>OX578136.1:89917936-90517936 GCA_951213105.1 Amaurobius ferox
TTTTTAGGGTTTCTGGCTAGACCCAGTGTCAAATGACTGCACTTGCGCAAGGCTTCAATAAAAAAATCTGTCATGAACTCTCGCCTATTGCAGAAAGAAGGCAGAGACGTTAATATCGTATCGAATTTGGCAGAAAATTGTCAATATTCCTTTGGCGTGTGTGCTAGCATGTTCATAGTTTTCAAATTTAATTTTAATTAATATATTTTTGCGAATCAAGACCATGATTATATCCTGCGAAAATCGCTGGAACTATAATGAATGAAAGTTCCACAAGTAAACTATTTGGTAGTTTAAAACTATACATGCTTCCCATGAGCACCCCCAATTGTGAAAGCCTGGTGTCGCCTATGATGGACCGCAGATTTATTACAATTTCAGAAGTTTTCCAAACATTTTAACGCCATCAAATGAGATGTTGATATTTAGGGGTTCAGGTCCAGACTTTCACCTTCACCGATGAAGGAAATCTGCAATTAACTTCCGAAATGTGTGTATACTTATTTATCTTTCTTTGCGCTGTCGTTTATATCGTAAACCAATCCTTTGCTTCTTATGCGAAAGTCACGTGCTCTACATACTAATCAAATTATTTTATTTTCTATTTTTACTGCACTCAAAAGAAATGTGCGGTTCTATTCATGTTCCTATCATGAATGAAATGCATTTCTTTACTAAGTTTTTCTTAGATTTATCATCTAAGAAAAACTTTAATTATTGTAATCGTAACTAGATCTGTGGATTACTCTGCCAATTTCTGTGTCCATTTACCTCCCAATATCTCCTTTGGGCATGCTTTAGAATTGTTGGAGATCCGTACAACTCAAAATGTCGCTACATATATCTCTTACTGATGCTGCAAGGAAAAATATTTGCTGTATAATTGCTTTTATGTCTTTGAGGGGGAGGGGGGAGCACGTTTTTGGTTTAGATGAGCATCATGCTAAAAAAATATTTTATGAACTATATAATAAATTTAAAATTGAGTAGAAACAGCAGTGGCATTATAGAATAATTCATTATTTTGAATATATAAAAAAAATTACTCACTAGCACGCAAACTTGATCCAGGTGTGCAGAAATCTTTCTGGAGATCTACAGTACCTTCAACGAGTAATCCTATCAACTCTTTCTGAAGTGGTGTAGTGCAGTTGTCTCTATAGCCGAATGCACAATCCATAGATTTGGTCCATTCACTGAGACATAAATACAATTAGTATGAAACTTATTTGTCTTTACTGGATAAATAAACATACATTTTAGGTAGAATCTGGAAAAGCATTTATTTTTAGGATGAAGTAGATGCAGTTAAACCTTGCGTTTGTCACCTTAATTAAGCCACCACTTGCAGTAAAGTCGTTATTTTTTGAACTGCAGAATTTTATATTAATGTCTAACTTTAAAGATTTTACATTTATGTACAGATTTAAATATATATCTTTGAGGATAGTTGATTGATGATTCATATTTTTTCTAGCAACTCAATGAAAATATATTTTACTCCATTTGTGCAAAATTTTACAGTTTTCCTCATGTTCGATTTTAGCAAATCACTATGGAGCAGTTTCCTTGCTCTGAAATACACTTATAGAAGTATAACGTGCTCTCAAAATAATACGTATTATGTTTCTATTAATTAATATTATATCTTGAATTTTGTATACAGGATTATTCGTTCGCAGTGATTTATTTAAAAGAAAAAATTAACTGGGGTTTGGCTCAATTTGACTTTCTCATACCATAATCCATTTTTAAGTAGCTTGTGGTTTTTTCCCCTCAAATTTTAAAAGTGAAATTTTAAAAAATCGCTATCTTTGATCCTTTACTATAAAGGACTTGGCAAAAACGTTCGATTAATACCATACTTGAAAATGTACTCCCAGGAGGGCACTAAGGTCACAAACACAAAAATTGTATCACGGCATTTCTTGACCACAACGAAAACGCTTTTTTTGACAACACGGTTCTTTTTTTTTTTTTCTGAATAAATTTCGAAGTTTTAACTCGAATTTAAAAAAAAATTCCATCTAGTCCTAGATTTTTTGTTAACATTGCCACATATAAAATTTCGTAAAAATCTGATAATATACGCAGCAGATATTATGTGCACAAGAAATCGACCACAGACAGACAGACGGACATTACTATAAAATTAGTAAACACGCTTTCACGAGATTTTACACCATATATTGGCATCAAAATCTCAAATCGAAAATTTTTGTGAAAGAAATTTTTTCTCAATACTGCGCATGAGAAATTAAAAATCATACAATGTTAATTTCATTATGATGGCAACTCGTATAAAATCCTCTTTTTAAGCCACTGTTGAACTGAAGATTAATTTAGGAGGGGATTTTTCATTTGACGTTATTACGAGTCTTCAATTGTCGCTGCAACACAAAAGAACAATTATCACTTCAACATTACATAGAAAGTAGAATTTTAAATCCGTTTGTAACCGTATTCTGGACGTTAACGCAAAATTGTCAATTGTTTTTTTTATCGTGGTAGTGGTATTACCACAATTTTCTGAAAAAGTCTACAACAGCATCCTCCTTTACAGAAAAAAATATTGCAGGCTTTCGACACAAGGAGTCTGTGGCTGTATCATAGTTTCTTTTTCTATAGAGTGATAGGGATTAATTATGATATTCCTGTTCAATCAATTCGTTAAAGAAAATCTGTCAAACTAGGAATAATATCAAAAATAAACTAATTCTTGACCCAATATTCAATTTGTTAAACCTATTACATACTTGCACATGATTTCTAAATCGTCTTCTGTCTCAGGAATTTCTCTTTTTGGTAAACTGTGCAGCCAGTCTATAGCTATCTCTGCACAACTCCAAAGCTCAGACAAATGGCAACGAGGAGCAGCTTGACTGCATGCTGCTAAAACTGAAATAAAATATTATCATTAAAGGTTTGTAGTCTGTAGTATTCAAATAAATATAATTTATTCTAAAAAATTTCCACTATAGACTAGCCCTCCTTTGGTAGTCCCGTTTGCAGCATTTGATCTATGAAATTGTTTTGCTTGCCTGTAAATACGGCGTATTATAAATAAAATATATAAGATTTTCTCGAAGGTGTTTTCATACAGTGGCAAGAATTATGCGCATTTGTTTTCGACAATGAATTTTTATACTTTTTTGAACACACCAGAAATCAAATTTTCGGAAAAATATCTCCAGAATCAGAAGTGGTAATTCTTAGTGAACCCCCTCTCCCTCAATCTGCTCCGGAATTTAATGCTGAATTCATATAAGTAGGAAACTTTAAGCTCTATTTATATTATATCCTAAGAAATAGAAGTTTCAAGTTAAATATTTGATAAAAATAGAGATGGCAAATATGTTTGCCGTCAACAAATTCCATACCAACACTAAAATATATATCTACACTGTGCTTTAATGAAAATATTAATGCTTTAAGAGTTTTAATGCTTTAATACGTTAAGAATTTTATTTCATTAATACTTTAAGAGTTTTAATGCTTTAATACTTTAAGTCTTTTAATGCTTTAATACTTTAAGAGTTTTAATGCTTTACGAGTTTTATTGCTTTAAGAGTTTTAATGTTTTAATACTTTAAGAGTTTTAATGCTTTACGAGTTTTATTGCTTTAAGAGTTTTAATGCTTTAATAGTTTTAATGCTTTAATGCTTTAGGAGTTTGTAAAAGTCAGGAGTTTGTAAAAGTCAAGAAACATCTTCAGGAGATTTCTCAGTCTTAAATATAAGTATTATACCCATGAATACAACTTTTAGAGATACGAAAGGTCCAAGCGGTTTCAATTATTAACTCAGAATGACTATTTTACTTCAAACAATAATACATTAAGGGAAATAGCAGGACTACAGATACATATATGTATCTTTTATTTATCGGCAGTAGTATATACATATATATGTACATATATGTATATACTACTGCCGATCAACATACTAAACTTGCCACCACTTCTAATGACACAGTTTTTATTCTTTATCCCTACTCCCTCCTTGTTAAAACTAACAAAAATAATATTTTGACATTTTGGCAAAATTATCTTAATGACTATTCTTCCCCCCGTAATCATGATCTCGCCCGCATCCTTACTTTCTTACCCTCTGTTAAAACACATTCCCTTATAAATTCTTAATTATTTTCCTCACTGGGTATGGTCCCTTTTTAGACTATTTATTCTTTTTTAAAATAAAATCCACCTCAACCTGCCCTTGTAATTCCTACTGGGATGTTGATCACTATATTTTTAATTGCCGCTTTACTAAAAAATTTCACCATTTTCAACCTTCAAATTGTAATAAACCAAATTGGTTAAAGTCCGTGTGTTCCAACCCAGCTTCGATAAATAAAATAAAAAATTGTATTATTGTCGCCCAATCTATTTCTGATAAAGTTTCTTAAGTTTATTCAGCGTACTGCTTTCAATTTTCTATAATCAATCTGGACAATTTATTGTCTTTCTTTTTTGTTTCTTGTTTTTTTTTTACTTGCTTTGACCTTTTTTGATATTTTGTTATGGGGGGAAAAAGCCATCTTACTTTTTCATTTTTATATTTTTATCCCTCTAAATTTGTCCTCTTATTTTAATTTTTATTCTAAATTTTTCTAATCAGCGGTCTTTCTTCACTTTTATTTTTTATTTATTTGTTTTTAACTTATTTATCTTTTTTTTCTTTCGAAATTTTATTTCGAAATTCTTTTTCTAAATTATCCTCTAGTTATTCGCTTTTGCATATTCAAATTTATACTTTTCTTTTCCCCAATAATTTTGCCATTTACATTAACCTTTTTCCCAACTGTACCGTGTTGGACTTGCTTGTAAAGATCATTCTATTTTAATATGTAAAGCTGTTTGTCTAATCCACATATCTAGACCTGGCGAGGGGAGGGGCGCTTGGATCGAAAACAAGGATTTTGAAATATCGAGGGTTGAAAATTTTGATCATTTTAAGAGAACTATTTTAAAATTTAAATTTTTAGTTTTCAGAATACAGATTAAATTTTTATGGCGTTTGCTATTTATTTATAAGCTAAACAACTTTCCTAAATTTATCCTAATAACAACTTTCCTAAATAACAACTTTCCTAAATTTATCTTTTATTACTCCACTGATATCCCTGTAAAATTTATTAAATTATACGTTTTCTTTTTTAACTTCTTAATTGGCCAACTGACTTACTTGATTTTTCCACAACAAAGATCATAAATGTCTTGAACGGGATATGTATATTGTAAAGGATTAAGGTTTTCGACTTGAATGCTTTTTTCCCGCCACCTCTAGATATATTTATTCTTCAACTGTTATTTTTCAAAGTTCTCAATACAGGACAATTGGGGATGAGTACAAAGCTGTTATATTATGACTGGGTATCTTCATTCTGAAAATATCCTTTCCCGACCATGCTTATAATTATTCAATACTTAATAGGTGAGTTGTATGGTTTGAGTTCTAATAATAATAAAAAGAATCTGATGTGGGCAGCACATGACTTTCCCTGCAGACTTATATCCACGTTCTCTTTATTTTAATTAAATTTAATTCGCTTTTAATAAAATTTTCGTTCTCATTTGGTAACTAGATTTATTTTCAAAGGTGGCGTAGAGAAAATACAAAAATAACTAATATATCTCGAGAACGGCTAGTCCTAGTATAATGGGGTAGGTTTTATTCTTTTCTTCATTAAAAATTCCGTATAAAACAAGCATTTAATGGATATATTTAAGCAAACGTAGTTTTTACTTTAGATTTTGACGATTTTTGCTGGTTATTTCGCAGAGAAAGGCAGGTTATTTCTTTCCGAAGCGTACCAAAATCTAATCAGTAGAGTAACCCACAAGAGACTTATGTACCGAATTTTGCAAAATTTGGTCCATTAGTTTTCCCACTAGAGTGAATACAGACTTTTGCGGGATAATTTCGCAAAAAAGGCGTGTTCTTTTATCCCGAATCGTACCCAACACTAATCAGCTCCAGATTCGTCCACAAGTGACTTACCTACCAAATTTTATGAAATTCGGTCAATTGTTTTTTTTAGTTTGAGTGGATACAATATCTGCACAGACAGACAGACTCACAGACACACACACATACGTCACGCAAAAAAATGTTTTTTTCGTATTCTAGAGGTCTTGAAACGTGTAGATCCGTCGATAACTTGAGTTGCGAGTCTCGACATGATTCCAATACTTTTCCTATACATTACCATGTATTGCAGGGAAAGTAAAAAATTAAGGGAAATAGCAAGTACATAATTAAAATAAAATTAGAAAGTCAAAACCATCAGCATTTAATGGTAATGTATTTCATTATAAACATATGACTCGTTTTTATCAAGACTTCTCTGCTTCTGAGGTTTAATATAGCCAGTATTTCAATATAATTGCTAAACTTTATAAACGATCATTTCATTATTATACCAAATTATGTAGTTTATTTTTATGTAGTTTATTGCGCTTTTCATTTATTTTATAGTCCATTATTCTGTAATTATTTTTATTTAATTACACTATTTATATATTTGATTAAAATATATGACTGCCAAAATTGTTAAGATTGTCTTCGATTACAATTCAGTAAGATATTTAACGACATAAAAATATAATTAAATATCATTTGGAGTATAATGAATAATTGGTAGTCATAAAATCATCTGAAAATATACTCTATATAACGTGGTGTTCTGCTTCCACTGCAGCTTTTGTGAATCAGTTTTCTCTCTAATGATCATTAGGAATACTAGTTCTCATCAACAATAAGTATCTAATAACTATACTACAGTAACAGAAATTTATATGTGCCCAGCTTTAGTAACATCAGTTACAATTAAGTTTTGCTAATTACTCAGTTGCTTTTGTGGTAGCTAAAGTATGTTAAAGAACTGATTTAATTACCAAATATGTATGAAAATTTATATCACAAGATTTCTTGTTAGCATTTCTGTGCTAATGAACGCTAAAAGCTGTGTTCTTATAAATCTTTACATAATTGCTTTAGCTACTGAACTTTTATCGTCTTACAAGTAAATGTTCATTTTTTCCGACCATATTTCACTTTTTACTATTTACTATGCATTGCTTTCATTCCTACAATTACAAAAAAATATATTTGATGCTTACTACTCGTCTGTAATTGTCTAAATTCGATTTGTTGATATTCATAGTTTCAATCTCATTTGTTTCGTTTTAACAACAGATAATATGGACCTATGGTAACTAAAGCAAGATACATCATTGAAATAACCCAATTTTCCAGATTTACCAGCGAATATCAAGTATAATTAAGTTTAATCTCGCATAGTAGGTATTACTGGATCTCTTAACCATTGTATTTCAAAAAGCAATAACTGTATTGAAAATCCCATTATATATCTTTGTAGACCTTTTAAGGGATATAAATCACTTCCTTACTGTTTATAGCTGTATAGATGCCTACATTGTACATAATTTTATCTATTAAGTTCGAAGATAATATCATCCAACAAGTTTACACTTTTGCAACGCTCCGATTTCAGTTGGATACGCCTGCCTTAGATGTTATTTACATCAGAAAGGGATAAAAAGTGTTAATATCATAAAATATAATCATTGTTTTATTAAATGTGGCTTTTACTGACGGTAGTGTCAATATAAGTATCTTGCAATTAAAACAATATTCCAAAAATAGGATGGACAAATTAGGTACTTACAAAATAGTAATCCGATGCTAAGCAGCAGCTTCATCTTTCTGTTATTTTAGATGGCACGACTCTCGAAATGTAACTATAAATGACGCCATGACACCTTTTTATATTGATAGTCGCCAGACTTTGAGCAATGTAAGGGAAATTTTGAATAATTGCTTCCTTTTGTGAAACCACTGATGCATTGAAGACTACATGGGACCTTCACTGACTTTGTCACAGATAAAACAATCCATTGTTATTCGGATGCATGATTTTAGCTGGATATGATTCTCTATTTCATGAATTAAGATTTATTTTTTGGTAAATACTGTTTACTACAGTAAGAGGAAACGGAATGTCTGTTTTTTATTTTATTTTACTTAATTTATTTTATTTCGCTTCTTCAAAGGCTTTAAATTATTGCGGAATAATTTAATTTGACAGAAAGATAATTATAATAAAATATGAAGTGTTAATCAAGATTGATTGCGCAGAATGTTTTCTCACCCTAAACCTAATAGGTCTGATCGTTCATAGATATGGCAGAGTCTACTTCGACGATAACAACTTGCAATTTTGTCCCAGTAGCTCAACGGTAGAGCTCAGCTGGACAGTATGAAGATCCTTAGTTCGATTACCAGATGAGACAATAATGTTGTTTACAATGACGTCCGACTGTTAAGAAATATAAAGGCAATAACTGTATTGAGGTAATGGCATTTTTGTAGTGACCTTTTGATAGACTATTTTTCTGTATTTTTAGTTATATTTTACAATTGGGAATTTTCAAAGTGATAATTTGCATTAAGATTGTTGGTTAGAATAGTCGAGTTCAATTTACAAGAGAGTAAAATAAATCTGAATATGCCAACAAAAGGGTTAGGATCAATTAGCACATACTCCTGTAGTAACTGTAAATAGTTCTATTGAACAATATTATTATAATCTAGTTTTTTAGTAAATCCGTCTTTCTCTTGATGGGCTAAAGTCTAGTCGAAAGTTTATTCAGGAGCAAGAAAAGCATTTGTTAGTAAGTACATTAAATAAGACGCAGTATTTGTTAGTGAAGAATTCCGTGACAGAAAGAGCAAAATATTGGTGGGATGTATTAGGGGAAGATGGTGCAACAATCACTTCGGAATTCAAGATTAGTTTCAATTGAGGCAGATTGAGTTCGGATAGAAGCGGAATTGTATTACAAAAGGCAAGAGCAGTACCAGTCGGTAACATAATTTTGTTAACGAAAGTAAAGATAGGAAAGTGTTTAGAGCTAGGTCCGGAAGTGAATATGAAAATGTTGATCTTTGATAGATTGTCGCCTGGATATCAAGATTTTTTAAGAATATAATTTCGATTCCGATTAAGGATTTCTTGTTTGAGACACAAAAATATTACGGAATGCACACATCTCCAATACACCAATATAATACTCCAATAACACTCCAATACACTCATTATCGAGAACAGTCTCATTTTGATAGACAAAATTATAAGTATAAAGTTACATCAAGTTTTAAACATTGCGGTGAACAAAGCTACAACGTTAGAGATCAAAGGCAGTTTATTGATAAAAAATGTTACAGCTATTAAAATACAAACTAGTGTTGATTTCGTAAAAACTAAAGTGTTGAAGAAGCCTGGAGTTATGGCGGAAGCAACAGAAAGTGGTT
The DNA here is from genome assembly GCA_951213105.1 of Amaurobius ferox. Taxonomy (NCBI): domain Eukaryota; kingdom Metazoa; phylum Arthropoda; class Arachnida; order Araneae; family Amaurobiidae; genus Amaurobius; species Amaurobius ferox. The sequence goes on from OX578136.1 coordinate 89,927,276, forward strand.
GAAAACTTGATGAAACACAGCACAATGATCAAAATTTTAAATGTGCGCCTATGAGGGAATTAGATGCTGAAATTCACATAGCTGAAAAAGAGAGTAAATCTCAAAATAATTCAGAACTTAAGAATTAGAATGAACTAAATACGACTGCAAAAGTTGAACCTTCTATTGAGAGTGGCGAAAATGAAGTAAAAATTGTGAAAGTCGCAGAATGTACAACGACTATTCCAGTAAAACGAGGAATTCAAAATGATGGTCCAGTTAAAAAGATTAGCATGCAATGGCAAAATCGAACATGGTTAGAAACAAATGACGCTGGAACAAAAATCAACCCAGTAGGCTAGCGTAAAGATGTCGGAGGTCTGAAGACCCCAGACAGTGCGACTCACATAGTGGGTTTAGAGCAGCTAGCTGCACGTCCGGGAGAGGATACCTCCTGCACTCAGCAGGCACCCAAGGTCTACCATTCCGCCAAACGAACATTTATTTAGGTCTAAAAAGATAACAATTGATGAAAAATATTGTGGTTAAACAGACAGCTTTATATTATATTTGAACTTGATAAGTATGACCATTTTTCAAAAATGGGAAAAGGGTTATTGCGAATATAGATTAAAAGATCATTGAAAAATAAAATTTAAAGTGAGGTATATTAACATAATGAAAAATAGATTAAAATCAAAGAAAATAATAAAATTTTAAAAGTAAAATTTTGAAAATATATGAAAAAGAAAATGTATGAAAAAGGAAAAAAAAAGGTAAATTTAAGAAATTTAGAATAAAATTTAGAAAAGAAAATTTAGAAAAAAATACAAATAAAAGAACAAAAGAAAAAGGAAGAACCGAGAAAATAAAAACAGTTAACATAGCTTTTTTTTTAAAGAAAAAATAGAGGGAACACAATAAGTTTATATAAGTTAATAAGAATGAAATAATGACATTCATTGATCAAAATTAATTGAGAGCAGAATCTACTCATAAGTTTATGTCACTTTATTAGAAATTCCCATGGCAACAAGAAAACAGTTTTTAATTTTATCTACTGAAGAGGGATTTGAACGAACTTTGGAGAAACAAATTGGTTTATTAGAGGGAGAGGGTTTGCAAAGATGAAATTTTTTAGAAAATGGACAGTCGAAAATGTAATGGTCAACATCGCCGAATTTATTGCAAATACAGTTATAGGTGGATTTAATTTTGAAAAAGTATAGGTAATCAAGAAAAGGACCATGACCAGTAAGAAAGTAAATTAGGCATTTATTAAAAATTTGTAAATTAGGATTCACGAGAGGGAGGTAAGACAGGATTCTAGCCGGATCACCAGTTCTGGTGGAAATATAATCATTAAGATAATTTTGCCAAAGATTAAGGATATGAGATTTACAAAATTTTGAGAAGAGTGAGAAAGGAAGGGTAATAGTAAGAGGGGAACCAGAAATAGTAGCCATTTTGACATGGTAATCGACAATTTCATTTCCAGATATATTATTGTGAGCTTTTACCCAAGAAATGTTGACCAGGTTTTTGGCAAGGAGAGCTTTGGATTTAATGGAATTAAGATAATTAGATTTATTTTTATTGAGTCAAGAGCTTGAATGGAAGAGAGGCTATCGGAAAAAATATGATCATAAGTATTATGAGAGGAAGACCAGTCAATAGCGAAGGAAATAGCTGTAAGTTCGGCTTGAAATACTGTATTCTTGTTGTCAAGTTTATAGGAGAGAGCCTTATCCAGAACATCCTGTTTAAAAATACAGACTGAAAAACCAGTGTTATTGTAAATATTTGAACCATCAGTATATATATTATAAATAACAGTGTTTATTCATTCTGTTAACTAAATTTACGGACCATTTAGTGGAGTGAAAGTCAGAGAAAGGAACAAGGAAATCAAAATCAGAGGAAGGCGGGAGGGAGGGAGAAGAAAAGGAGTCAATTTTTTTGTTTCCTAAAAATAAATTTATTATAGAGGGTAGAAATTGTAAAATGAATGGGGGGAATACCAATGAGGAAAACTAAGGAGGTATTAGTCTAGGCAGTCTAGGCAGATTTTTAGAAGGAAGATCCTTTGGAGTGAAAGAAGCTTTTTCATTTGCATTTTTTATAGTTTTTTACTCCATATATCAGAAGCGTATGTAATAACTTTATAAGTAATAACTTTTAACATAGATACCAGCATTTTAGGAAACATTTTTGACACCCCAATTTGTCACAGAAATTTGAGCAAAAGTAGTACAAAGTTTAAGACATTTTTCTTGGAGATATCGAATATGAGAGTCCCAATTTAATTTGTTATCAATGATTAAATCTAAAAATTTTAAATGGTTTTTAATATTAATGGATCTATTGTTAAATTTGAAAATGGGATTTCTTTTCATACTAGAGTAAATTTTTGGGAAAATAACGGAGCAACTTTTATCAATAGATATTTCTGAAATCAGATTATTAAGGGAAGTAGAAAGGGAGTTAAGGAGGGAATTGGTAATAGTTTGGAGGACATTTCTATTATTGCCAAATGTATTAATAGCAAGGTCGTCCTCAAAGGCTTTAAGATAAAATAAATCACTATTAAGGGAAATAATTTCATTGAAGTAAAAGTTCTAAATGATGGGGCCGATAACTGAGCCTTGCGCAGCGCCTTTCTTAGTAAACTTTTGAGAGGGAAGTTAAACATCCCTATCCCTTATAGAATTTTTATTTATATTTATCTTGGCCATAAAACTGTTAGTTGTTTTATAGATCATTAATAAAAAGTAACAGTTCTATGTCTAAGTAAAAATTCTATAAGGGATAGGGATGTTTAATTTGACAAACGTAAGAGGGAGGATGTTCCAAATAAGATTATCAAAAGTTCCTTGTATATCTAAAGTAATAAGTGCTACATGATGTAATGGTCAAATGTTCTTAATAGTGATTAAAAGTTTATGAGCAGCGTCTTCACAACTGTAAAGCTCGCGAAACCCAAATTGCAAGGGATGGAGTATATATATATCCTCAGTTTTTACCCAAAAATTAAATCTATTAATAAATTTTTTTCTATTATTTTGCCAAGAGAAGGAAGGAGACAAATAGGCTTGAAGGAGAATAAATTAGATGAGTCCCTACCAGGTTTTAAAATAAAAATAATTTTTGCATTTTTAAGGCAGGCCGGAGAGTAACAAAATTTAAGGAATTTGGATTAAATTTATAAAGATCTTTCCAAATTTTGAAATATAAATTATCCAGACCAGAAGCTTTTTCATTTTTAAGATTGTTAAAGACTGAAGTCAATTCAGAATGAGAAAGGGCCCCCAACCCACCACCAGGAATTGAGTGAAAAGGAAAAGAGTGAAAATTGGGATCATCATTAATGTAATAGTTTAAAAGACAGGTCATTTTTTCGGAGAAACTAAGGTTAGGGTTGTTCTGAAATTGGATGATGATACTTTTATTTTTGATAAGTTTTTATATGCAAATTTGAATTGGGTGCCGAATTTTGATTTACAATTATTGCAGAAAGTTTCTCAATAATCTAATTTGGCCTTGTTGATCATAAGTTTATATTTAGCTTTATTGAACTTATATTCGGATTTTGCCTCCGTGATATCTCTCAGAGTTGCAGAGTTCTTGACAAGAGAATTTGATTCTACTAGATAAGGCGGTTAAAAAAATTCCTAAATTTTGCGAGGTCTTTTGACCACCAAGAAAATCTAACATGACGAACTTTTTCCTTTTTTCTGATAAATTTAAAAGCACAACTCTGAACATTACTAAGAAAAATAACAAAGAAATCATTTAAGGAGGAGCAATTGTCAACTTTAAATGTCGGAGGTTTGAAAGTGACCCTCGTACGAAAATCACGGATTCAGAGGACTCTGGAATATTAAGCGTCGATTTCGAATAGAAAAGACAACGACCACGCAGGAAATCTGGGGTAAAAATATCTGCAGGTAGACAGCCACATTGTCAATTCCACGTCAATCTGATATTAGAGGGGGGGAATGCAGAGTACACTTCGACGATAAGAAGTTCCTATTCCGTTCCAGTACCTCAACGGTAGAATGTCGGCTGGCCAGTACATAGATCCGTAGTTTGATTCTAGGTTGAGACAGCAAAGTTCATAAAAGTCATCTATCTTATCTCCGTTAATTTATGTGGATGACTGTTCAACGGTTCTATAACTTTATGTTTCCCTGACATATAGACTATTTGAATGGAAGACAGTGAAATTAATTCAAACATTAGAATTTGAGTTTTTGGTTGGTTTACACATTCGAATAATCTTAAGTGAAGAACATTAATAAATTCAATTTCCGAGGTAACTTTCGAGTCAACTTCAGGTAACTTCCGAATTACTCTGGTGCTGATTGGATTTGTGTAAAAATATAAAATGAATCTGCGATTTTTAAAAGTGACTGATTAGCACAATAACTCCCACCGAACTCAGAGATAGAGTTTTAATCTATTTTCACTTTTTAAACCAGCTATTTCCAGACCTTTTCGTTTGGAGGAACCAGGGAGTTAGAGAGTAGAACTCATAGGAAAAAGTTTCTATTTCAATTAATATCTCGACAACCTCTGGTCTTAGGAACTCGAAACTTAAACTAAATTTTAAGTGGAGCTATTGCAATGCTACCCACAAAATTTCATTATATTCGGTTCAGACGTTCTGCCGTGATGATATGATAATAAGACACTTTTCCTACTAAAAATATGTTATTTAAATAACATAACTAAAAAATGCAATATTTGAGTGATATCACTTTTATCCCTGTTTTGAAATATGTATATGAAAGATGATGCGATGGGATTAGAAAAACCAATTCGAAGTTTTCAAAGGACTTGCAAATTTCAGAAATTCCTGGTCTAGAACACGATTCAGAGATTTTTAGCGTCACGTCTGTGTGAGTAATTGTGCATGTGTGTGTCTGTTTACGTTTGTATGTATATACTCTAGTTTTACATACTATTTATTCAGTTTTAATGCAAAATGGCAGTGTGATTAGTTTGAAGTTATCTTTCTAATAATTATAATTTCATACGAGTTACAAAAATAAATCTGATCCCCATGTTTCAAAATAGTAGACCTACCTCCTGGGGTGCGATAGTAGACCTACCTCCTGGGGTGCGATACTAGACCTACTTCCTGGGGTGCGATAGCAGACCTACCTCCTCGCTATGCACCCTGGAAACTTTTCCTTTCTAAAACGGCTAAAAGGTCTACTACATTGGCATGCTGCATTTTGAAACAGAAATGGAAAGGAGAACTTTTGACGCTTGCCTCAAATAAGAGCTGGAGGGATATCTTGGAAAGGAAAATAGCAGACAAACCTCGGGAAAAAACAGTGGCCAATTTTAGGCTCGAAATTGGTCACGATTGCTTGGCGAGCCATCTGTATCGTGTTGGTATTATTTCCAGCCCAAATTGCCCACTTTGCGGGTTAAATGAAGAAATGGACAAGACGCACATCGGAAGGTGCCCGATGCTGCATGGAGCTTCTGGGGTGAAGTACTGGAACGCTAGAGGCCAAATGATGAGATATTGACTTTTCACGTTATACGTTTTAAGTTTGTTCTGTTTGTATAATGTTTGCCTTGTACTCTGCCATTGGAAATTAAAAAAAAAATGTTTCGAAATAGAACTAACTGTAAAAGAAAAAAAAACCTCATGAATATATAACAAGAAGGATCAATCATGCATAAGCATTGATTATGAAACACTTTCCAACTGAAATGCAATTTCATTTTAAAATCTCTAAAATGTGATACATTCAGTGGGGATAAATTTTACATTATCACAGTACTACTGTAATTAATTATACTTAAATATTTAAAACTGTATCGAAATATAAATCATCTGATTCTCTATGTAAAATCAATGAATATTTCATTCATATAACTTGTATTCCAGACTCCAGAGCTAAATAATTTTGTGTGAAAAAAATACAGCAATTCTTATGTAACTCACCTTACATGCGCTTGAGAAATTTGCATTCTGCATAATTTAAAATTAGGCTTCGTTGAAGAAATAATAAAAGTTTAGGGATCATTTAAAATCACAACTATTGTAATTGCGTAAGCACGGAATTTAGATACACAGATAATACACAGATACACATATAATATATGTGTGCATGTGCGTATGTATTTAAAGTAGTGGAATAATGCCAAAGATCGGAACTCGAATTTTCGAAGTATCTACACGTTTTGGGACTTCTCGAAAACGAAAAAACTATTTTTCGGAAGACGTATGCGTGTGTAAGGGTGTATCTGTATGTGTTTCTGTGTGTCTGTAAGGATATTGCATTCACTCTAACTGAAAAACTAATAGACCGAATTTCATAAAATTTGGTAGGTATGTTTTTTTTGGGGAAACCCTGATGTTCATTAGATTATAGTACGATTCGTAATAAAAGAATCTGCCTTCTTTGCGAAATGGCCGGCAGAAATTGCCTTTATCCACTCTAGCTAAAACCTAATGGAACAAATTTAACAAAATTTGGTTTATAATATTTCATTAACCTACAAGCGATTTATATACCAAATTCAACAAAATTTGGTATATAACTTGTAGGTTATTGTAGTACGATTCGGGAAAAGGGAACGGGCTATTTTAGCGAAATGGCCCTCAAAAATCGTCAAATATAAAACTAAAAGACTACGTGTGCTCAATTATATCAATTAAAGTCCCATTTTATATACGTGATTTTTGACAACAAAAATAATAAGACAAACCCCGTTACTCTAGGTCCAGCCGTTCTTGAGATATTCTAGTTTTTTCGCGTTTACGCTACGCCACCTTTGACAATAAGTCCAGCTATCAAATGAGAACCAAATTTAAGTTTAACGTGCAAATTTAATGTCATTTAAAATACTTATGGCTGTTATTTTGTGCAGATAAACTCAAATTATTATTGAAGAAATAAGGATAATGTGAATATGAGTCTGCAGGGAAACACATGTGCTGCACACATCAGAATTTTAACAATATTACAACAATGATTTATAGAAGTGAACGGCGATTATTTGCAGGGCATTTCGACCAAAATGTAGGATCTATATTTAAAAATCCACCAAATTTTTGTAGAATAAAATGTTCAACAAATTTAAGCTGTGTACCAAATTTTAACTCTCTAGGACATAGGAAAGGGCATTAAAAATGCTATCAAATAAGTATATCATGAAGAGTTATATAAAATTAAAAAAAAATTTGAAAAATTGTTATCTACCAAATTTATTTTAAAATGTGAAGCCTCTCTCACATACAAAATAATTTAAATCTTGGAAAGATATTTATTATATAATATATCTTTTTCTTCTTTCTGGAGGATTTGCCAAAAGTCAGAATTTAATTGAAAGTGTTTTTCTGCCTATATTAAATAATTTTTAATCAAAAAACTACCTACCATATTTTACTGAATTTTTTTTTATATATTTTATAGGATAATGTGAATATTTTCCTAAAATTTCGAAGCAATTTGGGAATTTTAAATTTGCTTAAAAAATGTTTGAAGAATTAGGTCCTATGGGGTTCAATGTCTCATTTTTTCAAGCCGTATTCAATAAAAAATTAATTGGGTGATATTATTTATTTTTATTCCCATAGGTCCCACAGACTGCCTGAAAAACATACTAAAATTTCATTTTGATAAAGTCATTTTTACGGCAGTTATCGTGTTAACGGACAGACAGACAGAATGAACAAAGTCATAAACACTTTTCAACTATGTTGTAAAGTGTTTAAAATACGAGTAAAATAAAATAAAATAAAACAAAATAAAATAAATAATAGAAACAATGCGCTATTAATAAAGGGCTTTATTTTATAAATAAATATTATACTGTTCTCTATTCCTAACTAAGCGAAATCAGCATTTACCTGAACTTTGTTATCCCTATTACTCAAACTACACTAGATAGGAAAATGGGATTTTGAATACAGATTTGTAGAATCACAATTTCAATTATTAAAACGAACTGTAACAGGCCGAAACGTCCATTTTTAAACAGAGCATGTTCACTATATTTTCTTCAAATAATAAATAAATAACAACTTTTAGCTGATCGTGTGCATTTGCATCCATTATGATTTACACGTGCTGCTGCGTATTAAACACATTTTTGCGATTAAAAATGGGCTACTTTAATTTAATTGCTTTCCTGTATTCTAATTTCTTAACACTCACAACAAAGTTGAAAAGTGTTTATGACTTTGTTCATTCTATCTGTCTGTCTGTCTGTCCGTTAGCACGATAATTGTCGTAAAAATGACTTAATCAGAATGAAATTTTAGTATGTTGTTCATACGGTCTGTAGGACCTATAGGAATATAAATGAATAATATCACCCAATAAGTTTTGGATTGAATCCGGGTTGAAAAAATGAAATACATTGAACCCTATGGGACCTAATTCTTCAAACATTTTTTAAGCGGATTTAAATTCACAAATTGCTTCGAAAATTTTATTTGATATTCAAATTATTCCATAAAATATACAAAAAAAAATTCAGCAAAATATATTCAGTAGTTTTTTAAATAAAATTTAAAATATTAATTACACCACTTATATGAAGCGATCACGTGGACATGATATGAAAAGATCACGTGACCCACTTCAAAATGAAATATGGCATCCATCTTGTCTCAAAATCGTGATTTTTAAAGTTCCTTATAATTCATATTGAGTGTTGTATCCGTCCTAAAACCGCTTTATTTTTGCTTAAATTCTGTGCATCTACATACTGAAATAACGCAATTACAATATATTTGAGTTTAAATGATCATCCAAATGAGATTATTTCTACAACGAAGCCTATTTTTCACTTATGTAAAATGTAAACAGCAAAATATGTAGGATGAGTTGTATAAGAATTGCTGTATTTATTTAACACAAAATTATTTAGCCCATGGAGTCTGCATAGCTGATATGAATGAAATATTCATTTATTTTTCAGAGAGAAGGACGATTTTTTTCGATGAAGTTTTAAGCATAGAGTTTAATTACTTGTAGATCCATGGTCTTAAGTTTTAAAATAAAATAAATTATTTTAGTACTATGATGAATGAAATGAATGGGGAAATGTTATGAATGATATGCTGCTTTTATAAGGAGAGCCAGACGTGTTATTTTTTCTATAACGTCATTTGAATGAATGTCAGTTGTTTTCGATGAAGTTTCCAAATATAATAAATTATTGTAGTATTATGATAATTTCAAAAATATTATCGAGGAATGTATCGCATTTTAGAGATGTTTAAACCAGGCAATTTATATTTCAATGCCGTCATTTGAATGAAGTTCATTTTTTTCGATGAAGGTTTAAGTTTTCAAATATAATAAATGAATGTAGTATTGTGATAAGTTTTAAAATATTACCGAGGAATGTATCGCATTTTAGCGATGTTTAAATAAAATTGCATTGAATTTGAAAAGTGTTTCATAATCAATGCTTTAAGCATGATTGATCTTTCCTTTTTAATTTAATATTAAAATTCTAAAAGCGTATATGATTTGTTGTATTAGGATTCTAAAGAATTGAAATTAATTTTTCATATTTATAATTTCATAATTATTTATTAAATCGATTCTTTCAATTATCTTCTCGCCGTTTACAACTAACCCTATTTCTCTGGTTCGGTCCCGTTTGCTGTTCAGTTGTCGATACTGAAGGTTGCGCTCTTTGTGTTTCCAGACGAAGAAGGCTGTTCATTTTTTTTAGACTGATCGATACTTTCAATTTTTCGTTATATGTTTCTTGTAATGATGTTTTTATAGTTTTATTATATTAGCAGTATCTTAACTTATACGTACTAAAACACGAACTTAAGAAACCTATAGATGTACTAAAACATGTACTTAAGTAACGCATAAACGTACTAAAACACGTACTTAAGTAACGTATAAACGTACTAAAACATGTACTTAAGTAACGTATTATCTTACTAAAACACGAACTTAAGTAACGTATAAACGTACTAAAACACGTACTTAAGTAACGTATAAACGTAATAAAGCATGTACTGAAGTAACGTAATGTATATAACGTATATAACGTATAAACATGTAGATGTGTATGATAATAGTAAGAATATTCAATTTATTTATGACTTGGCTTTTCAGTCCATGAAATATATACAATATCTCGAAAAGAGTGTATATCTGTATGTCATAAATGGTGTTATACGCTTTGAATGTAATATTATAAATAAAATGACGATCAATTTTCAATTGTTTATTATAATTAATTTTAATATAATGACTTATTCAACATTCGAATAAAATATTAAAAAAAAAAAATAACGAACGTTCCCCTAGTTCTATCGACTTGTTGTTATTACCAATTAAAATAATTGAACCATATTTTTCTTAAATTGATTAATTCGTTCGAGTGATATTGCATCCACAAATTCGCAATTCGCAACCAGACATATAGATAAATACAATCACAGACATATTTAAGAAATGGCTGAGTCATGCTCGAAGATGTTCAAAATTGCAAATTTATCAATCTCCGAATGAGAACACTTTACCTTTTAAATTTACTATTCAATAGCGCAAATGCGTTACAGCTGAGAAGATAAAATTAAACTTTACTTTTTCAAAATTTTTGAAATCCGCAAATTGTATGCATATTCACTGGTTGTAATTTTTGTATACCAAATTTCATTCTAAGCGCTCCATTCGTTCGTGAGACGCGTGAACACAAACACACACACACACACACACACACACACATATATATATATATATATATACATATATATATATATATATATATATATATATATATACATATATATATATATATATATATATGTATATATATATATATATATATATATATATATATATATATATATATATATATATATATATGCACAGAGACATTATCTCAAAAACTCAAAAACGATCGATTTGAGTTGAGGTTACTTGAAAATGGGTGCTTGAATTCGAGGGTGCTTGAAAAATGCTTAAATTTAAATATAGAACTCGAACGTAAATTTTCGTCCCCGTTACAATGCTTTCCTTATGGTGTTATTATACGGAGCAATTCCTTCCAGCAATTTTTCAGCAACACCATACATTCCAATGGGAAGAAAACTTGCCGCAATATTGCCGCAATTCGTTCCTACTCGACAATGCTCAATTTCTGTGCGGCGAACCAATCAGAGGACAATAAAATTGGACGTCACTCAGCTCCGCCTTTCCTCTCCTCATTTGCATTCAAGATGGCGATGGCGACTGTAATGCAAGAACATCGAAGTTGCTCAATTAAGTTAGAATTTGGAGATGGAAAAAATATATAACTTCTACCAAATTACAGACACCTGTGGCATATAAAATATCCGCATTATACAAAAAAAAAAAAAAATACTAAAGAATTCTTCCTGAAATCGGTGGAGTTAGAGAAGGAGGACCAGTTAGGAAGGAGGGGCCTAAAGTATCATTGTCGGGCGGAATTACTGAAGTCTGAAGATGGAAAAATAATAATAGAACTTTTACCAAATTGCAGACATCTGTGAAAAATAAAAGATCCAAATTGCACGAAAAAAAACCCATTAAAAAATGCTTCTTGGAATGAAATCGGAGGCATTAGAGAAAAGACGCGAGGCGTGTAAGGAAGGCGGGAGCCTAAAGCATCATTGCCGGGCGGAATTGCTGAAGTCTGGAGATGCAGATGAAAAAAAAAATAACTTTTACCAAATTACAGACACATTTGGTATATAAAAGATTCAAGTTATACGAAAAACATACTAAAGAATGCTTTCTGGAATGAAATCAGCGGCATTACAGAGGAGGGACCTGTTAAAGAGGAGGGGCCTGAAGAATGATTGACGGGCGGAATTGCCGAAGTTCGGCAATAAAAATTGCCCTGTGTAATAACACCATTAGTGTGTTTAGGAATGTCCGTATCATAGGGAATTTCTAGAGAAAGAACATTATCTTTATTTGGTTACGCTATTACATAGAAAACTCCTATGGCTCTACACGACAAAAAGACTTTGATCCCGTTTCTTATTGGGCGTGGGGACTCAACTCACTTCCTATTAGATATAGAGAAAAAAGTCAATTACAAAGTGATAGTGGTTTGCCAAATTAGTATTAAAATGTGTTTGTCCAGCAGAAAAAAACTGAAAAGAACTCTGAAACCTAGGGAATAGACATATAAAACAGCATTGCCGTACTCGGACGATTGGAATGTCTCGCATTGGGAAACGCTATGTGCATAATCGTTCGGCTGCACTAGATTTAAAAAAAAATCTGATGTGGGCAACGCATGACTTTCCTTATATAATGCAATGAATTTACTTCTTTTACAGTTAAAAAATAATGTATAAGATCCATGGTACTGTGTTTTAATCATTGAATAGTGCATTTGGCGATTTTTCGGATGACAACATGTAAAATAATTTCAAAGTATCCAATTAACATATATTTCACACACCTCTAAATAAACAATTATCAATATTAATAGCATCGTCAGTAAGCGATATAGTAAATATATTAACATTTTTAATAATTAATTCTTCAATAAGGCGCTATTTTCATTAATTGAGCTTCATTTTTGCAATTTTGACAATATTTTCGTCAATCTCAGGGAAATATCGCCAAGTTGGCGATACTTTGCTAGATTATTTGCCAAGTTCGCCAAAATCCATCACCAAGTGTTACAGACAAACGGAGAGAAAATTTATCCTTATATACTAGAAGGTATGCTAGTCATACGACAGAAATCAGACTTTGCAAACATAACTTCCCATTTGGCATCATTTTAATCAAAATGGCGACATTTTTGTCACGTTGGCAACATTTAAAATAGTCGGCAAGTTGGTGACGTCCCGTTAAATTTGTCGCCAAGCGTTACGGATAGACAGAGAAATGGGTTATTCTTATAGTCCACTCTTATGTTCCTTCCAAGATATTGAACTTTATTCAATTAGTCGTCATTTCATTGATTTAGCGTCAGGTTCATCAATTTGGCGAATTTCTATCAATTGAGTGACACTCTCGTCAATTTGGCAACATTTAAAATGTCAGCAAGTCGGAGATATTCCGATAAATTCGTCACCAAAATTTTGCAAATTTTACTGATGGAAAAATAGTTTATTCTTATAGTAGATTCTTATATTATTTCCAAGATATTGAATTTTCGTCAATTAGCCGCACTTTCATTGATGTAGTGTCATTTTTATCAATGTGGAGATATTTATATTAATTTGGCAACATTTAAAAAGTCGCTAAGTTGCCGACATTCCACCAAATTCCTTACTAAAATCTCGCCAAGCGTTATGGACTGAGAAATATGTTAGCAGATAACTGGCTATTGGGGTACAAATACAAAAATATTACCCAAAGTTCCTACATGAATGGAAAGAGCTAGATCCATCAAAGTTATTGTCACCAAATTTATCGCAATATTACATATGAAAAATTAACATATTTCACAATAGTTAATAATTATTTTTTATGTGATTATTTTCTAAATTTATTTGACAAATATACAATATCTCGAGAACGGTTCATGCTAGCATTCTGAAGTTTGTGTGAATCGCTTTCTAATGAAAAATTAGATAAGAAATTACTATGTGCGTAACTTTATTAAATGTTTCTATTTTTTGACGATCTTCTCAAAATTTCACTCGAAAATTTAGAGGCATTCTGAATATTCGATTGCGTTTAAAAGCGATAGGCTTCCTATATTCACGAATTGTAATTTTTGTACCAAATTTCGCCGAATCGCTAAATTCGTTTGTGAGATATCGTCTCCACAAACACACACACATACACACAAATAAACAACACCTCAAAACCGATTGAATCGTGTTCAGGGACGCTTGTAACGTGCTCTCCCGTCGAAAACTCGAATTCTCAACCCCGTCACAATACTTTCCTTATACATTATACTATGTATATAAGGAAAGTAATAAGACGAATTGATAAACACACAGTACAAGAATACAATACTGCAGATGGAATGTTCTTTAACTTCAAATTAGTTTACATATTTTTCTGGCTTCGATTACGATGATTTTTACCGAGAATTCGTCTGTCAAATAAAACGGTTGTCATTTAAACTATAAATTTATTAAATCGTTTGTTATACAACTGTCGCCAGTCGAATGTGCAGTTCGAAGAAGTGCATGCGTTTAAAAATACGTTTAGGCAATTATTTGCAGCCTTTTCTGTTGGAAAAACATATTTGTATACATATTTGCTAACGATCTGCAACTTCGTAATGGACCTTTCCTTTATCTCTAAATAAGAGTGAGATAGCCCTCTGCTCCCCATCAGAAGGGGTAAGCTCTCCCAATGATTGTTTTATCATATAGCGTCATAGGGGTTTCCTATGAAGCTGAATTTAAAAAAAAATCTGATGTGGGCAACACATGACTTTCCTTATATAATGCAGTGAATTTATTGCTTTTAAAGTAAAAGAAAATAGATTATTTTTTATAGAAGATTTTGTACAAGATACTGAATTTTCGTCAATGAGTCGTCATTTTCATTGATTTAGCGTCATTTTTATCCATTTGGCTAGTTTTTCGTTAATTTTGCAACATTTGAAAAAGTCGCCAAGTTGGCGACATTCCACCAAATTCGTCGCCAAGCGTTATGGATGGAGAAATAAGTTATTCTTACACCATATAAATGACTACTTGCGTTCAAATACAAAAGTATTACTGAAAGGTTTTTTTTTTCATGAATGGAATGAGCTGGATACACGAGAATGATGCCACCAAATTTATCGCATGGTATTACATACGAAAAGTGAACATGTTTCTCAATAGGAAATATATATATTTTTTTATTTTATATGATTTTTTGATAATTTTTTTTAAAAAATGTGCAATATCTCGAGAACGGTTCATGTTAGCATTCCAAAATTTATGTCAATCGTTTTCTAATAAAAAATACATAAAAAATGTCTATTTTCGTAAATTTATTAGAGGTTTTAAGTTTTTGACGATTTTTTCAAAATTTCACTCCAAAATTTAGGAGGGTTCTGAACATTCGATTGCATATAAAAACAATTAGTTTCTAGTGTTTACGGATTGTAATTTTTGTACCAATTTTCGTTCGAGTCGGTCCATTCGTTTGTTAGTTATCGCCTCCACAGACTCACACACACACACACACACACACACACACAGACATCACCTCAAAAATGTTCAATTCGTGATCAGGGATGCTTGAAACGTGCTCTCTCGTAGAAAACTCGAATTCGAATTTTCGACCCCGTCACAATACTTTCCTTATACATTATGTATGTATATATAAGGAAAGTAATAGGAAAACTCACTCTCTCTCTCTTGGTTTTCAAGATATTTCACCTGATACCGATTTTCCTAGACGTCCTAAACAGTGTACTGTGTATATAAGTTTTAAAGTGCAACATATTGCTGTATAAAGAAAGGAGTTACTTTGAATATAACGAAGCATAAACGAACCCACATATAAGAATTAACAGTAACAACTTTATTGACCAATAAAATACAATATCACTTCACGCACTTATGCTTGAACATCTGGGACGTACATGGATGCAAAAGTCTTGGCAATGTGGGATTCTCTGATGGTTCCTTTCGGTTTTGCACCAGGCGGTGGAAGGACTACCTTGCATTGCTCTTCATCTGGATCGAACCCGGAACAGAAGACGGTGGGAAGAGAAGACACAGCCATTTCGACCACTCTGGCGTAAGATTCTACAGCTTCTTCGCCGCACCTTTCCCTGCCTATTTTTTCATTTCGGCTGTGCAACCACTGGTAACCACTAAAAGAAAGTTGCAAAATTCATATTTTATGTGTATTGTATCATATGGCGCATGAGTAAACATTGAAATGATTCTATAGTTTCTGCAATTTGTTTTATATAAGGAGGAACATTCAAAAACATGCTTCTAAGTAAAATATAGCTTTAAGTACTCAACCAATTTTTGTGAAACTCTTCACAGTCACTGAGTACAGCCACGGAGTACAGTTAGCGACACTGAGTACAGGGAATACTCCGTTACTGAGTACAGGGTATTTAAACCTGAAACATCAACACTTGCATTCATGCTAACTAAAATATATGCCTGTGTTTTTAACACTTTACAACATAGTTGAAAAGTGTTTATGACTTTCTTCATTCTGTCTGTCTATCTGTCTGTCTGTCCGTTCGCATGATAACTGCAGTAAAAATGACTTTATCAAAATTAAATTTCAGTATGTTGTTGAAACGGTCTGTGGGACATATGTAAATGTAAATGAATAATATCACCCAATTAGTTTTTGATTGAACCCGGGTTGAAGAAATGAAATACATTGAACACTACGGGACACAATTTTTCAAATATTTTTTAAGCGAAATTAGAATCCACAAATTGCTTCGAAAATGCTAGGAAATATTTAAATTATCCTATACAATATATAAAAACAAATTGAGCAAAATGTGTTAAAATATTAATTACACCTATGATAGAAGTAATGTTATTCATTGCAAAATAAAATATAGCACTCATTTTTTCCACTAATCGTGATTTTTAAAATATAGTTTACATTTGCATTTAATGTTGCATCCGTCACAAAACCGTTTTATTTTTTCGTATTATCTATGTATATAAATTATGTGCCGACGCAAATACAATATGTTTGATTTTAAATGATCACTAAACTTTGCCATTTGAAATCTTTAAATGAGTTCAGCAACCACTTTGATGTTGATGTTGAATCGATATCAGTTATTATCTAAGTTCTATCTATAGCCAATCCAGAGAAACCGATGTTTCGAGTAAAATATTTGAACTGGAAGCGAAAAAGGAACCGGAAGTGAGAGTATTTAGCGAACTACACTTCCAGTTCCTCTAGAATTTGATGATAAATCTACATGTTATATAATCCCATATAAAATGAGGAGATCACGTGATCCACTTTAAAATTAAATAAAGCATCTATCTTTTAATCCCAGAGTAAAAATCGTGATTTTTACAGTTCTTTTAAAGTTATATTTAGTGTTGCATCCGTTCTGAAACCTCTTTGTTTTTTCGTATTTTCTGTGCATCTATATTCTGCGCCAACGCAATTACAATGCTTTTAAGTTTAAATGATCATTAAACTTTGATTATTTCTACAACGAAATCAAATTTTAACGGATACTCAATGTAAACAAGTAATTGTAAGATGAGTTGTATAAGAAATGCTGAATTTTTTCAAACAAAATTATTTAACTCTGGAGTTTGGAATAAAAGTGTATGAATGCAATATCCACTGCTTTTACATAGAGAGCCAGACGATTTAAATTTCAATGACATCATTTAAATAATGTTAATTTTTTTCGATGAAGTTTAAAGTTTTCAAGTAAAATAAATTATTATAATTCTGTGATAATTAAAAAAATATCACCGCTGAATGTATAGATAATTTTAGAGATGTTTAAATAAAATTATATTTCAGTTAGAAAGTGTTTCATAATCAATGCTTCATGCATGATTGATCGTTCTTGTTAATGCCTGCTCATAAATCGAAAACAGCTCAATCCATTTGCATACGTTTGCTCTAGTTAATTTGTATTGAGAGAAGATTGTCACTAAAATATTATTCTCTGGATTTGTAATGTAATAAATTTAACACACATTTTCAAGTTAACATTACGTCTGTAGCGAGAATGCGAAATCGCCAGCTTTGCAGTGCCTGCGCTAAACCATGGTAGGTTAGTATCATGGCGCTGAGCTAAAGACATCTCCAGCTTAAAATATTTAAAATTGCCTAATGAGCATTCGTGCAGTACTCTCCCTCTCAGTAAGTTTCATCGAAACCGAACGAATTTGCCACTGGATTGCAGATAAGTCGTGCGAGCTATAAGTTGAAGGAAAGGAGCGTTCTTGAGGCAGTGAGGAGGCATGTTGCAGGAATTGTGTTGATAATTTCGTGGCTGACGAAAAATGTTCTGTAAAGTTGGAAGAATTTGTTCAACTGTCTTCGGGCGCCATCTCATGGGGAGTACTGAAAACACATGTTTGCAGTGCCTATATAATTTTCAGAAAGCTGAATAGTTGGAAATAAAAGAGCGAAGGGAGGCTTCGTTGTCATCCAAGGTCACTAACGACGCGAGAATTCGAAATCATGCCTTATGAGCGTTCGTTACGCATTCATTCTGAACATAAAACCTTCAATATTACAAAAATCTACTTCAGATTTACTTCAATCCATAAACTTGATCACAAAATATAAAACTTCTGATTATGAAAATACCGCAATTCTTTAAGGAAAGCAGACATATGCAAATTACCTGACAATAATTGTTTCGAGGGAGTTTTGATCCCTCTTTATCAAGCCAAAACATTTTATTTACTCTACAAACGCCTTACTTGGCTTTTGTTGAGTAAAGACTCTGTTTTGACCTGATGAAGAGGGATCAGTATTCTTCTGAAACAATTGTTGTCACGTAATTTGCATATGTCTGCTTTCTTTATGGAAGTACTAATTGTGTTATCATAAATTAGAACTTTCGTTCTAATAATTATATACATTTTCACTAAATAATTACATTAATACCACAAATTAAATTTATACGGTGGCGCTACAGAGGGTAAAAAAAAACATGTAATTTTGATAAAATGACTAGAATGATTAGAATTATAGCTTTAGAGAGATTTAAAATGCTAAAGTAATTATTATTTATCCTTTTATTTAGCTTATAAAAATAAATCTCATTCGATATACTTAACATGTCATCACAATTGCTTGAAAATCAGAAGGAATAACAAATAAAATGTATAAACGAAATTATAAATTTAATTTTGTTAAATCGCATGAAATTACGGATTAAACAAATAATTAAATTGTTTATTACATATGTAATAAAGGTAAAATTGCTTTATTTGTGAAAATATCCGATTTTTTATATGACTTCTGCATTTGGAAGATCTTTACTGAACAGAACCTGTCATAGATTAAATTCCAATGTAATTTATCGATAGAATTATTTCATGTGAATTCTTTTATATATTAAATGTGTTTTTAATATTGGGAATACTAAATTCATATTTGGATTCATTCTTTATTCGTCATCACATTCCTACACTTTAATTTTCATTATTGCATATGAAAAATAAAATGTTCAACTACATAGATTCAAGAACTTGATAATATAAAAACAATGAATTCAACCTTGCAGATATAATCTCAAGTTTCAGTTGAATTATCCTTGTTCAAGATATACCTTTTCCTCCTGGAAATGTAACTGAAAATTTGAATTTATAAAATAATTGTGAAGCAATGACCGTTCATCAACATATCTAAATGTGTTTTAAATATTTGCTTTTGTTTGAAAATTGTTCAACTTAGTCGAAACATGCACATCATGAATAAGGAAATACGTATATGGTTATTATATCGGTGTATTTGTTTTACTGACTTACTTTTCCTCCCAAATAGGTTGAATGAATTTATTAGAAATATATCTTACCAACAGGCTGTCGCCAGCCTCTTTTCTGCAGGTTTCTCAGACAAATCTTCAAGAGCGGCTTCGACGTAGGAATAATATCCCTTTACTTCATCAGTTTTTGAAGTATCATCAAGACATTGTGCGTGTTTAAGGTAATCTGCAACGAATTATGACGTAATTTTACAAACAATCGGGGTAATACTATAAATGCATATTTTTTAACTCATTTATGTGCAACCAAAGTTCTTCAATAGAAAATTAATAATTTTAAGGAAGAAGTAAGAAATAAACTTATAAAAGCTTAAGCATTGTCATACTGTCGAAAGTTGAGTGCATGAGAGTGGTAGAATTTTATTTTCATGATTAGAAGAATCAACATTTCCATGATCCAAAAATAACGGGTTAAGAAAATATTCTTGCCATCCTTACCTCTGAGTGAAACAAAATACTTCTTCTGGAATAAATTTTGCTGCAAGCAAAATCAAAGAAGTTCAGGTAGATACGGATTGTTACTTGTACTATATTTCCCGGGAACGTAATGTTCATTAATGCACACATATGTATAGTCACAAAATTTGTCAGGGTACTTTTCTGAAGGTTACAATCTCACTCACAACACAGTAAAATGCGTTTAAAGTCCGGTTTAAAGCTAATTCGAGTTTTTCGGCATCGAAAATTCTATAACTGCACCTGTGGCAAGAAATCTTCATGTCGAGGAATTGCAAACTGCTATAGTGACTGTCAACATTCTCTATCTCAAATAGGCAACCATACGTTGCACTAAAATGTCTGCATAGAACTCCATGATCCAGTAACGTCGCCAGAAAAAGAAATTATGTGGGGGTTTGATAATCAAATCTTCTGTTTCCCATTTCTCCAAAAAGCATCTCACCGAACTTCAATCGTCTACTGAGGGATAAGAGGTTATAATTTCCAACAATCCTCCTTTGCGACCCTACTGCTATGCTCAACTGTTACTATAGAGGTTTATAAATTTAGGACACGTGGTAAAATTGTTTAAAATTAGTTCAGTTAATAACTGCTTATTTAATACTGAAGTGTTCTAAGAAATGCCAAATCTGTATATCGATGCGGGAAATTGTAGTAACAGCGTGATTTCAATATATATGCAGGCCATGAAAAGCTGCCGGGTTTGTGTAAATATATGTGTATCCTTCCTGTATTTCCTAGTAGTATTTCATATTGGCCCATTATTGAACCAATATTGTATATCTTAACAGTACATTGGAAACATTTCCAATGTAATTCCAATATTGTAGTTACATTGGAAATATTTCCAATGTAATCCCAATATTGGGGTTACATTGGCCTCCGATATTGGATAATATTTTCATTATAATATTACGCCAATATTGGTGTTACATTGGAAATATTTGCGTACTATTATCCCAATATTTTAAGCCAATATTGGGTCAATTCCGCCAAAATGTCGGAGGCCAATGTAATCCCAATATTGGGGTTACATTGGCCTCCGATATTGGATAATATTTTCATTATAATATTACGCCAATATTGGTGTTACATTGGAAATATTTGCGTACTATTATCCCAATATTTTAAGCCAACATTGGGTCAATTCCGCCAAAATGTCCACTTTTTCATATTGGTTGAAAATTGAAGCCAATAAAAAGCCAATATCGGATTGCTATTACGGCTACTATGCTTTTCTTGCATCATGTCATCAGTGTAGATATTCATGAATAAAAATCAATTACATAAAGGGTTCTTTTAAAACTAAGCATAAAACAATTAACTTAAACATAAATCTTCCAATTTAATATATATATATATTTTGAGGAAAAATATTGAGTACATATTTCAGAAGTGTTCGTCAACATTATATTTCGCATGATGACAAAATGAAAAGGTGTTTAAAATAATGTCATGTCTGTCTACTGTGGCATTATTCTCGGGTATTCAAAGCAAGAAGAAATAATTCATCTTTAATTTTAAGGGTGAGTGTCAGTAAATCTTCTGCCCTATCCGCGCTTTGTTAACTTCCGAGGCACGCGTTTTTCACCGAAATTCTGCTCAAACAGTTGCGAAATATTTTCTGAAAGATAAAATGCAATGCTTAGATTATATTAAAACTAAATTTAATACCCAATGAAACATAGAATAAATTTTATTTTAATCCTAAATATTTTTGGTGCTGCCATCTGTTGTCGTAATTAGATTCATACCGATTATTTTTATTTTTTAATGAACTTTTTAAAATATCTATTCATTCTAATACAGTATTAAATACAACAGATCATATATAATAATGCCACAATCATGGAAAGGTAATTTCTCATTCTATAAATTTGATAAAGGGATCTGAATGTACATCACTGAGGACTGCAGCTTCGTCTTCAAGTCCAAGTTCCTTTGTCTGCAAGTCCAAGTTCAATTACGTTTCCGTGACTGTGGCATTATTATATATGAACTGTTGTTGCATTTAATAGCGTATTAGAAGGAATAGACATTTACAAATGTTCATTAAAAAATAAAAAATAGTCGGTATGAATTAAATTACGACAACAGATGGCAGCACCCAAAAATTTTTGAATTAAAATAAAAAATATAGTTTATGTTTTATTGGGTATTAAATTTAGTTTTAATATAATCTTATAATCTAAGCATTGCATTTTATCTACCAGGAAATATTTCGCAACTGTTTGAGCAGAATTTCGGTGAAAAACGTTAATAAAGCGCGGATAAGGCAGAAGATTTACTGACGCTCACCCTCAAAATAAATGTATCAGAAAATTCATTGAATATTAACATCTAAGAATTATCATCTAAGTTCAAAGAAATTATATAATGTGAGCTTCTTTCTTGATATTTCTATAGGGTACAAATAATCACCGACATTGTTCTTGAACAGCTGCTACACGCTTTATTAAGGAAATTAGCGTAGCTATCTCTGTATCAATTTTTATAAGAAAAATAGCTAAAAGACTTGGCGGCGTTTACTGCATGATAAAGTAATGAAGTAAAAAAAAACAGTGAAAATGGTAGTTTGCATGCTTAACCCAATTCAACACACTCGAAGTCTCCATGATGTTTTGTAAGATATGTAAGATGCTTTAAAGAAATGTTTTAACATCATATAATATTTTTACCTGTTCTTATTTCAGATTCTTCCTTGCAGAAGTCCTCGTAGACAACTAAGGGTCCTTCAGCAAGGAAACCAAGGGTTTCTAGTTGGAGAGGCGTCATGCATTTGTTTTGATATTCTTCTGTGCAATCTAATGCTTTTTTCATGTTACTGAAATGGATAGATGGAAACGATTTTTTTCAAATGCAGTATTTAGTGTATTTTTTTATACCTCAAAGTTCTCCATATAAAACTGTAATAAGTAAATAACATAAATAACGTTATGTATACTTTAAATACAACACGCTCTCGTTTATGTGAAATTGTAAATAAAACTACTTTCATATATCAAGCCTTGTAACGCAAATTATTAGAAATCTGTTTTATGCGTTTGAATAATGTAGTAGAACTGTAATAACTAGGTTTGTGTATGTAGTAGATATACTTATATTTTGTATACTAGTATATATACTTATAATTAAATAAAAATTGCTAGAACTTACACGGATCCATGTAGCTCATATTACCTTCCTTACATGCATGGTATAAGCATAATGAAAATTCTGTAACGGGGTCGAAAATTCGAATGCGAATTTTCGGAAAAGCACGTTTCATGCGTCCTAGAACTTGAATAGAATGTTTTTGAGGTGAAGTCTATCTATGTGTGTGTATGCGTATATTATGGGCAGATATAACGTGTCCATACTTTGCATAAACAGATAGTTTTTGGACGGCGTCGAGGATCGAATACGGGTTAACCATGGGCGATTTCCAATTCTAACACACTGGGCTATCCCTGATGAGAATTTTGCACGTGAATTTGAATATGTAATTACGTTTGAACTAATAAGATACCAAAAGTACCAAATTTTAATTTTTGCGGTGTTAAATCAATGCCAAAAGCACTGTACTTCGAATCTTGTACATCATAATTTCGCTGTAAAAAAGTAAAGTCATTATGTAGGGAAAGTCCTGTGCTGCCCACGTATCACTCCCACGTATCATCATAGATGTATCATTTTCTCTTTTTTTTTAACTCAATACATATTGTTATACATATTGTTAAACCAATATATATGTTTGGCTTAAATATATAAAATGTTCAAATGTTCGTACTTTTCAATTTCCAACAGATGTAAGTAATAAAAAAAATACTTTATAGTTGTAGATAACTAAAATTTAAAGAAAGGGCACTTTACATCAGTTTAATGTGCATAAAATTTAAATTATTTGTGTATTTTTTAAAAAGTTCAAATTCGAATGCCTTTTTACATTTATAATTTAAATAATGTAAAATGGCGGCGTCATCCCTCAGAAGCGGAGCAAATGAGAATTCATAGCAATATATGGCTCTTAGAAGTGCATAGATTCCAATATTATCCATGTGAGTTGCCCAAATTTCACACGGATATTAGTACATCATACATATACTAAGCTTTTTCATAAAATGGATGAAGAGCCAAATGTGGTAAACTAGATCTTCTTGAATGCTACTAACCTAGTTATTTAAACGTTCTGCATAATCATCAAGTTAAATTTTTAAATATAGTCGGAGGTGCAAAACTTTCTGATGATGCAATGACATTGTTAAAAACGATTTTCATAGTTATTATCTTTTTTTAAATGTTTATTACATTCACTTCCGTTAGAGCATAAACTATGACTGTCAGTTTTAGAACCTTAGTTACGGATGATGGGGTCGAGACCTTGCTGGTTATTTCTCTCCTTCTCCCTACCAAGCAATTTACAATTTACGTGTACGGTCAACCGTAAATAAATGTCTTAAGTAAGCAGAAAACATTGTGACTTCATTTTCTAAATGCAGATATTTACAGAGATATAAATTTAGCTTAAAATCACATTTCAGCTTCAAACAATAGAATTTAGCAGCGGGTTTTTACCTTATTGCTGATATTTTGAAATATTTTAATTTTTCTTTCAAATTTCAGACCTTTATTGTAAAATTAGACCTTCATAGCTTGCTTAAATTTAAGCTCCGAGTTCAATAATTTAAATCAAAGAAATATATTTTCGACTTTTTAAATTTGAATATATAAGCTTAGAAATGTTTCTGCCCACTTTTGAATGGTATAGATTTTAAAAATGTATGATTCCGGTACATTTGGAAATCATCAAGGTACTTGACAAAATAAAGCAATATAACGTAATGATACATTTTAAAATATGTTAATTCAAATACATATTTCAAATGTAAACCGAATGATATTTGCTTATTTAATAGAATGAGATCATACTACCGACTTACTCGCAGAATTCACTGACTTGGTCCTCTGTTGTTGGGAAGCTCTGTCCCATCTCTTTTCGGAACTCTGCCAATGGATCACCACAAGCTGCTAGTCTACTTTGGTGGCAATTTTCCACTGCCGCACCATATCCGCTGCCAACTGTAATTCATAATATGGTGTTTTACGAATATTTATATCTACAGTAAATACATGAAAACTTCTAATTATTACACCAATTCTCTAACTAGTCCTCTAAATGGCCCTTTTAAATAGTTGAAAACTTAAAATAATGGACACCTTCACAGCATCTCCTATAATGAAAATTAAAGGTTTTTGTAGTGTCCTCTTTTCAACGCATACGATATCCGCTAATATAAAATTTTATTCCGTTTGTAATTTTAAAAAAATTTGCATTGTTTTAAACATTTTATTTAACTTAATTTTTTTGATTTCATAGAAATGCGAAAAATTCTGAAAGAAAAATGTCTGCTTGATAAATGCCGAGAAACACAGAAATATTAAGAGAGGCCAATACAACTGAAATATCTAGGTTTGGAAAAAAATTCTCTATTTTCTTAAAAATCTAATTAATACTCAGTGAAAATATCTATGGCTCTGCAAAAAATAAAAATAAATATTAAAACACTCATTTTTGATTTTATTTAATCGGAAGGATCTCATTAATTAAATAATATTTATTTATGTTATTTGTAATAATTATATAATTCATAATTTTATTACTAAAAATGTGAAAATAAATCATTCACATGTGCTTATAATTTTAATATGTGTTTATATAATCACAAGGATTTGATAGTATTATAGAGCTTATATAATATTAATATTCTTAATATAAATTAATATTTAAATATAGAGCTGAATAGAGAATGTCAAACATTTAACGTGAAACTTTACTGAATCAAATATCAAGAAAACTTATACACGTAAAATAATTATTCATTAATTCTACCCATTAATTTAACGCGTAGTGTGAATTGAATTTAAATAATGTTGTATTTTAGAATAATACTCGTTGTTAACGTTTAGTAGCGTGCCGGTTGTTAAAATATTACCAACTAACCACTTATGTAACCACTGATCTAAATGAATAATTACCTTGCAAACCGCTGTCACGCTACACTTTATTTAAAGTTTCACTTTATAGTAAAGTAATTGTATCCAGTGTTCAATTAGGGATAGTATGGAATAAAGAATATTTTAATGGAATTATTAAAATAATTATTCAAGTAAATGGAAGATTAAAGTAAAAAAAAATATGTTTAAACAAAAATTCAAGTGTGTACATTATTGTTTATGTTAAAATTTGAATCATGCGATTTTAATATATGTTTGATATGTTGAAATACATATGAGAACTCGTTTAAAATCGAATATTTATAAAGTTAAAAATTGAGCAGAAAATAGCGTACGACTTAAATGAATGAGAATCTCCATTTTTATTCATTTGTTAAACTTTAGTAACAAATGAGTTAACTGCTTTTAAAATTTGCAATTACCTAAACATATCAATAGTTTAACAGTATAATATATGTGCTGTTTCGACTAGTTTTTTTTTTCATTTTATATGCTGAAAGTTACACTTGCGTGATATCATGCGGCAAACAGATGCACGATGATGTGTTACATAATTATTTGAGATTTTTATAAATACTGAAGTTTATACATGGCAATTCTGTTGGGTTGATACGCAGACGATCAAATACATACGAGCGTGACAAACGTAAGTGCATCTCCATCTCAGATTTAACCAATGAATAATAATAATAAATATGGTATAAATAGTTTAAAAACCAGAAATGTAAAATATATTTCAGAATAAAATGAAATACAAAAGCATTACTAATTCATGTGCAAAAGATAAACAAAATTAACTCCGCCAATCATCTTGACCTTAGATTGCAAACAAATGATTTGCATAATATCTAACTAGATCATCACTTAAAAAACACAATTTGATTAAAGCGTACTTACACAAGGCAAAGGCAAAGACTTGCACTATAAGAAACTTCATTTTCAGATTAAATCAGAATAAACTTACAAGACTACCCTCGAACGCAACGCGTTACATTTATATATAACTTACTTACGACCGATAGACGTCTTAGGAGAAATAAAGAACTAAAATTCAAAAACCCATTATTCATTTTGTTAGAGGAAAGTACATGGACTGTTCTGTTCGTCCAGCGAAAGGGAAACGCCCTCAGGCTATTCTCTGAAATTTTCCCGCTCAAACGTCTCACGTGGTCCCCTGATTTTCTTGAGCAATTTCGCGCAATCACCTGTTCATCTTATACTTTTTTAGTATTCTATTCAACAGGTGTTTACCCTTTTCTGTAGGCAAACTGGAACCTCATGGTCAAAGGAACGGTTGCCAATGATTGTGTAAAGTGCTTTCCTCAGATGAAGATCTCTTTGACGTCAGGAATAAGTAGATTGTGCTACAATGAAACATAAGTTGGTGATATAATAATCGAGTTTGAATAATTTTAGAAGGTATCATTTTTTTCCCTTCTGGTACCGATTAGTTTTTATTTTTTTGTAATTACATACTAAGAACA
The DNA here is from genome assembly GCA_951213105.1 of Amaurobius ferox. Taxonomy (NCBI): domain Eukaryota; kingdom Metazoa; phylum Arthropoda; class Arachnida; order Araneae; family Amaurobiidae; genus Amaurobius; species Amaurobius ferox. Next base: position 89,954,608 of record OX578136.1, read on the forward strand.
TCAATTATTTAGTTACCAGCAGAATTTCACATTTTTATTAAGCATTTTCCACTCTCTTATGTTACCTCTAGAACTCTGAAATCTTAGTAGTTGACTACTATTTTCAGCTGTCACAGAAGAGGAAATAACATCCTTAAAGAAATACGTTGCAACGTATTTTAACATCTTTTATTTTGTTTAACAATATATGGTACTTAGCGTTTAAAATAAACATCTTAATCGAAAATTAACAGAGTTATTTAAGATCTGTTCCATGGTCCATACTATAAGTTAATAATTGTTGATAACTGTCGATTTTTGATCATACTGAAAGGCTTTCTGACCCGCCCTCATTATGACCGCCTGGGGAAAAATGGGAACTGTAGACGATACTAAAAGAGTACAAGTATTTAGTATTCTAGATCAACAAGGAGCTGATGAAGACCTGGAATGGCCTATAGGACTCCAATTATTCATCCTCCGGGGGAGAGAATCAAAAATTCGGATCCGTTAAGCTTTGTTTTTAAACAGTATTATAAGTGTTCATATATTTAACCTTTTCCTTACGGCGGTACAACAGTTGTACCACTGAAATGCTCTTGAAACTCTCAATCTTCTTCTGAAAACTTGAAGAATGCCTGCAGTCCTTCCTTCAAGTTTCTCCTGACTGAAGGGGGGGGGGCACGAGTTACGAACAAAAGACAAGGTCATTGAAGGTGTTTATTTAGAGGGGTGGAATTTTCAGTTATTTTACCGTTATGGAGTTGAAAAAATGGATTCTTGGAGCCGTAAGGTAAAGGTTAAACTTTTGAATCAATGGGGGCTTGCTTGTGGAGAGCCTGGTATAACTTTTGAAAACCTCCATTTTTTCCCGCTTCTCAGGAGTGAGAAGAGAAAATCCGCTTAGAGTTACTTTTCGAACCCACCCATCACCCACATTTTATCCTTACATATCCAAAAGTGAGATATCTGTGATTTTATTCACCTCCCGGTGATCGGAATCAGACTTTCAACTCCGTTAACTTATATAACGTAGTTGATATTGCGAGTATGCACAGATTCCCTCTAGATCACAGGGGGCTTCGCGGTGGAGGATTAGATAAAACAATCACAAGTTAGACAATTATTATGTTATAGGGGCAGGAATTACACCGTGTGTCTCAAACACTTATTATTTCTTTAATTTATCATGGGTTGGCCAATGTAACCGATTACATTTTACCTGAAGATAAAAAACAATCTTTGCCAACTAGAATATATCACAATTTATTAATTTCTTACATGGTTATTAGTTCGACATCTTTTAAATAAATGGTTTTTTAAAGTTCTAAAAGTTGTCTAAGATACATCCCATGAAAGAACGATTGATTTTAATTTTTTGATATGAATAATATATATGCTAAGGGTAATTATGACGGAAGTGGGAACGTTACGGAAAATGTAAACAGTTGGGATACTTATATCTCCAAGCATAACAGATAAAACTGTTAATATTTTCATAAGTATTGTACAGATTATGAACATATAATTTAATAAAATAATTTCCATATTTTCATATTTTCAACTTTTATTTCTCATGGAAACTTCTGTCCTCGCGAGTTTATAATTAATTTTCTTACTTTCACTCCAAATACCTCCGAAACTACAAAATATAGATATAAATTGCAAATGACAAAAATATTTATTAGGAAATCTATTTTATTTGTCTATATATATTTTAGAGCTCTTATATTTTTCTAGTAATCTTCTGGTCAAGTTAAAGAAAATTTGACATTTTCCGTTTTTCTAGTTTGCAATGCTTATATCACAAAACTAAAAATCTGATGTGGGCAGCACATGACTTCCCTTATATAATGCAATGAATGTACTAATTTTTCAGTAAAAAAAATAGAGTATTTTTATAGAGAGATATTTATATTCTTTCCAAGATATTGAATTTTCGTCAATGAGTCGTCATTTTCACTGATTTAGCGTCATTTTTATCAATTTGGCGAGTTTTTCGTTAATTTAGCAACATTTAAAAAGTCGCCAAGTTGGCGACAATCCACCAAATTCGTCGCCAAAACCTTGCCAAGCGTTATGGAAGGAGAAATATGCTATTCTTACAGCAGATAAATGGTTATTAGCGTGTAAATGCTAAAGTATTACTCAAAGTAACTTTTTTCATGAATAGAACGAGCTAGATCCACGAGAATGATGTCACCAAATTTATCGCATGGTATTAGATATGAAATGTGATCATGTTTCTCAATAGGAAATATTTTTTTTTATTTTATATGATGTTTTGATAATTTTTTTGAAAAATGTGCAATATCTCGTGAACGGTTCGTGTTAGCATTCTAAAATGTATGTTAATCGTTCTCTAATGAAAAATTACATAAGAAATGTCTATTTGCGTAACTTTATTAGAGGTTTTGATTTTTTGACGATTTTTTCAAAATTTCACTCGAAAATTTAGAGGGATTCTGAACATTCGATTGCATATGAAAACAATAGACTTCCAGTGTTTAAGGATTGTATGTTTTGCACCAAATTTCGTTCAAATCGGTCCATTCGTTCGTCAGTTATAGTCTCCACAGGCTCACTGACACACACACACATACACACACCCACACACACACGCACACACAGATATCACTTCAAAAATGTTCTATTCGTGATCAGGGATGCTTGAAACGTGCTCTCCCGTCAAAAATTCGAATTCGAATTTTCGACCCCGTCGCAATACTTTCCTTATACATTATGTATATAAGGAAAGTAAAAATGCTAATTATTGACAATAAGCAAGAATTTATAGCTCTTTAACAGCCCCACAAGTGTATAAAATTGGATTTTAGATGGAGCTCTTAGTTTTCAAAGAACATAGCCCACTCAATAAGTCTCCGGTCTAACTAAAAACATTTCGTTTTTTAGAAATTCGACTTTATTCATCAACATACTCTCCTTCAAGAGTGATGCATTCATTCCAACGCTCCGCTAACTTTTCGATGCCTGTTTTGTAGAACGATTTGTCTTTGCTCTCAAAATAGGTCTCAGTTTCGGCAATCACTTCTTCATTTTAGTCAAATTTCTTTCCCTGCAGCATCTTTTTGATGTCTGCCAAAAGCCAGTAGTCGCTGGGGGCCAGATCTGGAGAGTACGGTGGGTGATGAAGCAATTCGAAGCGTAATTCATATAATTTGACCATCGTTTTCATCGACTTGTGACACGGGGCATAGTCTTGGTGGAGCAGCACTTTTTTCTTTTGCATGTGAGACCGTCTTTTCTTGATTTCTACACTCAATCAATCCAATAATGCCATGTAATATTCGCTATTGATAGTTCTACCTTTCTCAAGATAGTCGATAAACAAAATACCATGCGCATCCCAAAATACGGATGCTATAACCTTGCCAGCTGACTTTTGGGTTTTGGGTCGCTCTGGACGACTTTCACCGGCTGTTATCCACTCAGCTGACGATCTTTTTGATTCAGGTGTGTAGTAATGGATGCATGTTTTATCCATTGTCACATACCGACGCAAGAAATCTTTCTTATCTCGCTTGAACAGCTCCAAACAGCGCTCTGAATCGTCGACGCGTCGTTGTTTTTGGTCCGGTGTGAGTAAACGCGGCACGCACTTCAAAAGCAACTTACACATGCTCAAATGTTCGTGTAAAATTGTAAACACACTACCTTCTGATGTCTTTAAGGTGTCAGCTAGCTTACACAACTTCACTTTACGGTCTTTCAAAACTGTTTTGTGGACGTTTATTATATGTTTCGGAACAACTGCCGAATTTGGGCGACCAGTGCGTTCAGCATCATCGGTGTTTGTACGACCGCTTTTAAATTCAACATACCAATCAATAACAGTTTATTTCCCTGGTGCAGAGTCTCCATAACGCTTATCAAGCCACTGTTTGACTTCAACATTATTTTTCCTCATCAAAAAACAGTGTTTAATCAACACACGAAATTCTTTTTTATCCATTGTTTTGAAAATTACAAAACTGGGGTCACTAAAACCACTGTAACCTATAAAACTGCTTGTCAGAATTTCATGAAATTCTGACACGTGTCGTTTGAAGGTTGGTACTATCCAGAAATCATATGGGTCTGTCAACAGTGTTTCCATATATGTGTCAGACCGTAGACTTATTGAGTGAAGTGTTATAGTAGTTAAAATTTTGATATTTTAGTATTTTAACCTGGGTTTTCCAATGGGTGGAAAAGTTGTAATATTCAAAATGTCACAATTGTTGCAGCTTAATGTGTTTACTCACTCCTTGGTGAAATGTTGGCGTACAGGCACGAAATATTTTGTTCTGTTTTAAAATTGCAGGAAGTTAAATGCACTAGGAGATTTCAAATATGTTCAATGACTGATAAGGTTTGAACAGAATATTTGGAACTATACCTATTCCAGTACGCATTTATGTGACGCCAGGCAAATTTATAAATTAACTTGAACCTAAAATTTAGTGAGATATGTTTTATAAGTTTAATTTATATAAGTTAGTAAAATAATTTGACAGTTTGAAGTGAACTCTATGGTCTGAGTATTCAAATGAAATCGGGGCGAAAACTGAAAGTGAAAGCAAGCTATAACAGTCAGCGAGTTATTTGTAGCGGTTTGAAAGCCTGTAAAGGAAATAAATTCATCTGAAGAATTCAAATAAACTTATTGAATTTTATTTGAATCTTATTTCAGAAAATGTTATTATCGCAAAACCGTTTTGGCTCCACCGTATTGGAGTCTTTTTACTTTCCTTATATACATAATGTATAAGGAAAGTATTGTGACGGGGTCGAAAATTCGAATTCGAGTTTTCGACGGGAGAGCACGTTTCAAGCATCCCTGATCACGAATCAAACATTTTTGAAGTGATGTCTGTGAGTGTGTGTGTGTGTCAGTGAGTCTGTGGAGACGATAACTGACGAACGAATGGACCGATTCGAACCAAATTTGGTACAAAAATCGCAATCCGTAAACACTGGAAGCCTATTGTTTCTATACGCAATCGAATGTCCAGAACCCCCCTAAATTTTCGAATGAAATTTTGAAAAAATCGTCAAAAAATCAAAACCATTAATAAAGTTACGCAAATAGACATTTCTTGTGTAATTTTTTATTAGAAAGCGATTAACATAAATTTTAGAACGCTAACATGAGCCGTTCTTGAGATATTGCACATTTTTCAAAAAAATTATCAAAAATTCATATAAAATAAAAAAAAAATATTTTTTATTGAGAAACATGTTCACTTTTCATTTGTAATACCATGCGATAAATTGGGTGACATCATTATCATGGATCTAGCTCGTTCCATTCATGAAAAAGTTACTTTGAGTAATATTTTTGTATTTGAACGCCAATAGTCTTATCTGGTGTAAGAATAACTTATTTCTTAGTGCATAACGCTTGGCGAGATTTTGGGGACAAATTTGGAGGAATGTCGCCAACTTGGCGACTTTTTAAAATGTTGCCAAATTAGCAAAAATCTCGCCAAATGGATAAAAATGACGCTAAATCAATCAAATTGACATCTAATTGTCGAAAATTCAATATCTTGGAAAGAATATTAGTATCTACTATAAGAAAAACGTATTTCTTTACTGTAAAAGTAGTAAATTCATTACATTATATAAGGAAAGTCATGTGTTGCCCACATCTGATTATTTCTATTGATCCACCGACTGAGGTTGCACTTGGGTGCAACGTCACTTGGTGGATTGTGTTCGACAATTCCGAATTCCGCATTCGCGGGTCCTCTTTTAACATAAACATTTTATACTTAGTAATTGTTTAATTTCTGCATATTGAATTTTACTTTAATTCTTTAATTTCTGTGGGCTAAGGTTTATTTTAATTGTTTAATTGCGTTTTATATATACTCATTGCCATAAAAATTGCTCACCAAGAAGTAATTGTGGGATTGTAATGAAATTTGGCATGACGATACGTGTCAGGCAGATATACAAATGATTAGAAATACAGCGTGATTGCGCATTGCGTAATGCCAGCGGAGGGCGTTGAACTTCGTTCTCACTGGTGCAGAAAAAAGGGTACGCAGAGGCTTTTTGAATGTACTTAATCTGTTGAAGAGGGACGCTTTTTCATTAGGGATGCCATTACACCGCCATCGAAGACAATATGATCAACTGTCAGAGTTTGAAAGGGGCAGAATTATCGGGATGATGGTAGCCGGGTGGTCAGCTCGGCCAGTAACCCGCCATCTAGGTCATTCTGACTTTACTGTGAGAAAGTGTTAGCACCAGTGGGCGAGAGAGATGTCACATACGCGGCGGCCAGGCTCAGGACGCCCTCGGCAGCCCAAGTGCCGAGAAGACCGTCACTTCATCCGACACGCACTCACAGCGCCAACTGCACCATTGTCCGCCATCTGGATACAGGCAGCACCTTTACTACGGGTCCCTGTGTCTGTCACTTGCTGAAGGACATTTGATATCGCGGCGCGCATTACGTGTGTTGCTGATGACACTGACCCACCGTCGTTTCCGTTTGGAGTGGTATCGCTCTCGACGAGATTGGACCGCAATCGAAATGGAACCAGGTCCTCTTCAGCAGCGAATCGAGATTCAATTTGGGCAGTGATGACAACCGTGTACATATGCGGAGACCTCGTGGTGAATGCCTCAATCCTGCCCTCGCTTTACAATGGTATACCGTTCCTACAGCTGGTGTGCTATGGGGTGCCGTCGCATACGACACCCGGTCACCTCTAATATTGATCCATGGAACCAAGACAGCCCAGCGGTACGTTCGTGACATCATTCACGATGCTTGAGCCACTTGAGTTGCCACTCATGGTAGGGTTTTTCAAGAGGACAATGCTCGGCCTCATACAACAAGGGTGTCACAGGAATGCCTTCGCCATATTACCACCCTTCCATGACCTGTCCGATCCCCAGATTTGTCACCAATCGAGCATGTCTGGGATCACTTGGAACGGCAAGACTACGAGTTTGGTCGAACTAGAGGCGCGCTTACAACTGTGGAATGAGATGAACAAAGCATAATACGGGGCTGATGCCACTTAATGCCCGTCCGTATCGCATCATGTATTCACGCTAGAGGTGGTCCAATAGGGTACTATAACCTCCATTCATTTGTAATTTTTCCTATAATAAATGATCCTTTTGCTTTGAATTTGTATCACTTACTTAAACCAACGTTGCACTCACATATATAAAATTTCGTTCGATTCTGTCAACCCTTTCTTGGTGCGCACATTTTTGTGGCAATGAGTGTATATATTAATGTTGCTTCAATAGATATTGAATATATTATTAACCCCATTTAAAACACACCTCATGTGCTAACCATATTTTTGTTTTTTCATGGAAGGGAAACAGACAGCGAATTCATTTTCATTTTATTTTTAATATATCTGAAACATATAATGTTACTTTTCAACATGCTCGATTTTTTTTTTGAAATATGTATATAATATCTGTACGTTTGAGATTTTACTCAAAATTTTAGATTTTTATTTTGCTGGTTCGGATAATCAACCGTAAATAGTAGGGATTGCATTTTTAAGAGATGTGTTAATTCATTTTAGGTCAACTTATATTATATCAGAGTGTGTGTGGATTTTCTCCTTTTTTGTTTTGTTGGAAAATCAACTAACATATGTGAGCATCAAAGTTTCTTGAGTGTAGTGATGCCAGTTCACAGTACCCCCCCCCCCGAAAAAAAAGAAAAAGAATCGAACTGAATCTTTGTACTAATATTTTGTCAATTTTATATCATCTTGTCGTTTATAGTTTTTACATGCATTTTATTCTTTCACAAGATCAATATTGTCATTGAGATGAATGAATATTGCTGCAATTTGATGAATGAAAATTGCTGCAATTTTTTGAATGAATATTGCTTTAATTTTCTTTTCACATGTCTGAAAGAGAGCACATTAAAATATTCCCGGGTCATTGCACCCCCACTTGATTTGCTCTTGTGGAGCTAGCGAGCTTCTAAATAGTTTCAGAAGTCAAAATATCGTAGTAAATCATTCAGATGGCGGACACAAATGATTGTGGCAGTGTATTACACCAGATAGCTTTGGTGAGCAGAATCTTTAAAAAAAAAAAAATTACGGACCTACAAGAATCTCTGTGCTTTGAAATGGACGGCCCACAATAATTTACTTTGAAAAAGAATCTACGATATTATTATCTTTTTGGCAGCTGAACTTTATATCCAACTTTATTAAGAACAATATAGAACTAGACAGAACTAGATAGAATTAAATAGAATCAATAGAATCACCAATAACTAGATAGAATTATCTAGAACTAGATAGACTTTTTTGAAATTCCAGTGAGAACTTTGAAATTTTATATTTTCTTCACATGGCAGCACAGGACAATATTTAACATAATGATGAATAAAAGGGATTTGGCTCAATGTTCTCGAAACTTAACAGTTTCAATCGCAGTAGTGGAAAATAGCCACGAAACAGTTTTTGCGTTCGTGACGTCATTAACCTCCCTCGGGGGAGGGGGGGGATTACCCTCCCCGAGTGGGTGCGTTGCCAAACTTGGTAACAATCGAAATATATTTTTCAATCCCTTTAAAATGAGAGGTAGCATGCTATAATTGTGATCATTTGGGATAACAATGCAATTTTTTGTCCAAAATTTGCAAGAAAAAAAAATTACAAGCGACTTGCGATTGGATAGTTGCATTGAGCCCCACTGCAGCTAACTAATAAGCGTAAAAAACTAAAATATCTCGAGAACGGCTTCTCCCAGTGTAATGGAGTTGGTCTTATTCTTTTATTCTTTAAGAATTACGTATAAAACAAGTATTTAATGAATATATTTGAGCATACGTAGTTTTTTATTTCAGATTTTGGCGAATTTTGCGGGCCGTTTCGCAAAAAAGGCGGGTTCTTTTACCCCGATTCGTACCTAAAACTAATCAGCACCAATTTCGCCCACAAGTAAGTTATCTACCAAATTTTATGAAATTCGGTCAATTAGCTTTTTAGTTAGACTGGATACAAAATCTGCACAGACAGACAGACGGACACCCACACAGACACACACACAGACACACAGATATACACAGACATCACGCTAAAGATAGTTTTTTCGTATTCTAGAGGCCTCGAAACGTGTAGATCCGTCGAAAACTAGAGTTGCGATTTTCGGTATGATTCCAATACTTTCCAAAAATACATTATTGCAGGGAAATACCATGTATTGCAGGGAAAGTAAAAATCTGATGTAGACAGCACATGACTTTCCCTGCAGACTTATTTCCACGTTCTCTTTATTTCAGTTAAATTTAATTCACTTTTAATTCAATTATCGTTCTCATTTGGTAACTGGACTTATTTTCAAAGGTGCCGTAGAGAAAATACGAAAAAACTAAAATATCTCGAGAACGGCTAATTCTAGTGTAATGGGGTTGGTCTTATTCTTTTCTTCGTTAAAAATTACATTACGCATAAAACAAGCATTTATTGGATATATTTAAACTCACGTAGTTCTTTATTTTAGATTTTGATGAGTTTTGCGGGCCCTTTGGCAAAAAAAGGCAGGTTGCATTTTTCGAATCGTACCAAATCTACCAGAATGAGCCACGAGTGACGTATCTACCGAATTTTGTGAAATACGGTCCATTAGTTTTTTAGTTAGTGTGGATACAAGCTTTTGCGGGCCATTTCGCAAAAAAAGGTGGGTTCTTTTATCCCAAATTGTACCCAAAACTAATCAGCACTAGATTCGCCCACAAGTGACTTACCTACCAAATTTTGTTAAATTCGGTCGATTAGTTTTTTAGTTAGAGCGGATACAAAATCTGCACAGACAGACAGACCGACACACGGACACACATACACACACACAGACGTCACGCTAAAAATAGTTTTTCGTATTCTAGAGGTCTCGAAACGTGTAGATCCGTCGAAAACTCGAGTTGCGATTTTCGGCATGATTCCAATACTTTCCCTATACATTACCATGTAATGCAGGGAAAGTAAAAATCTCATAAAAAAGAAAAAATCTGATGTGGGCAATAATTTATCTTTCCGTATAAAATGCAATGAATTTACTTCTTTCACAGTGAAATAATGAGGTTTAAGATCTACGTACAATGTTTTTAATGCAACATTGCACATTTGCCTCTTTTCCAGATGACAATATGTAACACTATCCAGAAGTATCCATTTAACTTATATTTCACCTGCCTCTAAATTGATAATTATCAATATTGATAGCAATCTCAATAGGCAATATAGTCCATACATATATCAATAATTAACTGAGCAAAGTCATTTCGTTAATTTAGCGTCATTTTTGAATTTTAAATATATTTCCTTCAATCTGGGACAAAATAAAGTAATTTGGCGATTTTTCGCTAAATTAGTCACAGAGTAAGACAAATTTATCCCCAAGCATTGCACATGGGCGGATATAATGGTATTTCTTATATATAAATGGCTTTTGGGAAGTTTACAGTCATCAAAACATAAATCTATTACAGAAAGTATCTTTTCTCGTGAATGGAATGAACTAGATCCACAAGAATGATGTTAATAAATTTATCGCATATTAATACATATGAAAATTGAACATTTTTCACTATAGTTAATACCTTTACTTTCCTTATAAATATAGTATAATACGTAAAGAAAATATTGTGACCAGATCAAATATTCGATTTCTAATTTTCGACGGAGCACGTTTCAAGCATCCCTGAACTCAAATTGAATGTTTATGAAGTGATGTGTGTGTGTGTGTGTGTATCCGTGAGCATGTCTTACGAATAAATGAAGCGATTTGTACGAAATGTGGTACAAAAATTACGATCAATGAATATTGGAATCCTATTGATTTTAAATGCAATCAAATATTCCGACGATAGTCAAAATTTCGAATGAAATTTTGAAAAAAATCATGAAAAATCTAATTTTTTAATATAGTAGTATACATAATAATTTATGTAATTTTTCATTAGAAAACGATGGACATGAACTTTAGCAAGCTAGCTGGAACCGTTCTCGAAATATTTGACGTTTTTCAAAAAATCACATAAAATTTTAAACGTATATTAAGCATTGTGAAATATTTTTACTTTTCATATGTAATATTATGCGATACGTTTTTTTGACATTATCCACGTGAATCTAGTTCGTTTCATTTACGATAGAAAATACTTGCAAGTCAGTATAATACTTGTTGTTGTTGTTGAAACCCAGACCGTCCGACCTACCATAAAGGTGTAAGGTAACTGTTTGGACGGTCGGGAAGTGCCACCCAATTCAGACCGGAACCCAGTGCGGGAGGCATCCACAGGGACCGTACCCTCCTTCCCCTACCACCAACCTCTCGACCCCACCGACTCGCATGTTTAACGTGATCGTACTCCGCATGAACACGGCGGCAGTTTTGGCAGTGTAATAGTTTAGGCAGTGTAATAGTATAATACTTGTGTAATAGTTTTGTATTTTGATTCCCAACACTAATTTGTCTTCTATAATATGCTTTTTTTAAAAGTTATCAAATTGACGAAAATGTTGTCAAATTCATAAAAATGACGCTAAATCAATGAAAAGGAATATTGATGAAAATTCAATATCTTGGAAAGAATATAAGAATCTAATATAAGAATAATCCGTTTGTCTGCTCGGCCGTAGCGTTTGATGAGAAATTTGATGATGACGAATTTAGCGGAAAATTGCCTTATTTTATCGCCGAATTTTTTTAATTTTGCCAATTTGACGCAAATGTCGCCAAACTTAAAGAAAAGTGACGCTAAATGGGAGGTAATGTTGTGTAACGTTTGAGCTCCGTCATATATGACGGGCATAACTCCTAGAATATAAAAAAATATCTTCTTTCCGTCTATCTGTAACGCTTGGCGATACATTTGGCGAACTTGGCGAATAATCTAGCGAAATATCTCCAACTTGTTTGCTCCATATTTACGAAAACATGGTCAAAATTGCAGAAAATGACGTCAAACTGATTAATTAATTATTTAAATACTTTAATAGATAGATTCTATTGCTTATGGAGAACATATATTCATCCGGAAAGCGCCAAATGCACAATTTCACTTTAAAAATGCAGAGTACTGAAGGTTAGACATAATTTTTTCATTGTTAAAGAAGTAAATACATTGCATTACATAAGCGAAGTCATGTAAGTCAAAATGCAATATCTCGATAACGGTTTATGCTAACTTACTAAAGTTTGTGTCTATCGCTTTTTAATGACAACTTATGTAAGAAATGATTATGTACTCAATATTATTGAAATTTCTCAATTTTTTGTTATTTTTTCAAAATTTCATTCGAATATTTGGAGGTGTTCTGGACATTCGATAGCGTTTAAAATAAATTGGCTTTATTGTAATTTTTTTCAAAATTTCGCTCGAAACACTGCATTTATTTGTGAGATATAGTCTCCACAGACGCACGGACACACACACACACACATACTTAGAAGCACAGTCCCCTCAAAAACGTTCGGTTCGAGTTCAGGGTTGCATGAAATGTGCGACAAAAACTCGAATTCAATTTTTCAATGAAATTCAATCGAAATTCGATTTTCTAGAGAACGGTTCATGCTAGCCTTCTAAAATGCATGTCAAAATGTAAAATTGCATAGTAATAGTTTCTAATGCAACATTACTATTTGTGTAACTGTATTAAAGGTTTTGTTTTTGTGATGATTTTTGTTCAAAATATTACTTCAAAATTTAGGGGGGTTTCGAACATACGTTTGCGTTTAAAAACAATTGGCTTCCAGAATTCACGCATCGTAAGTTTTGTACCAAATTTCATTCGAATATTTCCATTCGTTCGTGAGATATCGTCTCCACAGTCTGACTCACTGATACACACACACATACAGACACACACTTACACACACACACTATTGATCATTTCTAAAATCATAATTATTATAATATATATAAATGCATACAGATTACTATTACAATTTATCAAATAATATAATTTTCACTGCGAGTTAGATCTCCAGATGCCACTGGGATTAGTCTCCCTGTTGTGGAGGGAGACTAATACCATTATCTGGTACACAGGATCCTCCTTGGGTGGAGACTAATCCTGTGGCCTATGGGATTAATACTTAAACCCTTTTCCCTGGGAGAAATGAATATTTTTGATGGGATTTCAATGCACCTTAGTGGTGCCTTCTTTGGCTACTCCTTGAGATACTACCAATGGGGTACTATAATAAGGTTGGTGGTAGGGAAAGGAGGACGCTTCTCCTGTGGATGCCGCCCTCACTAGGTTCCGGTCTAAACTGGGTGGCACCGTCCAGGCCGTTCAAACAGATGCCTTACAATTTTGGGTAGGTCGGACGGTCTATGACAAAAAAGAAGAAGTTTAGCCCTGATTTTTCATGGGTACACACTAGTTGTCAAACATTTAATGGTATAAAATATTTGTAAAATATTTGAAGGCTGATGTATTTTTGTTAAAAACATGACTAGTATGCGTGAATTATGATACGTAATAATTACAACTGATATCGAAATTGTTAAGTAAAAGATTAAAAATTCTTATAGTTAATAGTTACCGCGTAATATCAATTGTATGACTATAATTATGAGCTAATTTTGACTTCGTAATAGTAGACATAGCACTAATATACAAGTGCCCTAAATACTATTGTCGTAATTTAATTTTTAATTTTTAAATATTTTTAAGCTAAATATGTAACAGAATTGGTTATCATTAGTAAAACCAGGAAGTCGGGTTAACTAAATTTCACTTTTGCACTATACAAAAGTTTATAGTAATTTTTAGAAATGTATTTATGCCTGATATTTCATATTTCTTCTGACAATTAAATATTTTTTAGCAGTGAGGTTGGGTATACCACCTCTTGGTGTCAAGTGCTCCCCTTTTACGGCCCCTAGCTACGACATATGGCTTTTGCCTAACTTTGTACCATTCATGGGCGTATTTTTTTTTGGGGGGGGGGGGGCAAGGGGTGCCAAAGAACCCCACTGGAAAATTGTTAATTTAATAAGAAGCCAATATGAGAGACAAAAAATAAGAAAAATGATTTTTGGAATTAGAGCATTCAGCCACAACTGTGTATGTTCTCCTGCATGTATATTAACCTTTTGCTTACGGGTGGAACACCGTCCATGCCAAACGAAGAACCTCTCAAAAAAGCAGGTATTTAACATACCCTATGCCAAATACCTGCTTTTTTGAGAGGTTCTTCGCAGGCATTGGCCCTTTGCCGGCATTGGCATCCATGGACGCCAATGCCTGCAAAGGGGGATTGAATTGTTTGGGATAGGGTATGTCAAATACCTGTCTTTTTCAGAGGTTTTTCGTTTGGGGTGGACGCTGTCCCACCCGTAAGCAAAAGGTTAATAAAAACAATTTAAACTTATACCTAAATGGAAAACTCAGGATTATTGCATTTGGTATGTATATGAAAGTCAAATTTGTTAGTTCAGTTGCTCTATCTCCAGAAAGGTTAGAATTATGTTATGAAAGAGGGGGAATATTTTTTAAAATGGTACATGCTAATTTTAAAAAAGTGGTGTATACTAATTTTTAAAAGTGCTATACACACAGAATTTTAAAATGTGATGCTCATACCATCTATTTAAATTTTCTTTGTAGCAATATATATTTCAAGGTTGATAGTAATCGCTAAATTTTGAATGCAATCAATTTTAGCACCCCACTGAAAAAAAAAAAACTGGCATAAAACCCTGATCGTACCATCAGAATCTAGATCTTAGTTTCATTTTAAAATAGTATTTCTGCAACAATAAGTTTCAACAATACTTCGAAAATAAACTGTAAAAGTGAAGCATGTATCGAAGCAGACGAAAAGGAGACCAACAGACCATGATGCATTTTTCAAAAAACATAAACCAGCCGTTGAATACCGCGCGTCGCTGTGTCTCACATTTGACCTTCAAGAACTGGACCGGCTCTACAAACAACCAGTTCTTGAATCACGAGAAAGCTTAAAACAAAAAGGAGGAAAAACGACTGACCACGCTGAGAAAAAATCGTTGTGAAAGACAAAAGGAAAATGTCAGCACTCAAGATAAACACTGTCAAAATCATTAGTGAAAGCCTCCATTAAACAATATTTGAAATCGTGAGCTCTTTGGGGAAAATATGATTTATCCTGGGAGATGGCCTTGAGGGGCATCAACAGTTGGAAGAATTTGCGATATGTTTTAACTTTTTACTTCCTTTAGAAAGAACAGGGAAATATATTCTTAATGTCAAATGCAAATGAGGTGAGTAATAGTGCCTAAGTGAATGATAACGATTCAAGAATTTACATTAAATTGACCACAGTACTAGCGATTTGCTTGTGATGCAAATCGTATCTTTATGAAAAACATTCTAATGTGTGTAATTTAATAGAAGAGTAATTTGACAGTGAATTTACGTAATTTTCTTGACATAAAATAATTTCATGCATCGGTTTGATGGTTATATAATATATATATGTATATATATATATATATATATATATATATATATATATATATATATATATATATATATATATATATATATATATATATATTTCAGCATAAAGGAAACACTGTGACAGAAGCTCTAATTTTCAATAGAACAAATGTATGTCTTAAAAATATTCTCTAATACTTTTAAATATTAAATTAAACATTGAATTGTATACTAATGTATCCAATTCTCTCTTAATTTAGAGTTAAGGCTACATTGTTAAATATTTCTTTTGAAAATATTAAGGAGATGTGCGATTTAAAAGTGTTATTACTCATACGATTTAAAAATTGAGTTCTGTATTTACATATTGTGATTTTAGGGGTAGGAACAAATTATGCCAATACACATTTAAGAACAGTTAATTTTTGTATTAGATTTATAATTTTTATGGAACATGCGTTTTCGTAAATATATTTTCTACCAGCATTCAGATTAAATTGTGTATTTTAATCACAATTAAATGTTAAAGTAACCCGATAGATGGCAGCACTAAAAATTAAAGGAGCTGTCTTTATGATAATACAGGGAGTATGATTTGGTTAGCAATTGCAACTATACAATTTATCTCAATTTTGGATTTAGTTTTGAATTGATACAAAGTTCATTCAAAAGATTTGTATCAATTACTACAGGGTACAAATTGTTTTGCACAGATTCCGTCATGTTTGTTACAGCGTTCATAAAGCGTGTGTGTGGGTGTCATGCAGCCCTCGTGGTCTATGGGGGGAAGGGGGGGGGGATCATGCTGAATGTAAGAGGAGCCCCTGTGTGCAAAAGATAAGGGTTTTTAAGCAGCTACATAAATTTATGCTTATAAAATTTCTATTTAGTTTAATGAAACCGTTTACTTATATGCGATTTTACTTTCCGATATCATACACCAGCTTAGTGGGATTGACAAAATGAGATTGTTGAATTATACGGCCTAAACTGCTGAAGATAGAACAATTATCCGCAAATGTCAAATGTGTGTTACTTCGTTCATAATCGGAAGAAGAATGTAATAATTGCCAAACACGTCATTGTATTTCCAGACTCTCCCCACCCCTTCAGGACCTAGAAGACTGAATCCTTGCACACTTTATCATATCGATCAAAGCATAGATACTAACGGAACCGGATTTTCGATTTCCCTACATGGAGAAGAGAGAAAATGGATAATGTTGAAAACACTATGCAAACCCGCAGATGCCCTCCAAAGGGGTAGAAGATTGAAACTTTTGCACACTTATAGTACTGTCCACGAAGCAGGATTTTCGACTTTTCTCTCATGGAAGACGGATCAAAATAATGGATCAAAAACAGTTTCCAGACCACTTAGAAGCCTTCAGTGACCTAAAAGGCTAAAATTTTGCCCTTTTATAGTGTCGTCCACAGAACAGAAACAAATGAAGGCAATTTTGGTGACTGTTTTCACTTTAAGCACCATACATTGTTAAACAAAATAAAACTAATTAAAAAATTATCAACTTGTTTTTTCAAGAATGTGAGTTTCCTTGTATTGGAGAGACTCAAATGCTGTAATATAGTAAGTGGAATTTATATTCGATTTAACGAATGTATTATAATCCCGAAACATTAAAGCATATAGAAGTTATGTTTCAGCACAAAGATACAAGTTCTGACTTTTCCTTGGATCTGTTTATACACTTCTGAAAGCTTTCTGTTTTCTTTTCAAAATACAGGAGATTTTAATTTTTTTTAACCAACTGATAACGATAGTTATATTAGGGATTTTTTACATGAAATATCAACATGAGGAATTTCTTCTTCAAGAAAGCTACATCCCCTATTAGCATTATAGTCTCATGTTCTAACTGCTACTGAAATTATTCCCATTGATGTCCTTGGCCCATAATACATCATAATGTAATCTATAAAAAGATCGTTGGTTAGTAGTTTTCAACAATTACCTTAACCAACATAAATTCAAGGACCCATCGACGATTGTAGAGTTGGTCATGAACCGTTTCTTGAAGATAGTTAGCAGTATAGTAACTCGCATGTAGATAACAATAAGATTTGACATTTATTAGGTAATTAGAATGTTCCGACGATTCAGTAGAACTTCCTTTAGTAATTCATCAAAACTTTCCTTCTTTGTATAGCCCTGTATCTGGCAATATTTTTTCAAATCAAGGTTATCTACCACTAAATTTACAAGAGTGAAGTAAACAATTTTTTTCTAGAACTGTGAAACTGTCTAGAAATATAATTTTTTTAAATCAAGGTTATCTACCACCAAATTTACAAGAGTAAAGTAAACAGTTTTTTTTCCTAGAAGTGTAAAACTATGTTTAGAAATATAATTTTTTTAAATTAAGGTTGTCTAGCACTACATTTACAAGAAATCAGTAAACAATTTTCTTCTAGAACCATAAAAAAAATCAATTGTAGTTTTTTACTAAGCGTTTTACATGTTTATTGAGGGCAATTATATTGTCGTACCGTTGTTTTACTAAATGTTTTGAAGCATATTTTTAACAAGATTTGCTATAGATAGAAGTGGAATGATGACTAATATAGATTTAGTATTAAATTATGAAGGATATAGGAGGCGCACTATAGAAATCCGATTTTAAAGATGTCAATTTACATTTTTCTTGCAATATCTATTTATCAGTATTGGTTATAGATAGAGATTAGCTGTAGACTGATATGAATCAAATTTTGAAGATCACTACGGATTTCCATTTTCAGTTCTGTGATTATCACTTCCGATTTTTCTGAATATTCAAATGATTATACAAAACAAGTGTGCAAAAGAGCATAAAAAAGAAAACATGCTTAATATTCCGTCAAAAATATGGCGCCCACATCACTTTCTAGTATATGAAAGATTCTTCTTATATGTTACTTGTATTGTAGATGCTGGGAGCAATCTTGGAGTAATACAAATCACGATATTCTCTTTGAAAATAGACAAATTGGCTTTTTAAAGAAATATAAACAAAGGGAATTTGTGACCATCTGTTCAAATCATGTGTATATGATCTAGAAGATATAACAAAAAATAAATTCAACATTAACTTAATGGAAAATAGCAGAGGAGTTTATGATAAAAAAATTCCTTCCTGTTATTTATAGATAGTTTTAGCCAAAAACTTTTACACAAATATATATTATTGTGTATAATCGTTCTATTTACAATAAGTAGAAAAAATAAAAATATTTAAAAAAAATATTGGAACGGTAAAATTTTGATATTTTAATATTTTATATATTTATAAATATAAAAGCTCTGTTTACAAAATAAAGATATATTTCAAAGAGAAAATGTCCTCTTTAATACTTTTCAGAATACCTGACGTGATGATAATGTTTTATTATTTCAATATGGATGAGTTATGTATATTAAATTGATAAACTAAAATAAAATAACATTTGAAATCCAAAATCCTGTATAAACTTAAAGAAAATATTACAAACAAATTACATTTAAAAATTGATAGTTATTCCTCCAAGCATTGTTGACGTACATCGTTTCAAACCTTGGACACTTCAAAAGTTCTATTTATTCGGTAACGAAATTTTAATTATCAGTTTTCATTTGTTGTTGAGTCATCATCAGTATGTTGTTGAAACGGTATGTGGGAGATATGGGAATGAAAATCGCCCCAATTAATTTCGGATTTTACCCAGGTTGAAAAAATGAAATACATTAAACCCTATGGGATCTAATTTTGCAAACATTTCTTAAGCGAAGTTAGAATTCACAAATCACTTCGAAATTTTCAGGAAATATTCAAATTATTACATAAAATGTACCAAAAACAATTTTCAGCAAAATATGTTGGTAAGTTTGTTTTTAAATGAAAAATAAAATAATAATTACACCCATGATGTATGAAGAGATCACGTGACTAATTGCAAAATCAAATAAGGCATCCATTTCTTTCCGCTGTGTAATTTAATGTTGCATCCGTCATAAAAGCGCTTTATTTTTGCGTATTATCTGTGTATCTAAATTCTCTGCCAACGCAATTACAATATTTTTTATTTTAAATGATCGCTTAACTTTGGTTATATCATCAACGAAGCCTAATTCTAATGCATGCAGAATGTAAACATATAAAGCGATTGCAAGGTGAGTTTTATAAAAATTGCTGATTTTTTTTATGACGCAAAATTGTTTTGCTCTGGAGTTTGGTATATAGGTGATATGAATGAAATATGCATTGATTTTGCATTAAGAGGCAGGCGATTTATATTTCGATGATGTCATTTGAATAAAGTTCATTTTGTGTAACCAGAATTGTATTTTCAATGAAGTTGCGATGAAGTAAGTTTTCAAGTATAATAAATTGCTGTAGTACTGTGATAATTTAAAAACTTGCAATTATGAAGGTACTATGGAGATGTTTAAATAAAATTGCATTTCAGTTGGGAAGTGTTTCATAATCAATTCTTTATGCATGATTGATCTGTCTTATAAATTTTCATCAAGGGCAGTATACTATACACCGGAAATAAAGTTGGAAGTGAGAATCATCAATCAATTTTTTCAAACATAAAAATTCCTTGTCCTTCAATTTAGATCCACTTCTGTCATAGCATCAGATAAAAGAAAACCCCATTTTTATGGAACCTTCAGTTCCCTAATAGTTTAAATGGTTTATTTTTGAAGTGTTTTCTCGTTTCCAAGTATGCAACGGGTCAGTGTAATCAATGATTTCGATTTGCAGGCTGAATTTTGTTAACACATAAATGCTATTTTAATGCATGTTATGATGTCTAAATTGTAATTTTGAATTGCGTTCATGCAAGGCTGTATAACGAAAAGGTTTTTGTTATTATATGGGGGTCTTTTACATATATAAACAGCGTTGTTTGATCTTAAAAACTCTTTTAATCCCCTTCCCCCCATTTGAAAAAAATCCCGGAGAAGATTTTGCGTCCCTGGAACAAAGACAGCATCAGTGGATCTATTTAAATACTTTTCAGTGTTCATGACGAAATAGCTGACGATTTCGATTTGCAAGCTGAATTTTATTAACACACTAGCAGCATACCCGTTCTTCGTACGGAGTATATAATATAAAGAAACTTATTCGCAATCATGTGCAAATCCTGTTAAAATATTAAATTTATTGCTCCTCAAGAGAAGTTTAAGAATATCTGTTCTCACTATGCAAAATTATCTTCAGGGGCAGATCTGAAGTATAAAACATCCTGGCCCCTTTTGGAAGCAAATTTACAAAAAAAAAAGGAATTAAACCAATATATGCAAACCCGTACTACTTATATTGTCGCAGATTAGAAAATATTTCAGTGTGTTAGTAGAAGATTACCCGTATTTCAATATGAGTCTCAAAAATCTGTGCCAAAATAAAAGAGATGTCGTAATAAATTGAAAATATCATAATCCCATGCTCTTTATATCAGAAGGTCGTAATTGGTTCCAATATATGCCAATATATACCAAAAGATATGCAAATATACCTGTACTACTTATATTTTCGTAGATTAGAAGATATACCCGTGTATTTGTAGAAGATTACTCTCACAACGTACAATATATGAGTTTAAACAATTTTTGTCATAATAAAGCAATTGAATAGTAACTTGAAAATATCAATAATCTCTGAATCAATAATCCCCGAAAATATCAATAATAATAACGTTTAAACCTGAAGACCGTAATTGATATTAACCAGTCAAAAATGCTATAAGAAAAATCAAATCGTTCTTTTTAAAAATATATTTTTATATCCATTTATTACTTTCCTTATATACATAATGTATAAGGAAAGTATTGTGACGGGATCGAAAACTCGAATTCGAGTTTTCGACGGGAGAGCACGTTTCAAGCATCCCTGTTCACGAATTGAAGATTTTTAAAGTGATCTCTCTCTCTCTCTCTCTCTCTCTGTGTGTGTGTGTGTGTGTGTATGTGTGAAAGTATATGTGTGTGTGTGTGTGTGAAAGTATGTGTGCGTGCGTGTGTGTGTGTGTGTGTGCCAGTGAGTCTGTGGAGAACTGTCGAACGAATGGACCGATTCTAACGAAATTTAGTACAAAAATTACAATCTGTAAACACTGGAAACCTATTGTTTTTATAAGCAATCGAATGTTCAGAACCCCCCCCCCTAAATTTTCGAGTGAAAAATCGTCAAAAAATCAAAACCTCTAATAAAACTACGTAAATAGATATTTATTATGTAAATTTTCAGTAGCAAACGATTCACATAAATTTTAGAACGCTAACATGGACCGTTCTCCAGATATTCCACATTTTTCAAAAAATTATCAATAAATCATATAAAATAAAAAAAATATTTCCTATTGAGAAACATGTTCACTTTTCATATGTAATATCATGCGATGAATTTGGTGACATCATTATCATGGATCTAGTTCGTTCCATTCATGAAAAATATACTTTGAGTAATACTTTTGTGTTTGAACGCTAATAGTCATTTATCTGCTGAAAGAATAACTTATTTCTTTGTCCATAACGCTTGTCGAGATCTTGGCGACGAATTTGGCGGAATGTCGCCAACTTGGCGACTTTTTGAAATGTTGCCAAATTAACGAAAATCTCGCCAAATAGATAAAAATGACGCTAAATCAATGAAAATGACGACTAATTGTTGAAAATTCAATATCTTGGAAAGAATATTAGTATCTACTATATGAAAAACCTATTTACTTTACTGTAAAAGTAGTAAATTACATTATATTATGCCCACATCAGATTTTTTTCAAAGGTGGCGTAGAGAAAATATGAAAAAACATAAATATCTCGAGAACGGCTAGTCCTAGTGTAATAGGGTTGGTCTTATTATTTTCTTCGTTAAAAATTACATATAAAATAAGCATTTAATGGATATATTTGAGTATACGTAGTTTTTAATTTTAGGTTTTGGCGATTTTTGCTGGCTATTTTGCATAAAAAGGCAGGTTAATTTTTTCCGAATCATACCAAAATCTAATCAGCACCAGAGTGTTCCACGAGTGACTTATCTACCGAATTTTGTAAAATTCGGTCTATTAGTTTTTGAGCTAGAGTGGATACAAACTTTTGCGGGCCAGTTCGCAAAAAAAGGCGGGTTCTTTTATCCTGAATCGTACCCAAAACTAATCAGCACCAGATTCGCCCCCAAGTGACTTACTTCCAAATTTTATGAAATTCGGTCCAATAGTTTTTTAGTTAGAGTGGATACAAAATCTGCACAGAGAGACAGACACACACACAGGCGTCACACTAAAAATAGTTTTTTCGTATTCTAAAGGTCTCGAAACGTGTAGATCCGTATGATCCGTATGATCCCGTGGGATTCCAATACTTTCCCTATATATTACCATATATTGCAGGGAAAGTAATATATCAGCCCTGAATGCATCACAGTGTAGAGATGTTTATAATAAAATTGCATTTCAGTTGGAAATGTTTCCATAATTAATGCTTATGCATGATTGATCTTTCCTGTTTATTAAGAAATTACTCACCAATTAAATTGATTGTGGTGCACTTTTAAATGTCATCCATATTCATGCTAGCAAGCCTAGCTGAAGGTGCCGTATGTTATTTCACATTCCAGCTAAGTTTAATCGCAATTTTTTGAAAAACTTTTCTGTTTTTGAATTTTATACATTATTTAATTTATGCTGTAATACTAATGATTTGTTTGCTCTGCCTGAATTTTTTTTTTAAATATATGTTTGAAGATTTTGCTTTGATTTCCTGCACTGTGATTTTTACTTTCCCTGCAATACATGGTAATGTATAGTGGAAGTACTGGAATCATGCTGAAAATCGCAACTCGAGTTTTCGACGGATCTAAACGTTTCGAGACATCTAGAATGCGAAAGAACTATTTTTATCGTGACGTCTGTGTGTGTGTGTCTGTCTGTGTGTCTGTCTGTCTATGCAGATTTTGTATCCACTCTAACTAAAAAACTAATGGACCGAATTTCACAAAATTTAGTAAGTTACTTGTGGGCGAATCTGGTGCTGATTTGTTTTGGGTACGATTCGGAATAAAAGAACCCGTCTTTTTTTGCGAAATGGTTTGCGCTTGTATCCACTCTAACTGAAAAACTACTGGACCAAATTTTAAAAAATTCGGTAGATGAGTCACTTGTGAGTCACCCTGGATCTGATTAGATTTTGGTAGGATTCGAAAAAAAATAATCTGCCTTTTTTTTCAAAATGGCCCTCAAAAATCGCAAAAATTTAAAATTAAAAGCTGCGTATGCTCAACTATTAAATGCTTGTTTATTACGTAATTTTTAGCGAAGAAAATAATAAGACCAACCCCATTACACTAGGACTAGCCGTTCTCGAGATTGCAACTCGAGTTTTGAACAGATCTGCACGTTTTCGAACCTCTAGAACACGAAAGAATTGTTTTTAGATTGACGTCTATGTGCGTGTGTGTGTGTCTGTCTGTTCAATGTATGTATCCATTCTAACTGAAAAAGTAATAGACAAAATTTTACAAAATTTGGTAGATAAGGCACTTGTGAGTTACCCTGGTGTTGATTAGATTTCGGTACGATTCGACAAAAAAAGAACCTGCCTTTCTTGCGAAATGTCCAGCAAAAAATGTTAACATCTAAAATAAAAAACTACGTATGCTCAAATATATCAATTAAATGCCTGTTTTATACGCAATTTTTGGAGATGAAACGCACAAGACCAACCCCATTACTCTAAGACTAACCGTTCTTGAGATATTTTATTCCTTTCGCATTTTCGCAAAAACACTTTTGAAAATAATCTGTTGCTAATATAACGATAATTGAATTAAAACTGTAAAAATTCAGTTTAATTTTAAATAATTACGCGTGTTATTTTGAGGTGTTAAACTTTTGAACAGTAAAGAGAGCTTGAATATGAGTCTTCGGGGAAAGTCATCAGATTTTTCAAATGTAACAAATAAAATTTCTGGATTTAAACTTACTACCAGTTTTATCTACCATTTTTAAAAAATAATTACAAAAATATCATATATATAGAAGACATGTATATATACATATGTATACACAAATCAGTAGAACATATCTGATCCTTTACCGTAAAGTTTCAATTTCTGATCCACTAGGATGCGTCCAATCGGAGGTGGAGACCAATCTAGCGGGGAGCCGCTCTAAGTTAGCTTCTATCCCCCTAGAGTCGAGCGTCCTCTTCGGCTGGAGACCGTCAGATGATGATATTGAAGTTATGCAACTACATTGCATACTCACTAGAGTCGAGCATCCTGTTCGGCTGGAGACCAACCTAGCTGATGTTGGAGTTCAAAGAACACCGGATTCACTTTGTCAGAGTCCAATCGGATGGGAGACCAATCTAGATGTTGTTTGTGCAATGGACGTTGCAGGCTACATTGCATACTCACTAGAGTCGAGCGTCCTGTTCGGCTGGAGACCAACCTAGCTGATGTTGGAGTTCAAAGAACACCGGATTCACTTTGTCAGAGTCCAATCGGATGGGAGACAAATCTAGATGTTGTTTGTGCAATGGACGTTGCAGGCTACATTGCATACTCACTAGAGTCGAGCGTCCTGTTCGGCTGGAGACCAACCTAGCTGATGTTGGAGTTCAAAGAACACCGGATTCACTTTGTCAGAGTCCAATCGGATGGGAGACCAATCTAGATGTTGTTTGTGCAATGGACGTTGCAGGCTACATTGCATACTCACTAGAGTCGAGCGTCCTGTTCGGCTGGAGACCAACCTAGCTGATGTTGGAGTTCAAAGAACACCAGATTCACTTTGTCAGAGTCCAATCGGATGGGAGACCAATCTAGATGTTGTTTGTGCAATGGACGTTGCAGGCTACATTGCATACTCACTAGAGTCGAGCGTCCTGTTCGGCTGGAGACCAACCTAGCTGATGTTGGAGTTCAAAGAACACCGGATTCACTTTGTCAGAGTCCAATCGGATGGGAGACCAATCTAGATGTTGTTTGTGCAATGGACGTTGCAGGCTACATTGCATAATCACTAGAGTCGAGCGTCCTGTTCGGCTGGAGACCAACCTAGCTGATGTTGGAGTTCAAAGAACACCGGATTCTCTTTGTCAGAGTCCAATCGGATGGGAGACCAATCTAGATGTTGTTTGTGCAATGGACGTTGCAGGCTACATTGCATACTCACTAGAGTCGAGCGTCCTGTTCGGCTGGAGACCAACCTATAGCTGATGTTGGAGTTCAAAGAACACCGGATTCACTTTGTCAGAGTCCAATCGGATGGGAGACCAATCTATATGTTGTTTGTGCAATGGACGTTGCAGGCTACATTGCATACTCACTAGAGTCGAGCGTCCTGTTCGGCTGGAGACCAACCTAGCTGATGTTGGAGTTCAAAGAACACCGGATTCACTTTGTCAGAGTCCAATCGGATGGGAGACCAATCTAGATGTTGTTTGTGCAATGGACGTTGCAGGCTACATTGCATACTCACTAGAGTCGAGCGTCCTGTTCGGCTGGAGACCAACCTAGCTGATGTTGGAGTTCAAAGAACACCGGATTCACTTTGTCAGAGTCCAATCGGATGGGAGACCAATCTAGATGTTGTTTGTGCAATGGACGTTGCAGGCTTTTCGGTGCGGGAAGGGATTTCTAAAGAATTTGTGTAGAATATTTTTGTTTAAAGCAATTGGCTCCATTAGTTTCTTTATCCTACCTATTGTAATGTGTCGAAAAATTTATAAATGAAGACAAAAATTGGAATTCATTTTTACAATGAATTTAGAAGTTTTTTCTTTAATTTCTGTAAATTATACAATAGCCTGGCTGATGATTTCGATATTTTTTTCTTCATTAAAGAGTTTTAAAAATGATTTATTGTAATTCTTTTGTGTTTTATTATTTTTTTTTTATAGACTTACAAATGTTTATTTGCTGTCGGTGTTTATACTTTCCTTATATACATAATGTATAAGGAAAGTATTGTGACGGGGTCGAAAATTCGAATTCGAGTTTTCGACGGGAGAGCACGTTTCAAGCATCCCTGATCACGAATCAAACATTTTTGAGGTGATGTCTGTGTGTGTGTGTGTGTGTGCGTGTGCGTGTGCGTGTGTGTGCGTGTGTGTGTCAGTGAGTCTGTGGAGACGATATCTCACGAACGAATGGAGCGAATCGAATGAAATTTGATACAAAAATCACAATTCGTGAATATTGGAAGCCAATTGTTTTAAATGCAATCGAATATTCAGAACCCCCCTGCCCTTAAATTTTCGAGTGAAATTTTGAAAAAGTCATCAAAAAATAAAAACCTTTAATTAAGTTACGCAAATAGACATTTATTATGTAATTTTTCCTTAGAAAACGATTAACAAAACCTTTAGAACGCTAGCATGAACCGTTCTCGAGATATTGCACATTATTCAAAAAAATCATCAAAAAGTCATATAAAATAAAAGAAAATATTTCGTATTGAGAAACATGTTCACTTTTCATATGTAATATCATGTGATGAATTTGGTGACATCATTCTCGTGGATCTAGCTCGTTCCATTCATGAGAAAAGATACTTTGAGTAATACTTTTGTATTTGAACTCCAATAGTCATTTATCTGCTGTAAGAATAACTTATTTCTAAGTTCATAACGCTTGGCGAGATTTTGGAGACGAATTTGGCGGAATGTCGCCAATATAGCGACATTTTTAATGTTGCCAAATTAACAAAATTCTCGCCAAATGGATAAAAATGACGTTAAATCAATGAAAATGAGGGCTAATTGACGAAAACTCAACGTCTTTTAAAGAATATAAATATATACTAAAAAAATAACCTATTTTTTTACTGTAAAAGCAGTAAATTCATTACATTATATAAGGTAAGTCATGTGCTGCCCACAGCAGATTTTTTTTATATGCAATCGAATGTTCAGAACCCCCTTTATAACGGTAGCAATAACCTTTAGAACGCTAGCATAAACCGTTCTCGAGATATTGCACATTATTCAAATAAATTTATCAAAAAATCCCATAAATTAAAAAGAAATATTAACTGTTGAGAAACATGTTCCATTTTCATATGTAATACCATGTGATAAATTTGGTGACATCATTCTCGTGGATCTTGCTCGTTTCATTCATGAGAAAAGAATCTTTGAGTAGTACTTTTGTATTTGAACGCCAATAGTCATTTATCTGCTATAAGAATAACTTATTTCTCCGTCCATAACTCTTAGCGAGATTTTGGCGACGAATTTGTCGGAATGTCGCCAACTTGGCGACTTTTTGAAATGTTGCCAAATTAACGAAAATCTTGCCAAATAGATAAAAATGACGCTAAATCAATGAAAATGACGACTAATTGCCGAAAATTCAATATCTTGCAAAGAATATAAGTATCTACTATAAGAAAAACCTATATTTTTACTGTAAAAGTCGTAAATTCATTTTATTATATAAGGAAAGTCATGTGTTGCCCATATCAGATTTTTTATTCTGTTTCTATATGTAGGGTTCTTGTTTGTATCTGCCCTCTGCGGATTTCTTCTGTGTATTGTTCTGCCTGCTGTTACTGGGATTTGCTTCCTGTAGCATGCATTTTTCAAAAGAAATAAATTAATTAAGAAAATTGAATGGTTGCTAATTAGAAGTTATCGTGTTCTTTATTTTAAAGATATATATTATTTTAACTTTTTTGTGAGACCTCAATTAGAAAAAGCTTCATTAATCTGTGTCCTGGTTATGCCTTTTACAATCAGTTTAATTGAAAATTCCAAGCTAATTTTTTAAATATAAATTTTTTTAATATTTAAATATTGAAATTATTTTTGCATATTCATAAATGGTACCCTCTTTCCGTCAGTACAAGCAAAAATTGCTTATGCATTTTTAACGCTTTCCAACATGGTTGAAAATTGTTTATGATTTTGTTCATTCTGTCTGACCGTTCGCAACGATAACTGCCGAAAAAATTACTTAATTAAAATTAAAATTTTAGTATGTTGTTGAGACAGTCTATGGGCCTTGCGGGAGTAAAAATGAGTAATATCACCTAATTAGTTTCGGATTTAGCTGAGGTTGAAAAATCTGATGTGGGCAGAACATGACTTTCCCTGCAGACTTATATATATATATATATCCACGTTCCCTTTATTTTAATTAAATTTAATTCAATTTTAATTCAATTTTCATTCTCATTTGGTAACTGGAGTTATTACTTTCCTTATATACATAATGTATAAGGAAAGTATTTTGACGGGGTCGAAAATTCGAATTCAAGCACGTTTCAAGCATCCCAGATCACGAATCAAACATTTTTGAAGTGATGTCTGTGTGTGTGTGTGCGTGTGTGTGTGTGTGTGTGAAAGTATGTGTCTGTGTGTGTGTGTGTGAGTGTGTGTCAGTGAGTCTGTGGAGACGATAACTGTCGAACGAATGGACTGATTTAAACCAAATTTGGTACAAAAATCACAATCCGTAAACACTGGAAGCCTATTGTTTTTATATGCAATCGAATGTTCGGAAGCCCCCAAAATTTTCGAATGAAATTTTGAAAAAACCGTCAGAAAATCAAAAGCACTAATAAAGTTACGCAAATAGACATTTCTTATGTAATTTTTCATTAGAAAACGCTTGACGTAACTTTCAGAACGCTAATATGAACCGTTCTCGAGATATTGCACATTTTTCATAAAAATTATCAAAAAATCATATAAAATAAAATAAAAAATTCCTATTGAGAAACATGTTCACTTTTCATATGTAATACCATGCGATAAATGGGATGACATCATTCTCGTGGATCTAGCTTGTTCCATTCATGAAAAATATACTTTGAGTAATACTTTTGTATTTGAACGCCAATAGTCATTTATCTGCTGAAAGAATAACTTATTTCTTCGTCCATAACGCTTGTCGAGATCTTGGCGACGAATTTGGCGGAATGTCGCCAACTTGGCGACTTTTTGAAATGTTGCCAAATTAACGAAAATCTCGCCAAATGGATAAAAATGACGCTAAATCAATGAAAATGACGACTAATTGTTGAAAATTCAATATCTTGGAAAGAATATTAGTATCTACTCTATGAAAAACCAATTTACTTTACTGTAAAAGTAGTAAATCCATTACATTATATAAGGAAAGTCATGTGTTGCCCACATCAGATTTTTATTTGAAAAACTACCGAACATATTTTGCTAAATTTTCTTTTTATATATTTTATGAGATGATTTAAGTATTTTTCAAAATTTTCGAAGCAATTTGTAAATTTCAACTTTGCTTAAAAAATGTTTGAAAAATTAGGTCCCATAGTGTTCAATGTATTTCATTTTTTTCAACCCGGGTTTAATCTAAAACTATTTGACTGATATTATTAATTTATATTCCTATATGTCCCACAGACTTCCTGAACAATATACTAAAATTTCAGTTTGAGAAAGTCATTTTTACGGCAGTTATCGTACGAACGGTCGGACCGACAGACAGAATGAACATAGTCATAAACACTTTTCAACTATGTTGAAAAGTGTTAAAATCAAATAAATGTTTTTCCCCCATACTGTTTAGTACAATGCAGTCTGTGTAACTTTTTAAGCAAGTAAATATCACATTTATTTTCGAATTATTTTTCATTAAATACATTTTTCCCATTTTCAGCTTACTCTAGTTTAATATTTAATAATCCGATAACGCTGAAATCCCGATTGTGCTGAATTATTGGACATTTATGTTAATGTGAATATGTAATATAGTAATATTTTATTAGTAAGTAAAATGTATACAGTCGCTCCGTTTATACCGACTTAGAAAATGTTCCCGCTGTTGCCCTGGATTTAAGATAGAAACCACACCAAAAAAAATAATTAGAATCACACTCGAACTCACAGTTAATTATCGAAAACTGAACAACGCTTTATCAATATGCTCGTTTATAACAACTACAAAAAAATGTAAACTGCCAAAATATGTTGGTAAATTTATATATATTTTAAAAATTCGCAAAAATTCGCCTATTAATATTATAAATTATAAATCACTGTGGATTTTATGTATGGATCTAGGAATATTATATATCAATATGAATTATGTTTAAAATGTGTTTGAAATATAATTTTTCGATCCTTTCGGTGGTGTTAAGATGAAATCTGTGTGATTATATTTTATATCACTAAGGGCCCGATTTGTATTAAATTCGATTAAATTGTGTTACATTGTGTTAAAACATAAAATATCTAAACATGTAATTCGAATTTTTTAAACAAATCCCATAGGCTCATCGTCCTGGGTCTTGATGTACCTGAGTCTTGATGTACTAAATTCCATGGCCGTACGACTCTTAGATTTTCCGCTACATATGATGTAAACAGTTAGACATACTATTTATTATTATCGATTCGTTTATGGTGAATTATAACTCATTATGAAGTTTTTTCCAGATTCCTCTAAACACTTCAAGCGTTCAATGTGTATTCAATATGTGTTAATTCGTGAAAAATTGATTTGTCAAAATTTTTTTAAATTACAAAATAATAAATAAATAAATGCATTCCATGAAGTGATCATTGGAAAAACGAATGAATGTCCCTTGTTCTTCGCGTGTATTTTTTTATTAATAGAAGTCGCGATATAACGAAAAAAAAAATTCCTTTGAGTTTTGTTATAAATAGGCTTGAGTGAATTAAAAAACGTTCAGTACTGAAAGTAAATATCTAGGTGCTCTCTTTTCCCCAATTTCAGTGTTGCTTTATTTGTTCGGTAATACAATGAGGTGACGTCTGCCCTCTAATAGAGAGTTGCGTTAAAGCAAGAAAATTCACATCCACCACCTTCCGCAGGCTATAGCTTCGCGTGTGGCTGTGAACCATGTTCGACGGTTGGCCTTCATGATTAGTTGAAAGCTTTTTAACACTTTACAACAAAGTTGAAAAGTGTTTATGACTTTGTTCATTCTGTCTGTCTGTCTGTCCGTTAGCACGATAACTGCCGTAAAAATTGACCAAAATGAAATTTTAGTATGTTGTTCAGACGATCAGTGGGACCTATGGGATTATAAATGAATAATATCACACAATTTGTTTTGGATTGAACCCGGGTTGAAAAAATGAAATACATTGAACCCAATGGGACATACTTTTTCAAACATTTTTTACGCGGATTTAAAATTCACAAATTGCTTCGAAAATTTCAGGTAATGTTCAAATTATTCCATAAAATATATAAAAATAATCAGCAAAATATATTCAGTAGTTTTTTAATTAAAAATTAAAATAATAATTACAACTCTTATATGAAGAGATCAGATGACCATTATATGAAGATATCACGTGACCCACTTCAAAATGGGGTCAAAATGGTCTCAAAATTGGGATTTTTAAAGTTCTTTTTAATTCATATTGAGTGTTGTATCCGTCCTAAAACCGCTTTATTTTTGCTTAAATTCTGTGCATCTACATACTGAACACAACTCAATTACTATATATTTGAGTTTAAATGATCATCCAAATTTGATTATTTCTACAACGTAATCTAATCTTCACTTATAGAGAATGTCAACACCAAAAGATGTTGAATGAGTTGTATAAGAATTGCCGTATTACTTTAACTCAACATTATTTAGCTCATGGGGTGTGTAATATTGTTGATATGAATGAAACATGCATTGATGTTACATAGAGAAGCAGATGATTTTTTCGATGAATTTTTAAGCATAGGGTTTAATTATATGTAACTCCATGGTCTTAAGTTTTTAAATAAAATAAATTATTATAGTATTGTGATGAATGAAATGAATGGGAAAATGCTTATGAATGAAATGCTACTTTTATAGAGAGAGCCAGACGTGTTATATTTCGATGGCGTCATTTGAATAAATTTCAGTTGTTTTAGATGAAGTTTTCAAATATAATAAATAATTGTAGTATTATGACAATGTTAAAACCATTACCGAGGAACCAGGCGATTTATATTTAATTGACGTCATTTGAATGAAGTTCATTTTTTTCGATGAACTTTTAAGTTTTCAAATATAATAAATTAATGTAGTATTTCGATAACTTTTAAAACATTACCGAGAAATGTTTCCCATTTTAGAGATGTTTAAATGAAATTGCATTGAAGTTGGAATGTGTTTCATAATCAATGCTGTATGCATGATTGATCTTTCTTGTTTTTGCTTATATTCAGTGCTGCTATCTTTTGTATTCAATATAGTGGTTTACAGTATGTTAATACATGATCATTGTAAAGCAAGCATCGTTCATAACAATTAATTTCTACTACAGTGGATTTTGCCAGGTTGGAATCTTTAAGGATCGGGTTCCCTATTACGACGGATAAATGAACAGACGCGTGCGAACATGTGTTATATATCGCTTTAAAGAACAATTATTTGATTTTATGACATTACCACACGTTGTAAAGAAAATATTCGTTCGGGTTGCACTTTAGTTTTATGGTTACAACGGCGTTATAGGTTTTCAAATAGTGCTGTAATTTATCCATATAAACAACACTTAACCCTATTGGCTGTAGTACGCATGTTCTTTTTGTGTACTTGGTGATAAGTTAGTTTTTGTGTTTTATGTGCTTTATTTCTTATTCTGATAAAGCACATTTTGTAAGTAATGTAGGATCATTTATACACGTTTACCCACTATTTTTTCTGCCATTTGTTTTCACAGCTATATCCTTTATAATATTTGCTGAAGTTTAGAAATACTTATTGTTTCACTATCGCGTGGCAATCATAAGCATTTAGAGTAGAGCAAAAACATAATGTAACTTTTTCCTAAATTTTTAGAAACTGGAGCTATTATTCAGATTACAGTGATCAAAAGATTCTTCAAAAGCTGTGATTGCGTTTGGGGTAAAAAGAACGACTTGTGTGTTGCTTTTTGGACAATAATATTATTTTTAAAGCTTTCCTATCTGAATTGTAATATGTTTCTACTTAATGATGTTCTAAAAGTATTGTACATATTTTTTAATTCTTGTTTACATTCTAGCAATGCATTGTAGCAATTTAAAAAAATCTGATGTGGGCAACACATGACTTTCCTTATATAATGCAATGAATTTACAATTTTACAGTTTAAAAAAATGTTATATTATAGTAGATACTTATATTCTTTCCAAAGTATTGAATTTTCTTCAATTAGTCGTCATTTTCATTGATTTAACGTCATTTTTATCAATTTGGCGAGACTTTTGTTAATTTGGCAACAATTAAAATATCGCCAAGTTGGCAACATTCCGCCAAACTCGTCGCCAAAATCTCGCCGAACGTTATGGATGAAGAAATAAGTTATTCTTACAGCAGATAAATGACTATTGGCGTTCAGATACAAAAGTATTACTCAAATTATCTTTTTTCCTGGATGGAACTAGTTAGTTCCACGAGAATGATGTCACCAAATTTATCGCATGGAATTACATATGAAAAGTGAACAGGTTTCGCAATAGGAAACATTTTTTTAAAAATTGTATATGACTTTTTGATAATTTTTTAAAAATGTGCAATATCTCGAGAACGGTTCATGTTAGCTTTCTAAAATTTATGTCAGTCGTTTCTAAGAAAAAATGACATTAGGAATGTCTATTTATGTAACTTTATTAAAGATTTGATTTTTTGATGATTTTTTTCAAAATTTCACTCGACAATTTAGTGGGTGTTCTGAACACTCGATTACGTTTAAAAACAATAGGCTTCCAGTATTCACGGATTGTGATTTTTGTACCAAATTTCGTTCGAATCGATCCATTTGTTCGTCAGTTATCGTCTCCACAAACTCATTGACACACACACACACACACACACACACACACACACACACACACACACACATACAGACATCACTTCAAAAATGTTTGATTCGTGATCAGAGATGCTTGAAACGTGCTCTCCCGTCGAAAACCCGAATTCAAATTTTCGACCCCGTCACAATACTTTCCTTATACATTATATGTATATAAGGAACGTAAAAAAAACATAATTTACAGAAGGGATTTACTTTATTCCAAATGCTTCATACCACGTTATTACTCCATATTATTACTCCACGTTATTACTCCACGCTATTACTCCATAGAGAGAGTTACATATTTGACATGGTTAAAAAAATAATATTTTACAAAAAAAATAATATCATACAGCGTTTAACAACATTTCTATATAAAGTACAACCCTCGGATATTTTAAGGATATAAGGATAAACTGTGAAGTCGAGCGGTCCAAGAATATTTGTACTTTTCCCAATATAAGGTGCTTGCAACTTTCCAATTTTCCTTCAACATTGTTGAGAGCATTCTACCCAATTATAACTCTGGTTCACAAAATATAATAAAATTAACTAGAGTGCGGATCAACTCCACTTTCTCATACGAGAATTCATTTTTTTTTCAAATTTTAAAATAAATTTTTCGAAAAATCGGTATCTTGGTTTCAAATAATTACAATTTTAGCGTATTACCCTTCAATTCCAATGGCCTTAATTCATTTGATACCTTACTTAACAATGTACCTCGGTGTGATGGGGGTAACTTCTTCCCAAAGAAAGGCTAATAAAGTCACACACACAAAAAAAAAATCATCGCGATTATTACTTTCTTTATATACATTATGTAATGGCGTCTGTGTGTGTGTGTGAAAGTATGTGTGTTTGTGTGTCAGTAAGACCTTAGAGACGATAACTGACGAACGAATGGACCGATTCGAACGAAATTTGATACAAAAATCACAATCCGTAAATACTGGAAGCCTATTGTTTTAATATGCAATCGAATGTTCAGAACCCCTCTAAATTTTCGAGTGAAATTTTGAAAAAATCATCAAAAAATCAAAACCGCTAATAAAGTTACGCAAATAGATATTTCTTATGTAATTTTTCATTAGAAAACGATTGACGTAAATTTTAGAACGCTAACATGAACCGTTCTCGAGATATTGCACATTTTTCAAAAAAAATATCAAAAAGTCATATAAATTAAAAAAAAATATTTCCTATTGAGAAACATGTTCACCTTTCATATGTAATACTATACGATAAATTTGGTGACATCATTCTCGTGGATCTAGCTCGTTCCATTCTTGAAAAAAAGATACTTTGAGTAATACTTTTTTATTTGAACGCCAATAGTCATTCATCTGCTGTAAGAATAACTCATTTCTTCGTACATAACGCTTAGCGAGATTGTGGCCACGAATT
The DNA here is from genome assembly GCA_951213105.1 of Amaurobius ferox. Lineage (NCBI taxonomy): Eukaryota > Metazoa > Arthropoda > Arachnida > Araneae > Amaurobiidae > Amaurobius > Amaurobius ferox. Next base: position 89,990,206 of record OX578136.1, read on the forward strand.
TGGTGGAATGTCGCCAACTGGACGACTTTTTTAAATGTTTCTAAATTAACGAAAAACTTGCCAAATGGATAAAAATGACTCAAAATTAATGACGACTCATTAATGATGACGATATGGAAAATGACGACTCATTGACGAAAATTCAATATCCTGTATATAATATAAATAACTACTATAAAATAATCTTTTTTTTTTTTTACTGTAAAGTAGTAAATTCATTGCATTATATAAGGAAAGTCATGTGCTGCCCACATCAGATTTGTTTTCACAGCGATGATTGAAACTATTAAGTATCGTGATCATTCACCCATACCTAAACCCTTTTATGCATGATTATGTTAAATTTTGTCCTATGCTGCCATGTTAAAAAAAATATAAGTTTTCGCTCGAATTTAAAAAATTGTTATTCAGTTCTAGAATTTTTTATAACAAAGCCGGATATAAAGTTTTGTCAAAATCCATTATTTTTTATGGCTGATATTGTGTACACAAGAAATACACAAGAAAAATACACCGTGTACACAAACAATACTTCCTCAATACTATTTATGAGAAAGTACAATTATATATAAATCTATAAAAACTTCTTTAAATGCAACAACCTACTATACAAAGTTAATAATGTCGACCGGTTTATGAGGTAATAAACCGCCTTCAGTCAAAATTAATAGCTCTTTTGAAACCGGTAAACAGTATTAATTTTGTGTTTTATGTTGTTTTTAACGGTGCTTTTATAGTTTTAGTATGCTAGCAGCAGAATGAGTTTTATGTGAAGGTATACTCTTATATATAAGTTCTGATTCCTTTTAAACTATTTATGAAAACGTATATTGATCATTGTTTGTAATTTTTAAGATAGTTGTTATAATTAACTAAAAAATGAATCGTCTTTTATTTAAATAATTAAAATTAGAAACTATATATCGTTGTAAAGACAATTTTTAAGATTTCTTTTTCTTTTTCCATTCTTTAATTGTTTTATTACTGTTCACAGTCATTATAATATTATTTCATTCCGAAGGGCAAATGACAGAATTAAAGATAACCTCAAATATTTCTCGTTTCAATAATAAAATAACACTAAAACTTGATACTTAAACATTCTGAAGCATGCATCATTAAATGCAAACAACCTTCAAATGAGACAGAAAAGGTAACAAAAAAGTCCAAAGTCTTTTATTTTACTGGCAAAAAATCGGGTTACACAGTTTGTTTAAAAATGGCACATGCATTGTATTTACACTGAATAGAATATGGAACGATAAATGAAGGATCAGTGCGCTTGTAAGCCGATGATTCATGAAAGTACATTCGATGGTGTTGTTTCTTAAATATCGAAACACGATGACAGAAGTCGTCAGAAGAAACATATTAAGTAGATGTTAGAAGATGAGGAAGAAATTTGAATTAAAGATCAAATACAGATTTGGAATGGCAGAAGGTATAAGGCTGTTTACAGGTTTTCTTTGGGCCTCAAACGAAGGTAATCACAGATTTTTAGTTGTTTCCAAAAACGGTGTCCAGAAGTTTTCCCAACTGGGACTTGTTTCCACCTACTTTCGCTGGTGTTCCGGGAGGTGGTAACAGACTTTGGCATTCATGTCCATTAGGCTCAAATCTCTGGCATAGAGTTGAGGGAAGATCGCTAGTGACCATGTTCATAATGCTGCGAACCATCTCAACGGCAGATGCTCCACACCTCCTTTCTGTCAATTCGTCAGTACTACTGTGCAATCGACGGAATCCACTATAAGAATAAAGGCAGTATTTGTATGGTTATATTATTACCACTATAAAAACAAAATCTTTCTTCAATTCTCATTCAAGTAAATTGATGGAACAGGCTAAAAAATCTATATATGTGCAGGTTATTAAATTGCCGAGTCCACTTTGACGATAAGTATGCTTCTAATTACGTCCCCGTTGCTCAACGACAGCGTGCCGGTTGTCCAGTACGACAATCTGTGGTTTGATTCCTAGTTGGGGTAGTAAGGTTCTTTACAATAGTGCCCGAACAAATCAACACTGTAGGTTAGTTCACAGATATCGCAGGTTTGAAAATGACCCTAGTACGACGAGTACAGATTCAGTGGATTATGGTATATTGAGAGCTTATTTCAAATCGAGAGATAAAAGACCAAGCATAAAACTAACCTGGAGGATAAAAATAGCATCAGCAGCGTAACCTGAGGTAACATTAGCAGGAGGTGGTCCGTCAAATTGTCAATTTCACGCCAATTTGATATTAGAGGATGTAAAATGCAGAGCCCACTTCGACGATAAAAGCCTGTATTTCCGTCCCAGTAGCTCAACGGTAGAGCATCAGCTGGGCAGTACGAATAACTGTGGTTTGATTTCCTGATAGGGCAGCAAGGTTCTTTACAAAATATAAAATTATGATGCTTAAATAATTGATTAGAGACATACTATGTGTGGCAGAAATTTATAACAGACAATATGCCAGTCATTTGATTTGCCTAAATATAATTCTGCTATCAACGTCGGTAACTAATTACTTATAATAATGTGGCGAAATATTTTGTTTTTATGTTACTCCAGAGAAGGATTCCACAGGCTTTAGACTAACTTTTTTTTGTCATTTATACATAGACGTATTCGATAGCTAAGGTTCGTTTACAAATACTCTTTCATGGATTGCAGCTTTCTACAGCACTTCTACAGTACTAACTTTCTACAGTACTAAACAAAAATGAAATGCATTCCAGTTTTGCTTAGGCAAAACTGGAATGCATTTCATTTTTGTTTAGAATATTTCATTGTTCTAAACTTGCACTTTTACAGATACATTCAATAACAAAGTTGAGACAAATTGCTATATCATTTAGTTTCTAATATTATTATACTATAAATCTTTAACAATATTCTGCTTCATATCTATATATTTCTCCAGGTTTTATACTTTTTGTCAAAAAAACCTTAAGAATCACCTGATTACCTGTACGGATCAAGTTTCTAAAATTCAAATGAAGATATTTAATTAAACAGAAGAATCATATAAGTTTAAGGAAAACATTATATATTCTATTAAATAATGTAGTCCTCACAGTTTTGATTACAAGAGATGTTTTCGTATTTTAATACAAAGCATAAATAAACTCACCAGCATATAAGCGAGAATCTTTGAGCGTAAGGAATATCGAACAGCTTCTCAATTACAGCTTGCAGATCTCTCAAGTTTGATTTAAATTCATCACTTTCAGCTCCATCAGCTATGCATTCAGCATGTTGAAGATAGCCTGAATAATGAAAGAATATATATCATGTGTTTGCAACTAGTATCTTTCTGTTAGGTTTGCACCAAAGTGCTCGCATGCTAAACGGTGACAAGAATTCCAAGTGAAGAAGATAGAGCTCAAGCATGTACTTTTGAAGTTAAAAATATCTATTTTTTTTGCTGCAGCGTCACCACTTAGAACATGATCATTTTGGCATAAGCCCAGCTACTATCTTTGTGGTTTTGGTACCTTTTCTATCTCTGAGCCAATAAATGAATTTTCCGTATTATGAAGCAATGTTAAAGACCGCTAGGTTACGGCAAGCCTTTATTTTGCCTATACCAAACCATGTTTGTACCTTTGCAACTGCTAATCCGAACCATGCTATTTGGCCACACTTACGGAAATCGGTGTTAAAACATAGTACGCTGTTGGCTTTTCTCTGTAAACCTAAAATCTGTTACTGGATAATCTTTATTTATAAATAGAAAACTTAAAAATCTCCAGTAATGAAAGACTGGTAGGAAATAATAATGATTCAGTTTTACACACTAAAAATGTGTTCAGTTTTATTTCTATAATTAATAGCTACGGTCGAAATTTATATATGTCCAAGGTCTTTCTATTAAATATCTATATTTATGTCCTTTAATTTCAGTATCCTTTTACTATAAATTAAAGTAATGAAATTTTATATATTTTTATTTAATTATAATCTTTAATTCTGAGCGAAATCATAATATTTAACATAGCCAGTTACATTAAAGATTATGCTTATAGATATATAAATAATAGATGGAGAAAATTTGGAACTATCAAATTTTCAAGGAAATGTTCATTTAAAATATACGTTTCTTAACATTAACATGATACAACTTAAAATATGACGTTAATTAGTTTTCGCATTAAAGATAATTTTAACACTATCATGATTATCTATAATTGCACCATGAGTATTTCCTTTAAATAATTCTCATAACTAATGATGAAAACATAAGTATTTATCATGAAAGAAATTCTCGCACGATTTTGATCATATTTGTTTGCCACTCACGAGCTCTGACATCTGATCCTGCAACGCAGAGCTGTCTTACTCCCTCATCAGAACCGGACATCAGACCAATTACTTCCCGTTGAAGAGGTGACAGGCATTTGGAGGAGAAATTTCCAGTGCAATCATCGACTTCTTTCATGGTTCTAAAAAGAAAAAAAAAATGGAGTTACTTTTAAGATTCGTTAAGAACAAATTGCGTTCTTTTTTACTTTTGGAATTTTTTTGTAATTCATAAGAGGTATCAAAATAATTTGTTAATCGTTCAAACATTATTTGGTATCTATCAATATTATTTTAATTAATGAATAATGAACAATTTAAATTTATTGGCATTTCTTGAAAAATAAATTTAATAATTTATCCATTCGCATATTTTTAGAGGATAAAAAATTTCAAAACACAATGGATTAGGACAGGACGGATATTTTAGAGGTTAAATTGATCAAGAATTCTTAAAGGCGATTTTTAGAGGATAAATCTGTTGGAAATATTGAAGATGGGTTACTGATTTTTAAAGGCTAAATAGATCAAAAGACTTAAATCATGCTCAAATGTCTAAAGTATGTACGAAATTCCAAGAAGAAAAGCAATATTATCACGACAGCTACATGATTGAAAGTTAAGGTTCAATTGCTATTTTATTTCTGAAACTGTAATGTAATGTAAAATAAAATAATGTAAAATAAATGTAAATATAGTTTACACTATTAAACTAGGGCGAACGGCCGTACCGTGCTGAAAACACCGGTTCTCGTTAGATCACCGAAGTCAAGCAGCATCGGGCGCGGTTAGTACTTGGTGGGTGACCACCTTGGAACACCGCGTGCTGTTGGCCATCTCGGGTGCGGTTTCCCCGTGGTTTGCGCGCTAGATTTGCACGCTACCACAAATGCCGCCGTGTTCATGCGGAGTACGATCACGTTAAACATGTGGGTCCGTAAGTCCTTCCGAGAGGTTGGTGGTAGGGGAAGGAGGGTACGGTCCCTGTGGATGCCTCCCCTACTGGGTTCCGGTCTAAATTGGGTGGCACTTCCCGGCCGTCCATACAGTTACCTTACACCTTTCTGGTAGGTCGGACGGTCTGGGTCTCAACAACAACAACACTATTAAACTAAATTTTTATCATTCGATTATGTTACATAAATGTCTTGTTTCATGTATTTTCAGCGAAAATTGGTGAGTTTACCTAGGTGTTGCTTAATAAAATTATAATGTCATATTTTAGTGATAATTGTATAACTTTTCCAAATACTGACTTCACAGAATTTACAAACATTACAGAATTTACCGACTTTACAGAATTGACTTTACTATTCTATTGTCATCGTAAAATTGCTTTTTAAGAGACTTTTCTGTGGCAATTAAAGTTTTTTTTGACTTACTCGCACCATTCGACGACCTTCTCTTCATCTCCTGGAACGCCATTGCTTTGGAAATGGAACATGCCGATGGCCATGCAGAGATCGACTTCCCTCATATGGCATGCTTGAGAGTAGGCTCCAGTAGCAGCTTTGAAAATAAATAAATAAAATTAGTACTGTAACAGTTATTCATGACATGCAGAACATGAACTTTCTATATATAGCTCCTTTAAGTTGCATATACTGATTTAAAACTCTACTAATCATATTGCTTTTTGCCTAAAACTGAGTATAAATTATTGAAAATGAATAGAAAATGCATAATGTAGTACGACATATGAGGTCTACTAGAAATATAGAAGAAAAATAATCTCTACAGTATCTCAATATAGGATTTATAACAGATACAGAAAGAAATAAAATTGCCTCAACTGAATCGGTAGAAAGTCATACAGTCCACTGCAAATTGGTGGTTCAATTATCCGATAAAACAAGAGAGTTTTGGAGAATTTATCATGCAAGCCGCCGAAGTAAATATATTTCTATACATATTTAAATTATCACGACGTATATTCTTTTAAAAATTTACTATTGTGACAGAACATGTAAAGGAATGACATAATCTGGTAGCTCAGACGATAAACATTTATCTCATTGATTCAGACAAAAGATACCTTTTGCAATTGATCCTATGTATAAAATTGGTTCCATTTTCTATTTCTTGTACTTTATGAAATTTAAACAAATTTTATAAACATAAAATTACTATTATTTTTCTAGTAATTTACATTACATATAATGTATAATATATTTCTTCAAGAAATTAATAAATATCTTTCGAATTTTATTAATTTCTAAAATTTAGAATGTATGTGATTTTAAATTTCATTTCTTAATATTGTCAAATACAGTTTTTACGATTGCTGAATAATACAGTTTTGAATATAATACAGAAAATCCGATTCATTTGGTTACAGTAATTTTTCACTTTTTAAGCACTGTAAATATAAATAAATTCCCCATCTTGTCCCGCGAGCTGACACATGCTGGAGGCTCACGATATGATTTTTTTTTTCAAATTCTTGTGACATGACTCGTTAACCAATAAAAAGTTTATAAAATAATTTTCTGGTCCAATCGCATTATCCAAAACTTCTTCTTGCAGATTCTTCTGGCATAAGAACAAAAATAATTTCCTTGACGATAACTGACTCACCGACCATTTTTCAGAGGATGGTAATTTCCATGCTGTTTGGACATATTGGCTAAATATTATTTCTGATCAACCAGATTTAATAAAAGCTCACGAACTCAAAATAGTGTCGTTATTTTATCTAAATAAATCTAAAACTCACATTTTGTCAACTAGATGTATAATAGATGGACGAATCTCATATACACCATAAAAATTAAGACTGCCTCAGCATTTGCATTTTGGCTTTTATAAAGATTATAGATGCGCAATTAGTTACAACTTACCCATTTATATATTAAATGAAGAAAACTTCGTTTATAACTTCAAAAAAAAAAATCTGATGCGGGCAATACATGCCTTTCCTTATATAATGCAATGAATTTACTAATTTTACAGTAAAAAAAAAGAGTACTTTTATAGAGAGATATTTATATTCTTTCCAAGATATTGAATTTTCGTCAATGAGTCGTCATTTTCATTGATTTAGAATAGTTTTCATCCATTTGGCGATATTTTCGTTAATTTGGCAACATTTAAAAAAGTCGCCAAGTTGGTAACATTCCGGCAAATTCGTCTCCAAAATATCGCCAAGCGTTATGGACGGAGAAATAAGTTATTCTTATAGCAGATAAATGACTATTGGCTTTCAAATACAAAATTATTACTCGAAGCATCTTTTCTCATGAATGGAACGAGCTAGATCCACGAGAATGATATTACCAATTCTATCGCATGATATTACATATGAAAAGTGAACATCTTTCTCAAAAGTTAATATTTTTTTTTTAATTTTTGGTATTTTTTGAAAAATGTATTTGAAAATGTGCGATAGCTCAAGAACGGTTTATGCCAGCAGTCTAAAGTTTATGTCAATCGTTTTCTAAGGAAACATTACATAAGAAATATCTATTTGCGTAATTTTTTTAAGGTTTTAATCTTTTGATGATTTTTTCAAAATTTCACTCAAAAATTTAGGTGGGGGGGTCTGCACATTCTATTGTGTTTAAAACCAATAGACTTCTAGTGTTCATGGATTTTAATTTGTGTACCAAATTCTGTTGGATTCGCTCCATTCGTTTGTCAGTTATCGTCTCCACAGACTCTCTGACACACACAGAGACATCATTTCAAAAACGACTCATTCGTGTTCAGGGATGCTTGAAACGCGCTCTCCCGTCGAAAACTCGAATTCGAATTTTCGATTCCGTCACAATACTTTCCTTATACATTATATGTATATAAGGAAGGTAATAATTCGCTTATAACTTTGTTTATGTCTTAAACAAAGAAAATATAAAATAATGATTACGAATTGTAAATTTTATCATATTTTTCCTTCTGATATAAGAGAAATTCCCACGCATTACTAAGAATTACTTTAACCAATTTTAAATATAAAAATACAAATTTTTTTTAAGATACTTAAAGCATATTCAATTTAACATGTTTTATTTTCTTTAATACAAATTATTAATAAGATTTTTCATTTAAAATGATATGATTCCTTCAACAAAATAAATAAGTAATACAAGAAGTTTCATTTTGGTTCAATTTAGCAAATTCATCTGACAACATAAAAAGATGATGAAATATGATATTCCTTTCTACTAATAAGACATATTTTCCCAATGTATTTTTTTCTGCTGGGGAAATTGGACTTCAATGAAAATGTCTAGCTAAAACAAGCAAAACACGAAATTAATTTGGAAAAGTGCCCAAGAAGATCTTTCTTTCCTATTTCTATAACGCAAAATCTCATTATTTTAACGATCAATTATAGAGTTGAATTTGCCCTATCAGTGCAAGCTCAACCATTACATAAATTAATTTTCGGAATCGGAAAATTTAAAAAACTATTTTCTTTGGTATCCATTATCTTATTTTTCGAAGCAAACACTACATATCCATTTATGTGTTTTGGATTTAATTTTAAAACCTAGTGAAAATTTCCTAAGGAATAGATTTTTTAAAACATTGTGTTGTTCGTTCGTTACTAATACCCCCGTGGTGAAGGAGCGCCTACGCACCACGTCCACAAGACCCACCCCCCCTGGTCCCATGGCGAAGGGGAGGAGATTTGCAGTTTTATAGAGTTATTAGAATTATTTTCACTTTTATAGAGGCTCCCCGAAAGGCGGAAGTCTGACTTGGCCTCGACATGACAACATCCATGCCCGCTGGCGGGCTTCGAACCCGCAACCCGGCAATCCAGCGATCAGACGGAAGCGCATGCTTCTGACCGCTCGACCACCAGATCGGCACATTGTGTTGTAAGGACGAGTAAAGAAATTATGATGCCGTAACACTAAATACCGTAAATCCGTAGCCATGGGGAGAAATACAATAATAATATTATTGTTGCATTAATATAATGAACACTTATTTTAAAGTATAAATTATATTATTATTTATTTTGAATTTCAAATTAATCTACCTCTAGTGTAGCTATATGTTTTCTATTGATTGGAATACGTAGTAAGACTCAGACCTGCCGACTTACCTGTGGGCATGAGCAGCAGATTGGGATATGTAGAAGGCCCAGGTCGCCAGTCTCACCCGAGGGTATGAGCAGCAAAGTGAGCGACCGGAGATTGGGATATGTGTAAAAGTATATATATATATATATATATTATTAATATATATATATATATATATATATATATTAATAGCTTTTAGAGCCTAGTTTAGAAAAAATGGCACAGTAGCGCAATGGTTAGTGTCACGGTTACCAACACTTGGTAACCATGGCTGAACCCTTATCGCTAGAATCATAGCAAAAATGGCTAGTAATAATTGAATCATTGATAGTCATTTATAAATAGTTACAAATTTAGCCATTTTATGGATCGATTTATCCATTTTTGAGTACTAAACATTCTGAGAAATAGAAAAATTTAGCCATAAAATGGTCTGGTTGTTAACATCTTATGTGTTGTCAGAAGAAGTTCTTTGTCTTGGCGTCCGAACAAATTAACCCTCCAAATTAGATATAGTCAATCTCTGAGGTCTCAAAATTAGCAAATTTAAATTTTCCCAAGGAACCTGCAATTTATGACTATGATTTTCAGTTCATAAGTATTGCGCCGAATTTGATGTTATCGTGGATAAAGAAGAATAAACGAATTGTCCAGATAGGTCTAAAGTGTCACTTTGATCTTGAGAATCAAAGTATTAAGGATCAAAGTCTTGATAATACAGGGTTAATTGCAACTATAGATAGAAATATAATTTTCTCGATAATGTAGCTCAGCAGACAGAATGTTGACATAACCAGACGTGAATCCGTATAGAGAATTCCCCAGTTGAAGTATTAGCTCTTATATCATATACTCGAAGAGTCACTAATCTCTATATTTTTAAATCTTGACGTACAGGAAATGCTTTGTTAAAAATTTTCCTGTAAGAAAAACTGTTTACAATCTTTGCTGAAAGTATGAAGAAACTAAATGCTGAACTAATGTGGCAGTATAAAAACTCACTTCGTAGTTGTGCAAGGTATTTTTATTTTTCAAATCAAGCCATTGCTTGACTTTTTATAATGCTATTGTGATTTTTATAATACATTTTACTGAATAGCAGCTTTTAGATAAGATTACGACGATACTTTCCCCATGCATTGGCAAATAAAGAATTATTTTGAAATATAAAAAATGCATGCGAACTTGCATTGAGTATGTTGAAATCATTAAATCACATGCTAAATGAAATGCTTGCCGCGTGTTAATTATGTTTTGAATAATACAGTTAGAGAGAAGGATATAAAACTCTAATTGATGAAAAGCTTACAGTTTCAATAACTATTATTTAATTTTAAACGAGCCTATTGCTATATAAATGCGAACAATGCGGTAGTAGGGGAATATATCTTACATCATCAGCACATAAATTATTGTCTCGCATGATTTTAGCCAATACAAAGTTTTAATTTTCCCCCTCACTTCTATGTTTTGAATGATGCATTTTATCTATACAAGGTGTGTGATTACACGGTCCAATAAGTGGTAATAATATTCTGACGTCATAGATCCAATACCTTTGAAACAACATCCAATAACTCGAAAAACTTTGAATCAATAAAGCCTAAATAACTTTTTAGAGTGAATGAGTGGATAAGATGCTTTTTACTTTCCTTATATACATAATGTATAAGGAAAGTATTGTGACGGGGCCGAAAATTCGAATTCGAGTTTGCGACGGGAGAGCACGTTTCAAGCAACCCCTGATCACGAATCAAACATTTTTGAAGTGATGTCTGTGTGTGTGTATGCGTGTGTGAGTGTGTGTGTGTGTGTGTGTGTGTGTGCGTGTGTGTGCGTGTGTGTGTGTGTGTGTGAAAGTATGTGTGTGTGTGTGTGTGTCAGTGAGTCTGTGGAGACGATAACTGACGAACGAATGGACCGATTCGAACCAAATTTGGTACAAAAATCACAATCCGCAAACGCTGGAAGCTTATTGTTTTTATACGCAATCGAATGTTCAGAACCCCCCCTAAGTTTTCGAATGAAATTTTGAAAAAATCGTCAAAAAATCAAAACCACTAATAAAGTTACGCAAATAGACATTTCTTATGTAATTTTTCATTAGAAAACGATTGACATAAATTTTAGAACGCTAACATGAACCGTTCTCTAGATATTGCACATTTTTCAAAAAAACTATCAAAAAGTCATATAAAAAAAAAATATATTTCCTATTGAGAAACATGTTCACTTTTCATATGTAATACCATGCGATAAATTGGGTGACATCATTCTCGTGGATCTAGCTCGTTCCATTCATGAAAAAATATACTTTGAGCAATACTTTTGTATTTGAACGCCAATAGTCATTTATCTGCTGTAAGAGAAACTTATGTCTTAGTGCATAACGCTTGGCGAGATTTTGGCGGAATGTCGCCAACTTGGCGACTTTTTGAAATCTTGCCAAATTAACGAAAATCTCGCCAAATGGATAAAAATGACGCTAAATCAATGAAAATGACAACTAATTGTCGAAAATTCAATATCTTGGAAAGAATATTAGTATCTACTATAAGAAAAACGTATTACTTTCCTTATATACATAATGTATAAGGAAAGTATTGTGACGGGGTCAAAAATTCGAATTCGAGTTTTCGACAGGAGAGCACGTTTCAAGCATCCCTGATCACGAATCAAACATTTTTGAAGTGATATCTCTGTGTGTGTGTGTGTGTGTGTGTGTGTGCGAAAGTATGTGTGTGTGTGTGTGTGTGTGTGTGTGTCTGTCAGTGAGTCTGTTGAGACGATAAATGACGAACGAATGAACCGATTCGAACGAAATTTGGTACAAAAATTTCAATCCGTAAACACTGGAAGCCTACTGTTTTTATACGCAATCGATTGTTCAGAACCCCCCCTAAATTTTCGAGTGAAATTTTGAAAAAATCGCAAAAAATCAAAACTGCTAATAAAGTTACGCACATAAACATTTCTTATGTAATTTTTCATTAGAAAACGATTGACATAAATTTTAGAGCGCTAACATGAACCGTTCTTGAGATATTGCACATTTTTAAAAAAAAATATCAAAAAGTTATATAAAATAAAAAAAATATGTTTCCTATTGAGAAACATGCTCACTTTTCATATGCAATGCCATGCGATAAATTTGGTGACATTATTCTCGTGGATCTAGCTCGTTCCATTCATGGAAAAAGATACTTTGAGTAAAACTTTTGTATTTCAACGCCAATAGTCATTTATCTGCTATAAGAATAACTTTCTCCGTCCATAAAGCTTAGCGAGACTTTGGCGACGAATTTGGCGGAATGTCGCCAACTTGGCGACATTTTTAATAGTTGCCAAATTAACAAAAATCTCGCCAGATTGATAAAAATGACGCTAAATCAATGAAAATGACGACTAATTGAAGAAAATTCAATATCTTGGAAAGAATATAAGTATCTATACTATAAGAATAACATTTGTTTTAACTGTAAAAGTAGTATATTCATTGCATTATATAAGGAAAGTCATGTGTTTCCCACATCAGATTTTTTTTAATCAGGACGATAGATACATTTATTATTGTACAGTTTTACGTGGGTTAAATAAAAATAGCAAGAAAGGAAATATATTTAAATATATGTTGAACTGTACAAGATGGAGTGATAAGAGTTATGCCCATAATGAAAAAATGTATTATAAATTTAACCATTGTTGAATAAATATTAGCAATGAAATTTAAACACTTCTTATTTGAAGACCAAGCATAATATTAACTAATATTATACATATATATCAGTATTTTGAGTGGAAATCGGCTATTTTGTGTTGATCAGCGCTATAAATCGCTGTTTGTATCTGTAAAAAGAGCAGATTTCTCCCTATTTTGGAGGGTTCTGTGGTTATAAAATAAATTTTCTGAATCTTCGTTAGATGGAACAAGAAATTAGTTCTTTCTTTTGACCCAGATCGTCCGACCGACCCGAAGGTGTAAGGTATTTGTATGGACGACCAGGACAGTTTGACCTAATTCAGACTGAAACCCAGTGGGAGATATCCAGAGGGTTAGTAAAATATTTAATTGGAAATGTGGGTACTCTTACATCCTAGCTGCATAGTTTGAATGGTATAGAAAATATGTCTTCAAAATATATCCAATACCGAGCCACGATTAAAAGCGGTGCGATAATGTGATACTGATGACTATACTAATCCGCCCCTGATTATGAATCATCATTTTTATGGCGAATATTTAAAGAATATATAACTAAACTGTAAATATTAATGCCAAGAGTGATTTGAAAACTACAATTTGTATGCAAAATGATAATTTTATTGATTTCTTGCTTTGGAATGAAGTACAAAATATGTCAAATTTAAATTATTTTTAACGAACTGTAAAAATAGATATATAAAAGTTAAATTTGTATAATAAAAATATAGCTCTAGAATTATATATAGTTCTAAAATATAGTTTTAGAATTAATTTAAAATTAAATCAAGCTATATAACATTTCAGTCACGTTAGCATTAAAAATTATTATAATACTATGTTAGCATGGAAAACTGTAGCATTAAAAGCAATTATAATATATGCTAACAATGAAAAATGTAACATTAAAAACGGTTATAATTAATTTTAATATCTGTGAAATATTTTCAGAAACGTATAGAATTTATAAATCTAACGTAAGATTCTATCAATTTCAAGTTTCGTACGACGATGGTTATTCCTAAGCAAATGTCGACTGGAAATAAACAGAATTCAAATATGTTGAATTTCATATAATTGGATGTTATTGTATAAGCGATAACAAATAAATAGAACGAAATTTGTAGTAGATGGAACGTCATTGTAAATATCAAAAATATACTGGAATCTGTCAATCACTAAATATCTAACAGGTTCATTAGAAATCCTTCAACCTTGAGAGTTTAAGGAAGTTGTCATAATTTCCTACACCTTTAATAAGGCATTTCTCATAAACAAACTGTTACATATTGATTTTGAAGATAATTTCCTGGTAATTAATAATTGTCTATTATATGAAAAATACCTTAAGAGAAGTTACTCATCAACCCAATCTCATCTATACAGCTCTAAAAATCCAATCTTATTATGTTAAAGTTCAAGAAATCGAGAATACTTACCAACTGCCAACAGCACAGCGAAAGCGAAAAGTAATTTCATATTGAAATGGAGCGTCAGACTTCTGAGGTTAAAATTTTTCGGACTGAGGCTTCAACAGATCATTAACATCTTTTATAGAGCTGGGAAGATTTTTTGTATTATAAAAATATCTGGCATCACTTGAATTTCCAGAATCAGGAGCTAACAACAACAAAAAAATACATTATACAGCGATTAACTTACGGCAATTACTCAACCCTTGAACTACGTCATAGATATATGTTATCTGTCGGGTGAATCCTATCAAGCACCCCCATTGCACCCCTTTCGCTTGCTATAGACGTGGTAGCCACTCCCTACAGTTGCCTAAGTGGCTGGTTAGAGGCCGTAAAAAACACTTAGCCTGAAGGCTGAGGACCTTGAGAAGAAGCTGGATTTGTTATGTACATTGGCCAGATTCAAAAGGGGTTGACCTTCTAAATTCATCCAGTAAGTCTTAGGTTGTTGCCACTTAGGTTGTTGCCACATTTCACAAGTTTCTTGCATAGCAGTGGTGCCATTCTAATATTCTGCTGAATGGGGGATGAAGCAAAAGAAAAATAAACTTAAATAAAGCACTTATTGAAGGTTTGACACGTAACCTTTCATTAATTTTGAGCTTTTACAAGCGGAAGTCGTCTTAAAATATTAAACATATTTTTTAGGAAGAGTTTATTGCGATTATATTAAGTTGTATATCATGATTACAATGTTTGTTGCTTCTTCTTCAATTTTAGATTTTTGCTGATGTAAAGATCTGATTCAATGTCTTTGCACCCTTCTTCTAAAATAAAATTATAAAAATTTGCCAGAAATAATTAAGTGGCTAGTGAAAAAACTAGAGGAATTTTTAAAATGCCCAATGAAAGCTAGATGTTTAATTTTTAATTTGACTAATTTAATTTGTGTAATAAACTATCCTAGATTTTATGATCTGAAAATTAAAATAATAATACTGTCTATACTACTGAAAAAATAAATTGTATTTTTCATCTTAAATTTCCTATGGGGTATTAGCATATGTTTAACTTCAGTTCATAGTGTATAAAAGAGTACAAAAATACGTCCGATGAATTGAAATCCACAGAAATGCTTGTTGTTGAGAAATTTTATTTTATCATAAATGTTTCTATCAATAATTTATCATTATGCACACCCTAGAAAATCCCAAGCTGTACGTATGTTGGTATACTATTAACTTCAAATAAATGTTCACAGTCCAAAAATATATTTGACCATCAAGAGAAATTTCGACATTTGTAATAAAACACCAAAAGTGTTTTAATAATACAAAAAATAACGTGTATTTTAAAAGTGCAACGACTTTCGAAATACATATTTTATTTAGCATACTAAAATTTGCCTATTTATTACTTTCCTTATATACATAATGTATAAGGACAATATTGTGACGGGGTCGAAAATTCGAATTCGAGTTTTCGACGGGAGAGCACGTTTCAAGCATCCCTGATCACGAATCAAACATTTTTGAAGTGATGTCTGTGTGTGTGAAAGTATGTGTGTGTGTGTGTGTGTGTGTGTGTGTGTGAAAGTGTGTGTGTGTGAAAGTGTGTGTGTGTGTGCGTGTGTGAAAGTGTGTGTGTGTGTGTGTGTGTGTGTGTCAGTGAGACTGTGGAGAAGATAACTGACGAACGAATGGACCGATTCGAAGCAAATTTGGTACAAAAATCACAATCCGTAAACACTGGAAACCTATTGTTTTTATACGCAATCGAATGTTCAGAACTCCCCTGAACTTTCGAATGAAATTTTGAAAAAATCGTCAAAAAATCAAAACCACAAATAAAGTTACGCAAATAGACATTTCTTATGTAATTTTTCATTAGAAAACGATTGGTATAAATTTTAGAACGCTAACATGAACCGTTCTTGAGATATTGCACGTTTTTTAAAAGATTATCGAAAAGTCATATAAAATAAAAAAAAAATTCCTTAGAAGCATGTTAACTTTTCATATGTAATACCATACGATAAATTGAGTGACATCATTCTCGTGGATCTAGCTCGTTCCATTCATGAAAAAAGATACTTTGAGTAATACGTTTGTATTTGAACGCCAATAGTCATTTGTTTGTTGTAAGAATACCTTATTTCTATACGCTTGGCGAGATTTTGGCGACGAATTTGGCGGAATGTCGCCAACTTGGCGCCTTTTTGAAATGTTGCCAAATTAGCGAAAGTCTCTCCAAATGGATAAAAATGACGCTAAATCAATGCAAATGACGACTAATTGTCGAAAATTCAATATCTTGGAAAGAATATAAGTATCTACTATAAGAAAAACCTACTTTTTTTACTGTAAAAGTAGTAAATTCAGTACATTATATAAGGAAAGTCATGTGTTGCCCACATCAGATTTTTTTATATAGTTATTACTTCTTCCTTGTAGTTTCACATTTTTTTCCTAATCATTGAGAAATATTATCAGTGATTAATTTTAATGTTTCATTCCCATTTCTTTGCGATTTTGTAAAATCGTTTCAACTGGACCGAAAGTTGTAAAAAATTAAAATAATATCAAAGTTTTTGACTTTCTATTACAATAAAAAATTATGCATCAGAATCCAGTAGTTGTACATTACTGAAGTAATTACACACAGGAATTTCATTTCCCGGCCACTCTTATTGCTACTGTACGCCTCTGGGCCAGTCGAATGGTCTAGGTCTTCAATACTAGACCACTTTCTGGGCCAGTCGAGTGGTCTAGGTCTTCACACGTGGTCTAGGTCTTCAAGCCCCAGACCTCGAATGGTCTAGGTCTTCAAGCCCTAGACCTCGAATGGTCTAGGTCTTCAACAACTTCCTGGTCTTCTAGAACTATGTCCTAGTTGAGGACCTAGTCCTTTAAGGTTTGTACTAGGTACTCAACTTGGAAGACCTAGTCGAGTCAACTCGGTCTTTCAAGTTGAGTTCTACATTCCAAGAAGTAGAAGTCAACTAGGTCTTCAACTTCTTGGAATTCAATTTGTGGGTATATGCTGTTTTGTAAGAACCAACTTGCTGTCTGTTTTATGTCTATTTGTTCTATATTGAGAAGGACTAATTTAGATTTCTTATACACTGTCATGACACTTAGTATGCAGCATCAGGGCTGGTTTATAGCGCGAGTGGTGATAATGATTGAAATAAAGTAATATAAAGTAAATCCTCGTAGAGGAATATTAAAAATGTAAGTGGAAAGATGGAAAGTTAATAGAAAGTGCTAATAAAAGTAAACTATCGGAAGTTTTAAGGGGCTTAAAATTTTATGTTACACGCATACATAGTGTACAACTTTCATATAAAGTATCCAAACATAGTTCTTATAGACCTGAAGCCCAGAAAATTAACTGCCTGGCCAGATACGGGCCTTCGCCTTACAGTTCACGGAAGATTCCCTATGGGTTGAATGTCTTTGCTTACGACTCTAGAAAATCTCCTTTTATGACGTTAAGTATTTCGGAAAGGCGTTTATTCTTTAAAGGAAAATAATTGACTTTTCTCAATGTTTCCTTTTCAGTAACGAAATCTTAAGGAATTTTTTACAGTTTACGTGAACACAAAATATAAAGTTTGCACGATTATTTAAACTATCATTAGTTGATTAAAAATAATTGGATAATTATATCTCTATAAATGGTTTGATATTTTTATAATTTAAAAATTATATTTCATATTTTTCAATAATCTCATAATGTCATTGTTTAGAACACTACGCATCTGTGATATCTCAAGAAACTTAAGCAAGAATGAACATAATTATATAATTTTTAAATACACTTCCCGACGCAAAAAATACAACACCATAAAAGAGCGAATAGAGTGTGGTGATAAAGGACCCACAGACAGAGATGACATATATAAATACGTGATTTTAATTCCAGAAAGTTAATGCAATACATGATAATCAGTGAACAGTAGGACCACCTCTTGTTGTGATACAAGCAGCAGCCCCTCGAGGAACAGATGCAATAGCTTTCTGAGAAATGGATGACTATATGCCTTCAACCATCTTCCACCTTAAAGAAAGTACTTCTTTAAGGTGGCGGCAGGGCAGTCAAACGACGGTCAAATAAATCCCATACATGTCCAACGGGTGAGAGTTCTGGAGACAACAGATACTTGCGAACCATTCAGTCGTCCAAGAGGCTCGGATCCGACACCATTGCAATCTCTCACGTCAGTGTCCTGTAGTCAATAACAGTCTTCGTAAAGGACGGTTTGAGTGCAAGCCGCTTTCGGCCAATCGTCGAGAAACTGTTCTGCAACTTTGCATCCACCGCATGTCTTCGAATGTGTCGATCAATACGTGATGACGTATGTCTGGATAGACCAGTACCACTACAGCGATTCACATGCCCTTCTTCAATCCATATTTACCAAATCCTTTACGCAGTGGACGCATCTACGCGTGTTTAAGCGGCGATACGCCAGCACGACCACCTAGACGTATGTAGGTCTTAAATGAATCTCCTCGCACGATCGTCCAAATGCTGACACAGACTTCGGCGTCGTCGGCCAGGCATCTCTTCAACAACACGTGTTTACTGAAATGAAAAATAACGGATTTCCGTAAGCGACAGACAGTAACAACTGTTGGTTCATCTTCCTTTTCCATCTTTTTTATCCCGTGCTCTAATCTTACTCTCACGCTCTAACTTACTTGTGTTTTAGATCATTTGTATACATCGGTCAGCTGCGTTTGTCTCATAATTTGCATATATAAGACCAAAGCTTCATGGTGTTGCATTTTTTATGTCGGTTAGTGTATATTGAATATTTATTTTATCTAATTAAAGGTTTTTGTAATTTATTGGGAACAGGTACTTGACTATATGCAAGAGTAAAAGAACAGTCAAAATCATATTAGTAGCAGTGATTTTCTTGAGTGGTAACCGACAAATAACTCTCTGATATCTGTTTGAAAAAATAATCGATATTTCACTTGCACATGGTCAACTACTCGTTAATGTTAAATAAATGACTCTTTCACCACAAGTTTTACAAAAAGTTCTCATTTATCGTCCTTTTCACAAATATTTTCCATTTTTAATGCATCGTAATCTGGCACGTAATCATTTCAGAATCATAGATATCTTCAAATACATGTGTTACCTTATCAATATAGTTTCATATTTACTATAGCTTTCCACTATTTTCTATTCAATCGGAATGACAAGATCCTTATGATGCTAATTTTAAAAATAAAAGTATCTCACATTTCGTAGAGCATAGTTCTGATTCCACTGGAGACCTCCATTTTCCTTTTCCAAACCAATAATAGAAGGGATGAGTCGGGATGAGTAAAGCTGTCGTTGCTTGGATGATTAAGTCACAAAGTGGCAGAAAATGCGATATGCAGTGAAAACGATAGTGCAAAACTTAATTATTTCAAATATGCGCCCGTGCAGTTTAAAAATCTTAAATAAAATAAAATGTTTTGCTTTATTTATATATTTGCATTTTGAAATTGGTTTGCATTTAAATATCTACATTTTAAAATTATTTTACTCACATTTAAATATTTTAATTTTAAAATATTCTATATACACTTTAAAATATTTTAATTTTAAATATTTTATGAAAAAATTGACAATTACATTTTGAAATGCATTTATTTAAAATTACTTTAATACAATAATTTAAATTTTAAATCACCCGAAAATGAACCACCAAAAGTATTTATAAAATAAATATACTATAGGTGGTTTACTTTTATATTTACTGTTACATTTATATCACATAAAAGCACACACAGCAATTAAGGAAACCAAAAGTTATAAATTTACATTTATCAAATATATAAAAATAAACAAATGCATTTAAAAAAAAATCTGATGTGGGCAACACATGACTTTCCTTATATAATGCAGTGAATTTACTACTTTTACAGTTAAAAAAATGTTATTCTTATAATAGATACTTATATTCTTTCCAAGATATTGATTTAGCGTCATTGATTTAGCGTTTTTGATCATTGATTTAGCGTCATTTTTATCAATTTGGCGAGATTTTTGTTAATTTGGCAACAATTAAAAATGTGGCCAAGTTGGCGATATTCCGCCAAATTCGTCGTCAAAATCTCGCCAAGCGTTATGGACGGAAAAATAAGTTATTCTGACAGCAGATAAATGACTATTGGCGTTCAAATATAAAAGTATTGCTCAAAGTATCTTTTTTCATGAATGGAACGAGCTAGATCCACGAGAATGAAGTCACCAAATTTATCGCATGGTATTACATATGAAAAGTGAACATGTTTCTCAATAGGAAATATGTTTTATAATTTTATATAACTTTTTGATAATTTTTTTTATAATGTGCAATATCTCGAGATTGTGCTCTATCGTATCTCTCTATGTGCAATATCGTGCGTTTCATGTTAGCGTTCTAAAATTTATGTCAATCGTTTTCTAATGAAAAATTACATAAGAAATGTCTATTTGCGTAAATTTATTAGCGGTTTTGATTTTTTGACGATTTTTTCAAAATTTCACTCCAAAATCTAGGGGGGTTCTGAACATTCGATTGCGTATAAAAACAATAGGCTTTCAGTGTTTACGGATTGTGATTTTTGTACCAAATTTCGTTCAAATTGGTCTATTCGTTCGTCAGTTATCGTCTCCACAGGCTCACTGACACACATACACACACACACACAGACACACGCATACACACACACACACACACACACACACACACACACACACACACACACACACACACAGACAAACACACACAAACACAAACACACACACACACAGACATCACTTCAAAAATGTTTGATTCGTGATCAGGGATGCTTGAAACGTGCTCTCCAGTCGAAAACTCGAATTCGAATTTTCGACCCCGTCACAATACTTTCCTTATACATTATGTATATAAGGAAAGTAATAAATTAAAAATTATACTTAAAATTGCGCTATTATCAGCGTTAGAAAGGTCGCGTCGTTTAGAAACATATTCGTTTAATTTTAGGTTTCATTTCTAGTACAAAATTGACCTTGTATTTCCTGTATACTTATTGATTAAACAAGTGATGGTCTCAAGTAGGCTAGGATCCGTTGACAAAACCCGAAACTCATCCACAATTTTTGCCGTGGAATCAATGTGGTCCTACAAACATGTTACACGTTACATTGATTAATTTCATTAAATTATGCAATCTAAAAATGTAATGTAGGGTAATACTTATTGATTGAACAATTGATGGTCTCAAGTAGGGTAGGATCCGTTGACAAAGCCCGTAACTCATCCACAAGATTTGCTCTGGAATCAATGCGGTCCTCCAAACATGTTACATGTAACATTGATTAATTTCATTAAATTATACAATCTAAAAATGTAATGTAGGGTAATACTTATTGATTAAACAAGTAATGGTCTCAAGTAGGTTAGGATCCACTGACAAAGCTCGAAACTCGTCCACAATTTTTGCCGTGGAATCAATGTGGTCCTCCACATATGGTACATGTTACATTGATTAATTTCAATAAATTATACAATCTAAAAATGTAATGTAGGAAAATATTTATTGATTGAACAAGTGATGGTCTCAAGTAGGCTAGGATCCGTTGACAAAGCCCGAAACTCGTCCACAATTTTTGCCGTGGAATCAATGTGGTCCTCCAAACGTGTTACATATTACAATGATTAATTTCGTAAAATTATGCAATCAAAAATGTAGTGTAAGTTAATACTTATTGATTGAACAAGTAATGGTCCCAAGAAGTCTAGGATCCGTTGACAAAGCCCGCAACTCATCCACAATTTTTGCCGTAGAATCAATGCGATCCTCCCAACATGTTACATGCAACATTGATTAATTTCATTAAAATATACAATCTAATAATGTAATGTAGGGTAATACTTATTGATTGAACAAGTGGTGGTCTAAAGTAGTCTAGGATCCGTTGACAAAGCCCGAAACTCGTCCACAATTTTTGCCGTGGAATCAATGTTGTCCTCCAAACATGTTGCATATTACATTGATTAATTTCATTAAATTATACAATCTAAAAATATAATATAGGGCAATATTTATTGATTGAACAAGTGATGGTCTCAAGTAGGCAAGGATCCGTTGACAAAGCTCGAAACTCGTCCACAATTTTCCCCGTGGAATGAATGTGGTCCTCCAAACATGTTACATATTACAATGGTTAATTTCATTAAAATATACAATCTAAAAACGTAATGTAGGGTAATACTTATTGATTCGTTGACAAAGCCCGAAACTCGTCCACAATTTTTGCCGTAGAATCAATGTGGTCCTCCAAACATGTTACATGTTACATTGATTAATTTCATTAAATTATGCAATCTGAAAATGTAATGCAGGGTAATTTTAAATCCACTTCAAATATGTATAAAAATAAATACTTCAGTACCACAATGGACAGAGAATCGTCTGGAAAGCTGGAGGTCAGTATGGTTACATTACCTCTGACACACGACATCTGTACATTACACAAGCCAGATTTAATTTGTTAAATTGTACAATATGCATTCAATGTGCTAAATGCAAATTAACAAAATCTAATATTATTTAATTTTTATTAGGGGTCATAATACAATCAGTGTGACTTCAAAATGAGAACCCATCTATATAGAAAACATTACTGGTTTATTTTAAGGAATTTACGCTTTGCAATAGAATATAATATGGATATGATCCCTCTTTTAATCGCAATCACTACCAGAACATGCTGCATACGAAATTTTATTTATGTAAGATAAACTCTTGCATATCATGACGCAAGGCCTTTATTAGCTTCTGTATGTAATTTGACGTTATATAATTTAATAAATCATTAACGACGAAGCATTTGAGCTAAGACGTAATAGGAATGCATTACGGGGCAAATTTCTTTGTGAAGTTTTTCCGTCGTATCTTGACACGAGAATAATGTACATACAAGCATATTTAGCATAAAGGGAATAGACACCAGCTGCATACAAATTCAGCTTTGAATGCAGCTGGTGTTCTGCTGAACGAATTTTATTAATACATATTTACACATAAAGGCACAGATAAAAAATAAATAGATAACGATGTTTATTAAAATAATATAGATGCATTTGATTCATTGCACATGACATATTTGGAAGAATATGTGTAATGTGAATATATGCAATGCGTGACAAAATATATGTAATGAGTCTCCACTCGTTGTTCTCATACATTCATATTTCTTATTTTTGCATTTATTTGCAACACAATAATAACCGAGTAAAATCATGTTTTTTCACCTATATTTTACTTTAAAATTTAGTCTATCATAGGGCGGGATTAAAACCTTTGATCTGCAAACGTCTTTAGCTCAACGCTATGATATTGGCCTATCATTTTTTAGCCCCGGGATCAGATATTGGTACTGCCCAGTTGGTGATTTCTCATTGCCATTATATTGGTGACCCGGACGTGCTTTGAACACGTAATCTTCTGATAACTCGTACTTTAGAGAACGATCCTCTCTGTACGGAAGGCTCTGAAGACAAAATTAAATGCTTTGAACTTTAACATTTTATATTAACTTAGTTTCTATTTATGAAAACAGCATTTAGTAGAAAACCTGCCATCTCTAAAGTTTCATTCCCCCACCTCAGCCAAAAAGTCCTGAAAATCTGCCCTCTACAGTTTGGCCCCATGATTAAGCTCAGGCACTGCCAGGTTAGTGACGAATTACCGTTATAAAATATTTTGTTAATTTAAATATACACCCAAGTTAACAATAGAATAAGATGTCTTAAGTGTAGATGCGGCTAGTTTGTTTACATTTAGAAGTAAAAATCACTGTCTCAATATACACTGCCACCTTATTTCTATACATATAGTATTTAAGACCAATCAGTTGATGGAAAGAATAATTGTAATATACATTATAAAAGCATAAATATCTAACTTTTTATAAATTATAAATGTAAACAAACATTTAAATTTTAATATATTTGAAATAAATACAACAATTTAATATTGAAAAAAATGTGCCATTAAAAAGGAAAGAAGGGTATTTAGAAATTTACAATATATCTGACTAAGTATTTTTTCACGCTAATTTATCTGAATGCAAACTAAAATTTATAGCATATTAAATATTTAATGTATTGAACATACTCAAAATTTTACTATATAAAGAAAAATGAGATCCATGTAACGCGTTAGACCTTATAAAATTTAAATCGCGAGTTTCATGTAATAAATATTTAAAGCAAAATGGCGGATATATGATTTATTTGACATGTGCTTTAGAATTCTGCTGGTTCTTCACTGTGATATTTTTGCATTTACTTCTTATCATTGGTTACTGTCGTAAAATGAATCAATAATATATTGGCTTATCGTGGATGCCTTATCTTTGACGGTGTATGCAACACCTTCCTCTTTGAAGTTAAAGAAAGTGAGAGTAGATGGGTTCATTTAATGACTATTTTAATTTGGAGACACCACTATATATATATACACACATATATATATATATGTATATATATATATATATATATATATATATATATATATATATATATACACTGACTTCCAAAACCTAAGCACACAATGCAAATTTTCATTTTTCGAAAGCGTATTTGAATTTGAATGGCGCAAAATCACAGCGGTTGTAGATGGCAGTATGCAAATATCGTATGTTACAACCAATCACAATTGATTGTCCGTATATATGCTAATTAGGCAGTCGTTGAAGACGCCAGCATTTTGATGGGTTTGAGGAATTGCATTTAAAATCTGATGCGAAATGTTTATAACTTTTGTAGGATTATTTTTGATGATATTCGTGTTTTTATGACTAAAAAAGACGAATGACAGTTAATGAACGCTGTCGTGCTGTCGGATACATTAAAGCTGAACAGTCAATCAAAGATGTCACTACTTTCTTTGGAGTTGAGCATTCGGTAATTTCTCGATTATGGAAACAGTTCCAAACAAGTCAAACAGTTGTCCGGAGACCTGTGCCCGGTCGTCCAAGGATTACCACTCGCTCTGATGATCGGTATATTGCTATAGTAGTCAAGCGGAACAAAATAGCGACCTCCACAACTGTTACATCCATGGTCTCAGCGGCACTTGGTAAGACAATATCTGCCAGTACTGTCGAATGACAATATCTGCCGAATCTGACAATATCTGCTGAAGGCTCCACGGGAAGGGACTGTACGCTCGAGTACCACGTTTTTGTGTTGCACTAACTGTCTAAGTCAGAGGGGCAAGATCAAAGTGGTGTCGCCAACATGTCAATTGGACTGTCTCGGATTGGTGCAACGTTCTGTTTACAGACGACTCCAGATGTGTCCTGTAAACAGATGATAAACGTGTAAGGGTCTGGAGAGAACGAGGCATACGCAATCAAGCAAAGAACATCATCGATCATCATGCATTCAGAGGTGGCAGTGTCAAGGGGTGCTCTGGAATTTCAATGGGATATAGCACAGAGCTGCACAGCTTTAAAGGCGTTTATGTGACGGATGCGTGGTAGCGGTATGAAGTCCTAGACCCTATTGCGAGACTCTATGAAGCTGCAGTTAATACTGATTTCCTCCTTGTGAGCGATAATGCCCGTCCCCATCGAGCTAACATCGATGGCGAATACCTTGAAAATTAGGACATTTCTTGTATGGAGTGGTCGGTGTATTTTCCCGACCTTAAACCCATTTAAATTCTTTGAGATGCCCTCGGGTGTGCTGTCTCTGCACGTTTACCTTCTCCACCCAGTCTCAGAGAGTTGGAAACTTCCCTATTGGAAGAATGGTCATTGCTCGCATCTGAGATGGTTGGTCACCTCATTGAAAGCATGGGAAATCGTTGTAAAGTTTAAGTGAATGTCTGGAATGGTCACATACCATATTAATGTAAGTTTTGTTTGTTTTGTTTGCCTTTAAATATCATTTTGTTAATCACCCAAATGCGACGTCATCATATAACTCACAAAAAGTAAATATATTTTTCATCTTTGTACATAATTCTTGTTTTCTTTAATGCATAATCACATTTGTTACTTTCATGTACAATTTTGATTTAATCAAAGCTTTACTTTTCCATTCTTGTTAATTTTACTACCCGTGCTTAACTTTTGGAAGCCAGTACATATATATATATATATATATATATATATATATATATATATATATATATATATATGTATATATACTGGCTATATATATATATATACTACAAAAGTATAATACAATAATTTAAGACAGCGTATTGAATAATAACAAGAAACTTAATTTTGAAAACAAGCAGATTTATTATTTTATAAAAACAAACAATTAAAAACAAACAACAAATTTGGTTTAAATTTAAAATTTAAACCAAATCCTTAAAACTTAATTAACTCGAAGTTACAAATGAAGCAAAGCGCCACGCTGCTTCCCAACATTGAACAGTATATAAAATCCAAAAGGTAAGTTCCAAATCTGAAAATCAAATATGAAACGAAAAGAAAAGAACAAGAAAAGAAATAGTACCAAAAGTTGGCCGAGGGGGGGGGGTGTAACCCCCTCACCCCGGTTCTGCATGCTTTACGCCATGTCCACACTCCCGGATGCCGATACCATTCCGTATCTAGGTCATTATGCCTACGAAAATCTTTATAGGAGGCGAAAATACCTTAATCGTTGAAACTGAACACTAGAATTCATATAAACATAAGAATTCATATATACAAGACCTCAAATTGCCCCCTAAAATGTATGCTGTATTTGACACAAATCCTTTATATATTGTACCATGTCATCAACTTAAATATGTCCGTCATCAAGGATAACCAGCGGTTACAATTATACCGTAAAAAGATGACTCAATTACGTTCAAAAAACCAACCGAATAACCCCTTTTGCGTGCCTCGTTCAAATACCTTTTATCCTGTTCAATTCTATAGAAATCTTGAAAGTTTAACCTTTTGTGTCTTAATACTTGATTTACAATGATATTGCGGAAGACAGGCTTACTTAAACAAGTTTCCCAAGAAGTGATAAAGTTTATGTCAAAATTGAAAGCTGTACGCTTATCATAGATACGATAGGTAGTTTTATTTTCGTTTGACTTAATACATGCGTCTAAAAAATTCAGGTTCCCGTCTTCATTCATAGGTGTTTCAACCAATTTAAGTGAACTCGGATAAAAACCAAAATCCAATACGTAGTTATTATCTTTTGTGCCGACGATAATGTCATCAACAAATCTTAAGTAGAACACCTCATTCAACAAATGAGTCTACTCTCATAACAGTCCAAATATAAATCTGTCAATGCCAATGCGCAATTACTGCCCATTGGTATTCCTTTAATTTGTTTATAAAATTCCTTTCCGCTGTACAGCACTGTTTAGTTTAGAACCTGTCTAACAAGTGTTCATTTATATATTTTTTAACAAGTATTCATTTATATGTTCAGTCGTATTTGTTCATTTCAATAAATTTCTGCAAACTGTACTTTTGATAAAGATCCATTGCGATCTGATATAGGTCTGTTATCGTAATGTTATTGAATAAATCACATAAGCCGTAACTTCTGTAATGTAACTTTTCTGGTATTTTTTCTATGGTATTCACCGTTTCCATACTATTATGTATAAAGCGCGCTCCTTTTATCTTTTGATTGAAAGGACATATTTTAAAATATTTAATAATTTTTTATTAGCCTTTGTCAAGTATGTTTTATTTCCGATGGTAACGGGTCTGAATTTAACGGGCACTTTATGTAGTTTAAGAATTAAAACCAGGTAAGGAAACTTTATAGCATCAACATTTTGACCAATCCTTTTGTACAGAGCAACAATTCTACTAATAATTTCTACTCTCATATACAACAACAGAATTATAATTTCTACGTGTAAAATTTTTCACAAAGTCTTTTATATAATTCAAATTTTCTTTATAATTTATGAATATTTGGAATATTCCTATAATTTTCCTCCGTATTTAAAAACAACTTAAATTCTTCAACGTTTCTAAATATTTTTAAGAAATGTAATTTTATTTGAACTGACGTATTGAGATAATGACGATGTTTTGATGAATTTCATGTATGTGTGTGAAATGGAGAATTGCAGCCATTTTGGTTGAATATTTTACACATGCATATAATAAATTAAACGAAAGGTTGTTTGAAGTATTTACTTGCATGGATGGCTTTGTATAGCGATAATCATTATTTGGCGCAAGCAGCGACATCATATGATTTCCTATGTTGGATTATTAAATTTTGATATTGCATAAACATCTAAAGGT
Source organism: Amaurobius ferox (assembly GCA_951213105.1). Classification (NCBI taxonomy): domain Eukaryota; kingdom Metazoa; phylum Arthropoda; class Arachnida; order Araneae; family Amaurobiidae; genus Amaurobius; species Amaurobius ferox. The sequence goes on from OX578136.1 coordinate 90,018,930, forward strand.
TTGCCATTTGCGCGCAAGCTTAAAGTTGCAGTGTATAAGTGTTGGGTTGTTTTAGACTCCCGTGTTTCTAATGTTAAATTTAAGGTACTTAATAAAGGTAACATGCAAGGTACTTAATAAAGGTGACATGCAAAGCACTTAATAAAGGTAACATCCATTAATTAATTACTTATGTGGACAAAGTGGTGTTGTGGATAGAATAACGGGGAGCAAACCAGGACCTCTAGTTTGATTCCCGGTTCTATCTGATTGGATTTTATTCTTAGACATACTGCAACTATTCGACATTTTTCAAAATTAAAAAAGACAAATACAATGTAAAAAATCAAAATTATTTTATTTTGACTACCGACATAATAGCATTTCACTGTTGATGTTGAAAAAGTGACACGGGCGATGAATTTACACCACTGAATAGTATATGAAACGACTGATATGATTTCTTTATAATCCGATGAATAATGGAAATATCTGATGGTACAGTTACTTAAATATAGTCAGAGGATGACCGACGTCTTCAGGCACTTTTAAGTAAATGTTTGATGACAAGGAAGTCACGCAAAATAAGATTTCGTAGACAGGTTTTGGAACTACAGAATAAACAGAATTTGAATGACGGACAGTATAGGACTGCGGGTAGACGTGATTAAAGTTGTCTTTGGGGAAGAACTTCCATGTGTAGAAAATCACAGATATTAATTTCCAAATACGGTGTCCAGTAGTTTGGCCAGCTGGGACTTGTTTTCGCCTCCCTTGGAGGGTGTTCCAGGTGGTGGTAGGAGGTTCTGGCATTCTTCACCATTGGGGTCGAATCTTTGGCATATAGTTGAGGGAAGATCAGTGGTGACCATTTTCATCATACCGCGGACCATCTCAACAGCATCTGCTCCGCATCTTCTTTCTGTTATTTTGTCAGTAGTCTCGTGCATTCGACGGAAGCCACTATAAAAATGAAATGGAAAATTATTAATATTATGACAAGAAATGGTTCGTTTATTGGTTAAATTTGCTTCATTAGTACTAATGAAGAGACGCAAAAGTTATTTAGCTATCTGTTTTAAGAGTTTAGAAATATCATTTAAGAGAATAGATTCATTAAAAACAACTTTCAAAAATAGTTCACTTCGTTTGCAATAGTAAAGTTTGTATTTCATGTAAGCTAAATTTAAAATTGGTTAAGTCCATTTATTGCACACTGAAATACAAACTAATAACTAAATCCCTAGAAGTAAAATTCATTCATATTTTACCCTAAGTACCATAAATTTATATATATATATATATATATATATATATATATATATATATATATATATATATATATATATATATATATATATATATATATATATATATATATATATATAATCTAAGGGTGTAGTTAAGGGTTTATATTAACCAATCTTTACCACATGTCATTCTTTTTCAATTCCTTGACTTATATATATAACAGGAGAAAGGGATATTTTATACTAATTAAATAAATTAAAGAGTATACATTTTTTCCTAGAGATTGATATCCTGGCTGCATTATTCAGTGAAAACCATGCTAGATAAATGAACAGCAAATTTCTCACGAGTTTTTTAATTACTATATTTTCAGAAATCAAACTTGTTTTAATCCCCAGAATTGAAAATAAATATTTTAGACTCCATCACGTAGTTTATGGATTCCTGTTTCGCAAATGTTTAATCGCGTTTATTTCTCTTTGAACAAACAAGCACATAAGGATTAAGCATTTGCCAAAATTAGAAATTTAAATTATACTTAGATATATGTACATTAGGACCCCCCCCCCCAAAGTTTTTTTTATAACCTGAATAATTAGACCTAATAAATTGAAAATACGATGACTATTTTTCTGTTGTTCTGTTTATGGAGCTTTCGATGCAGAATCCAGACGTAATCAACTATCCTAAATTGTTAAATATCTTTGATATCAGTGTTCTATTGATTTCTGCTTTTTTTTATAAGAAACTGAAAATATGAAAATTTCTTTTAAGTTTCATATTATGACGAATAACTATGATTTATTGGATACTTTTTTGGAAATAGATACTGTCCTTTCCCTGCACATCTTATTTACCATGCATTCTAGAAAAAATTAAATTTCTGAAATCCGTGGATCAAATTTTGTCTACTCTATATATAATTTACTTGATGAAAATCTAAGGTTTCCCAGTATTACTTTTACAAAATATGAAAACTTACCAGCACATGAGAGAGAATCTTTGACCATAGGGAACATCGAACATTTTTTCAACTACAACTTGGACGTCCTTCACGTTTGACTTGAATTCGTCACTTTCAGCTCCTTCGGACAAGCATTCAGCATGTCGCAAGTAGCCTGAGAATAAAATAAACCACGTATTTTTAATGGCAACGTATAATTAAGTCCTGTAAACGCATAAATATAAAGGATGAAAGTACAGCCTATTGACGCCTATATCTCACCTCTTAAACAAACTGATGCGCACACGGTTCTTATTTACTTTATCGCTTAAGATTCGAGTTTTATTCGTCACTATAGAGGTTTGTTGATACACATGAAAATAAATATAATTATTGTAATATATTTAAAAAAATCGATTATCTAAACAGAATAAAATGTTGAGAAAAAATAGAAAACTTGTTTCACAGTTTAAAATATTTTGTGTTATTTACATCAAGCACTATTTCCTGTATGTAGTGTAGGTTCTAATTGAACAATTAAAAAGCATTGTCAGCTCATAGCTCAATAAATAGATCGTCGACTAGACGTGCCAGTAATTCTGTGCCACGGCACATTCGAAAACTCTTGACTGTATACCAAGAAAACAAAATATTTTTATTAAAATGGATAAGAGAAAATTCTTTTGTAGGTATCAAATTCTTTTAACAATATTATTTATTAATACGCGATGAGGGTTTATTGACTTATACATCTTTCTTGATTGGCTTTCATAGCCCTATGTTTCGGGAACGATGAACACATTTCTCGAATTACGATCCATCTTACTGATTTTACTAAGAACGAGGCTTACAGAATCCTTATGATCCCAATGTATCCCAAGGAGCTTACGTTGAGTTCAGTAATTTACCCTTTATGAGGCCTAAGTGTGTACGCCTAGCATGATGCCAAGGTAGGAATTAAGCCTCATAGTTCAGTCAATGAAGACCAAAAGAGACCATAACTTTCAACAAATTTGGGGAAGGCTGAATTGTCTCCCACAAGTGTAGTATCCGGCCACTCAAACTGCTACTGAAAGTCATGTGGGTCAGTCGAGTGGTCTGGGTCTTCCCCAAAGTGTAGTACAGGTTAAGATATATGCTTTCTCAAAAATCCTTACTTACCCTCATCCTATTTCTTCACCCCACACCCCATTCAGTATTAAAATTGCAGTGCCTAAGAAATATCAAGTGCAGTGCTGCTGCAGTGCTGCAACAGTGTGGACGGGTGTGCTGTAATATCGGCAAAACAATGTGCATGAGTTTTGAAAGTTTGAGAATCATTGATCAATGCGAAGAATCGTTGTTGCAATCCCGACTGCGCTTGAATTTTTTTGAAATGGCTCTTTAACAATTTAACCAAGCAGACAAGATGGACTGAGATTAAAAAAAAGTACAAATTGCGATTTTTCAAAAGACATGGTTTAGAACAGCAATTTTCAATTAACAAGTGCTGCGATTAACGGAATGCTGTCCTGAATGAAATAAATAACAGAGGAATAATGCCTAATAGATCTGACTTTTCACTTTAAAATGAGATCTGAAAAAGACGAATTGTATATCCTCTTCCACTATAAAAGCAAAACCAGTATGCCAAGTGATAGCTCATCGGCTTCCCAGATGGAGTTCGGAGATTCATATTTCTATCGTAGCAATATTTCTTTACAAATTTTTGCTAACATATCGATTTAAATAAGTTCACAATTTTGTGAAAACTCATAACAACAACAACGGATCATTTTCATTTTAAAATGAGGTTTGTAGTCTTACGCCAATGCATTTATATAGTTTAGTGTCTAGAACAATAATTCGCATCATTTTTGTTTGTATAAACCCTTGTATAATTAAATATTTTGTAAAATATCGGGAACCAGTATCAGGAACCATTATCGGGAACCACTATATCGGGAACCATTATGGGGAACCACTATAGGGAAATAATATCGGGATACAAATAAATGCAAATTAAAATATTTATTTCACAAGCTGTTTCATATATTCCTGGAACCCTAGGCACATGTTCGCGGAACACCAGTGTTCCGGTGACCCGTAGTTGGAGAACACAGGTCTAGAACAGCAACTAGTGCTAACTGTGACATTAACCCTATTGTGATATTTGTAATTCCACCATGAGTAAAGCAAAATTCATGCAAAACTGGTTTCATAATTAGGCATAAGAACTTAATAATCATCAAATTAGTAATATTCGTAAGAGTTTTCATATATATATTTGGTACTTACGAGCTCTGGCTTCTGATCCGGCAGTACATAGTTGCTTGGCACTATCATCTGAACCGGACATTAGACCGATGACTTCCCGTTGCAAAGGTGACAGGCATTTGGATGAGAAATTTCCCATGCAGTCTTCAACTTCTTTCACGGTTCTAAGAAAATAAAGGTCATAAGTAAGTCATTTTACAAGATTTCTTGGTATCAAATTATATATATTTTAAAATTCGGAACTTGTATTGTTTATAAAAAGTAAAAATATTCGCAGTATACTGCAAAAGCGAAATTAAGAAATATATTTTAAAATTGTAATAAAAAATTTAATAAAGCATTTAACTATTCAAAGTCATAGATATATCTTTAAAGGCTGCTATTGAATTTAAGGCTCATATTGAATTTTCTTGTTTTTAATTCATTGTATTAATTCTCGCCATTACTACTATTTTACTTTCATTTGATTCATTTTGATCTTTGTCTTGATATTGTTGAAACTTGAGCCTTGTATTGTTGGTGTTGATTCAAAATTCTTCAAAATCTTCCTGTCAATTTGTTGCTAATATGTATTTTAAAAATATTATTGTTTAACCGATTGCGTCAACAACTTATTTGCAATTTTCTAAACCTCTTAGAAAATTGAATTTCAATATTGTGTTTATACTGGTTTGTAAGTCTATGTTTTCTAATCGAAATGATCCTTTATATATATATGTATTGAATAGAATAAAAATTCTACAAATGTAAAAAAGAAAACAAGAAAGATCAATCATGCATAAGCATTGATTATGAAACACTTTCCAACTGAAATGTAATTTCATTTAAAAATTTCTAAAATGTGATTCATTCAGTGGTAATATCTTTTACATTATCACAGTACTACAGAAATTTATTATACTTAAATATTTAAAACTGTATCGAAATATAAATCATCTGATTCTTTATGCAAAATCAATGAATATTTCATTCATATAACTTGTATTCCAGACTCCAGAGCTAAATAATTTTGTGTGAAAAAAATTCAGCAATTCTTATGTAATTCATCTTACAATCGCTTGAGATATTTGCATTCTGCATATGTTAAAATTAGGCTTCCTTGAAGAAATAATAAAAGTTTAGGGATCATTTAAAATCACAACTATTGTAATTGCATAGGCACGGAATTTAGATACACAGATAATATATATGTGTATGTGTATGTACTCAAAGTATTGGAATCGTGCCGAAGATCGGAACTCGAATTTTCAAAGTATCTACACGTTTTGGGACTTCTAGAACACGAAAAAACTACTTTCAGGAAGACGTCTGTGTGTGTAAGGGTGTATCTGTGTATGTTTCTGTGTGTCTGTGTGGATATTACATCCACTCTAATTGAAAAACTAATGGACCGAATTTCATACAATTTGGTAGGTATGTTTTTTGTGGGAAATCCTGATGTTCATTAGATTATAGTACGATTCGTAATAAAAGAATCTGCCTTCTTTGCGAAATGGCCGCAGAAATTGCCTTTATCCACTCTATCTAAAAACTAATGAACCAAATTTAACAAAATTTGGAGTATAATATTTCAATAACCTACAAGTGATTTATATACCAAATTTAACAAAATTTTGTATATAAATCATTTGTAGGTTATTCTACTACGATTCGGGAAAAAGGAACGGGCTATTTTTGCGAAATGGCCAGCAAAAATCGTTATATATAAAAATAAAAGACTACGTGTGCTCAATTATATCAATTAAATTCCTATTTTATATGTGATTTTTGACAACAAAAAGAATAAGACTAACCCCATTACTCTAGGACTAGCCGTTCTTGAGATATTCTAGTTTTTTCGCGTTTTCGCTACGCCACCTTTGACAATAAGCCCAGCTATCAAATGAGAACCAAATTTAAGTTTAACGTGTAAATTCAATGTCATTTAAAATACTTATGTTGTGCAGATAAACTCAAATTATCATTGAATAAATAAAGAGAACGAATATGAGTCTGCAGGGAAAGACATGTGCTGTCCACATCAGAATTTTTAACAATATTACAACAATGATTTATAAAAGTGAACGGGGATTAATTGCGGGTCATTTCGAAAAAAATGTATGATCTATATTTAAAGATCCACAAAATTGCTGTAGAATAAAATGTTCTACAAATTTAAGCTGTGTACCAAATTTTAACTCTCTAGGACGTAGGAAAGTGCATTTAAAATGCCATCAATTAAATTTATCATGAAGAGTTATATAAAATTTAAAAAAAATGAAAAATTGTTATCTACCAAATTATTTTAAAATATGAAGCCACTCCCATATGCAAAACGTTTTAACAAATGGATAGATATTTATTATATAATATCTCTCTCTTTTCTTTCTGGAAGATATCCCAAAGTCAGAATTTAATTGAATTTGTTTTTTTCCCTATATTAAATAATTTTTTTAATTAAAAAACTACTTAACATATTTTACTGAATTTTTTTTTATATATTCTATGGGATAATGTGAATATTTCCTAAAAATTTCGAAGCAATTCGTGAATTTTAAATTTACTTAAAAAATGTTTGAAAAATTAGGTCCCATAGGGTTCAATGTATTTCATTTTTTCAACCCGGGTTCAATAAAAAACTAATTGGGTGATATTATTTATTTATATTCCCATAGGTCCTACAGACCGTCTGAACAACATACTAAAATTTCATTTTGATAAACTCATTTTTACGGCAGTTATCGTGCTAACGGACAGACAGACAGACAGACAGACAGACAGAATGAACAAAGTCATAAACACTTTTCAACTTTGTTGTAAAGTGTTAAAAAGGAAAAAAAAACTAATATGATATTCACAATTACAAAATCAATCCGTTATAAAAAATTTATTTTCTGTGATTATTTGATAAATGTGTCTTGTGCTTCTTTATAGCATTATTTTGATTAATTATTTCATCTATTTCATCATCTAATATTTGTTTTCATTAATTTACTTTTGATGGACATAAGAAATTATTTAATCGGTGATTTGGTATCAAATTTATTTTTAACTCATTTTTAACACTTTACAACAAAGTTGAAAAGTGTTTATGACTTTGTTCATTCTGTCTGTCTGTCTGTCTGTCTGTCTGTCTGTCTGTCTGTCCGTTAGCACGATAACTGCCGTAAAAATGGCTTAATCAAAATGAAATTTTAGTATGTTGTTCAGACGGTCTATAGGACCTATGGGAATATAAATGAATAATATCACCCAATTAGTTTTGGATTGAACCCGGATTGAAAAAATGGAATACATTGAACCCTATGGGACCTAATTTTTCAAGCATTTTTTAAGCGGATTTAAAATTCACAAATTGCCTCGAAAATTTTAGGCAGTATTCAAATTGTTTCATAAAATATATTAAAAAAAATTCAGCGAAATATATTCAGTAGTTTTTAAATAAAAATTAAAATAATAATAACACCTTTTATATGAAGCGATCACGTGTCCATGATATGAAACGATCACATGACCCACTTCAAAATGATATATGGCATCCATCTTTTGTCAAAATCGTGATTTTTAAAGTTCTTTTTAATTCATTTTGAGTGTTGTATCCGTCCTAAAACTACTTTATTTCTGCCTAAATTATGTGCATCTACATACTGAAACAACGCAATGACAATATATTTCAGTTTAAATGCTCATCCAAATATGATTATTTCTACTATTAAGCCTATTTTTCACCTATGTAAAATGTAAACAGCAAAATATGTAGAAGGAGTTGTATTAGAATCGCTGTAATTCTTTAACACAAAATCATTTAGTCCATGGAGTCTGCTTAGCTGATATGAATGAAGTATTCATTGATTGTAGAAAGAGAAGGACGATATTTTTCGATGAAGTTTTACGCATAGAGTTAACTTATTTGTAGCTCAATGGTCTTAATTTTTAAATAAAATAAATTATTATAGTATTGTGATGAATGACATGAATGGGGGAATTATTTATGAACGAAATATTGCTTTTATAGAGAGAGCCAGGCGTGTTATTTTTTTATGACGTCATTTGAATCAATTTCAGTTGTTTTCGATGAAGTTTTCAAATATAATAAATTATCGTAGTATTATGATAATTCTAAAATTATTACCGAGGAATGTATCAAATTTTAGAGATGTTTAAACCAGGCAATTTATACTTTAATGCCGTCATTTGAATGAAGTTAAATTATTTCGATGAAGGTTTAAGGTTTCAAATATAATAAATTAATGTAGTATTGTGATAAGTTTTAAAATATTACCGAGGAATGTATTGCATTTTAGACATGTTTAAATAAAATTGCATTGAAGTTTGAAAGTGTTTCATAATCAATGCTTTAAGCATGATTGATCTTTCTTGTTCAGTTTTAAGAATGTATTTTAAGCTGTAGTAATTGCCAATATATGGTTTAAGGTGAATAGAGTGTTAGAATAAGGATAAGTACTTTAACTATAAATATAAGCAAAATAATTTATATATATTTTCCTGGTCTCACCTTAGCCTAAAGGGCTATCTGCCGCTGTTTTCTTAAAATAGTTATTTCATGCTGAGAAAGTAAGTGTTCTAAATATTTCAAGCTAAATAATCACTGCTCATGGCATCGTAAAAAGAATGTTATAAAATGTAGTCTTCAATTTAATATTTATAAACATTTTAAAACTTTCTTTATGGTGTATATGGGGAAATCATGGAACTTACTCGCAATATTCATCGACTTTCTCCGCGTCACCGGGAATGCCATTACTCTGGTAATGGAACATGCCAATGGCCATGCAGAGATCAACTTCCCTCATATGGCATGCTTGGGAATAAACTCCAGTGGCAGCTTTAAAGAGAAATGAATAAAATTAGTACCATAAATATATACACTACATGTAACATATCATTTTGTTTATGTACACTTTTAATGTGCAAATACTCTGTAAACAAGTCACATTAGACTTTTGCTTTAAATTGTTTGAGAATTGCGGAAAAGGTATACAAAAAAAAAATCTGATGTGGGCAACACATGACTTTCCTTATATAATGTAATGAATTTACTACTTTTACAGTAAAAAAATAGATTTTTCTTATAGTAGATACTAATATTCTTTCCAAGATATTGAATTTTCGGCAATTAGTCGTCATTTTCATTGATTTAGCGTCATTTCTATCCATTTGGCGAGATTTTAGTTAATTTGGCAACATTTCAAAAAGTCGCCAAGTTGGCGATATTCCGCCAAATTCGTCGCCAAAATCTCGCCAAGCGTTATGGACGAAGAAATAAGTTGTTCTTACAGCAGATAAATGACTATTGGCGTTCAAATACAAAAGTATTACTCAAAGTATCTTTTTTCATGAATGGAACGAGCTAGATCCACGAGAATGATGTCACCGAATTTATCGCATGGTATTACATATGAAAAGTGAACATGTTTCTCAATAGGAAATATTTTTTTTTCATTTTAAATGACTTTTTAATAATTTTTTTGAAAAATGTGCAATATCTCGAGAACGGTTCATGTTAGCGTTCTAAAATTTATGTCAATCGTTTTCTAATCAAAAATTACATAAGAAATGTCTATTTGCGTAACTTTATTAGTGGTTTTGATTTTTTGACGATTTTTTCAAAATTTTATTCGAAAATTTAGGGGGGTTTTGAAGATTCGATTACGTATAAAAACAATAGGCTTCCAGTGTTTACGGATTGTGATTTTTGTACCAAATTTGGTTCGAATCGGTACATTCGGTCGTCAGTTATCGTCTCCACAGACTCACTGGCATACACACACACACACACACACACACACACACACACTCACACACACACACAGACATCACTTTAAAAATGTTTGATTCGTGATCAGGGATGCTTGAAACGTGCTCTCCCGTCGAAAACTCGATTTCGAATTTTCGACCCCGTCACAATACTTTCCTTATACATTATGTATATAAGGAAAGTAAAAAGACTTGGAACTGTCTAAGATGCTTGATGTATGTAGCGAGACAAGAATAATAACAATTACTTTTATTAGAAAAATACAATATCTAATATGTATTTGGGTTGATGTATGAAACAGTCACTAAACTAGACTCTAAATTTTAAGTGAACGGAAAATTGCGTGCTTGAAATTCCAAAGCATTTATAAATAAAATACAATTTTTCTATTTCATGATTTTGTAATTTAAATACGATATATCAATAATTTAATGAAACATCAAATTGATTTTGTAAATACAATTAAATATATATTAAATAGAAACCAATAAATGGCTGAAGTATGAGGACATTTTCTTTATATTTCTTCGAGCGTCCCAAGGAACACTAAATGTTTTTGTGATAGTATTATTTGAAATAATATTTCTATGAACTTTGTAGAAATACGTATAGATTATTATTTGAACTTTACAAAGTTTACAAATAGTAAGGATTGAAAAGGATGATTTTAAAGCATGTTTAATTTTTTCTAAATTTATCTTCAATATATATTATCACACATATGTAATTCGTTTTCTAATGGATTTATTTTCAGAAAAGACTTTAATCCCAAAATATAATTTTACTTTACTTAAAGAGTTCAAATGTTGAAGATAAGAGAAAGGTAAGAACAAACTATTTGCAAAAATTAGTGAAAATGTTAACATTTTTGGAAAATAAGTTGCAAAAATGTTTTTTTTAAAAATATAGCAATTTATTATGTTAAACATTTTAAAATGGCTTAGTCTGGATAAAGGCAGACTTTTATAAATGAGTTTATCTCGATAAAATGAATCTAAATTCCTCGCTCTCATTTTATTAGTATATTAAACTAGTTACTATATTGAACCAGTTACTGTATTAAATTAGTTACAACATTTAACTTGATACTATTTTAAACTTTTAAATTGTATTTTGTTTGTGTTGTCAACTGCGTTTTTACTGTGATGTACCCACATTATTTATCATTAAAATATTGCAGTAAAACAACTGTGAAATTGAGAAAAGTTTGCTTATATTACATATACTTTTTATTCTAGAAAATAGGACATTATTATCAGAATAATTAAAAAAAAATTTTCCAGACTAAAATTTCATATTTAAAATTTAAAATTGAATACAGATGTACGAGGATTTCTATTCTTGGCTATTAAAATTTCGCATTGCATTCCAAAGATTTTATTTCATAAATTTCAACTATTAAAGATGAAAAAATGTAATGAAATAAACAATATTCAAGGCAAACTCTAAAACATTTAATATGAACTTTCATTTAAAAACCTATTCCTTTAAATATTTAAGGGATCTTTATATTTTTTCAATTTAACGAATTCATCTGGAAATATAAGATGATGAAATAAAATATTTATTTCTACGAATAAGAAATATTTTTCTTTAATATGTTTTTCAACTGATACACAAATTGGAATTAAATGAAAATGTTTAACCGAAACAAGCAAAAGATGAAATTAATTCGGAAAATGCCGAGAACCGTCATTCTTTCCTTATTCAAAACGCAAAATCTCATTATTTTAACGATCAATTACACTATCGAATTTATCCTATCAATGCGAGTACAACCCATTAAATAAATTAATGTTCGGAATGCAAAAATTCTAAAAATCCTGTTAATATATATTCTCAAGTAATGTTCTTATTAAAACGATAAAATAGTTTCACCGTAACATCGATGGCTGGAAGCAGTAAAATATGTTTGCTAAGAAGGACTATGTTGATTAAAAGCTGCGCTATGCGTTGATCATAGGATGTAAAATAAGTGCTGCCATTAGTGAATGTATGTAATTTTTATTGTTTAAAAATTCATTAAATTATGTTTCGTGATATGTTAGATTCATATTTTGCTTTATATAAAATCATTTACGAATCTCTCTACTCTGTATGTTTAAATAAAAAGATGAAATATCAGATATTTTTTGTGAAAGTCCACACCGGATTTTCACTAAAAGTTATCTGATTTCAATATTTATTGAAAATTGATAATGCAATTTCAGTAAATATGGAATATATTATTATATATTTCTGAAACGATATAGGATGAACGTTCTTACCATCATAGATATTTCAGCTTCGGTCCCAACTGCTAGTTTGCGGTTAAAAAACAGTCAATTATAAAAATTATAATTGATTAAATATGCCTAGCACATTCCGGAGCTTTCAGCTCTCTATATACAGTCGGATTAATAGAAACGTAATGTAACGTTATAAATCTATTCTAAAAATTTGCAATATCACGAGAAGGGCTGGCCCCAGGCATCTAAAATGTGTGTTATTCGTTTTATAATGATAAATCGCTTATAATATGATTATAATTGAAATTGAGATAATGTATCCGATAAAATGCAATATAGCAATTGCACAAAGTCCCACCACTGGTGATACGACATTTCAGGACCCAGCTGTAAAACGGTTGCGCAGAGATTTATTTTACATTTTATAACAATGAATTTATGGCAAAGAAGTTTATTGATGCTATTAAGACTTATCACGAAATATCATTCTCTCAACTAGACCTTTAAGGACTCCAATTGCATATAATTAAAAATATATTAATTATTATTTTTTAATTTTAATATCTAACGGCCCCTATATAAAAGTAGCGTTTTCTCTGGAAAGTAATCACGAGTTTCGGAAGCAGAAATTAGCTTAGTGAAAAAGGTGTAACTAAATGAAACGTCGTTTTACTTATACAGGGTGGTTTTTTTTTAATAGATGAGTCAAACTTTAATAGGTGGCAACACACATCAAACCAAGCATATTTCATCATTGTGTGCTGGATCGGAAATGAAGCTCACAAGCACTGGATTGGGCTAGATGGTTCCATAGCTTGGCTCCCATGATCGCCCGATCTGTTGTGCCTTGACTACTTTTTATGTGAATGTCTCAAAAGTCTCGTCTATAACAGTCCCCTTGAATCTAAAGAGGAAATCGTCATCAGAATTCCGGCCGCTGCTATAGAAGGGCGCGATATCCCTTGCCTGTTCGAGAGCGTACACCAATCCACCCATCGCCGCTGTGACATATACATTCAGGTTGGCGATCGCTCTTTTGAGCCATTACTGTAATTATTGTTTATTAAATGTCTATTTAGCATTTTTCTGATTATTAAATGTGTATTTTGATTTTGATAGATTGATTATTAATGGGTTTAAAAATTTGATTATTTTTTAAGTAATTCTGTAACAGAGAAACATAATATTTTTTACAAATGATGGCATAATTATTAGAAGCTTTATCTACATAAGTTATGACAAAATGCTGTTGTAGTTCTTTAATAGCAGATAGGAGTTGTTTATAAGGATACCTAGGCTTCGTTAATTTAATGTTTATAATAACATTTTTAAGTAGATGTAAGGTAGTATACTTCCATAGATGGAATGCTTCAATAGGAATAGAATGTGAACAAGCAAGTTGACATATGAATTTATCAAAATCAAATGATAGAGACTGAAGAAGTTGTTTAGGGTGATGGCAGAATGGAATGCGAAATTTAGACCCTTTATTCATAATGTCCCTAAGTATATCATCCTGAACTATACTGAGATCCCCAGTAATAATGTGTCCATGAGAGGAGTTGACATAAGGGGCAAGATTTTGATTGCTGCATACACATGATGGAAGATCATCGGAGTTTAATGTCCTGGAAACTTCATTGTAATTGTAAATAGTTCTACCAATTGTTAAATTATATTTGAATGATTTTTGTATTTTGATATCATTTACTGGTAACAAGTGCTGATGTTTTGCAAATAAATTATTGAAGTTAAGAGAATTAAGAATATGGTGTTTAAAAGAAATTACACAGTAAGCTATTTTAGTATGTGGATTTGGTGAATGGAGTAGGTGGTAATTTAAGAAATTTGTACGTGAAAGAAGCAAATTATAAAATAAATGTTTAAAATGCTCATGAGTTAATTTTAATTTTAAAAAATTAGTATAAACAATACTTAATTTGCTTTTTCTGACTTTATATAACCAAGTTCTAACAGGTAAAAAATTGATAGTTTGAGAATAAATATATTGCAATTTCAATATATATATATATATATATATATATATATATATATATATATATATATATATATATATATATATATATATATATATATATATCGGGATTTCGTTTTCTTTATTTTTCAAGAGAAATATTTCTCCTAGTAGGGAAAGCAACATTTCTATAATAATTTGGTGATAACTAATAAACATTTTGAAAATTTTAGTGGAAATCAAAAGGTACGCTCATTTGTTATGATATTTTGGTGGTGCAAACTTATAACAAAAGGACTTGGCGAGGAATGTGACTGTGTGTGAGGAGTTACTTTAATTAGAAGATATATTGCAAATTCAATCAAAGTTATTATAATTAAAATTTATTAAACTCGACGTTTGCTATAAATATATATTATAATCAATATGAAGTATTTCATCATAATTGTCTTAATCATTATTGTGTTTTTATATCTGAAAATCTCATGAAATACTTCGATCATCAACGCTCATTATTTTGTCATTGTTATAAAAATGAATAATCATTGAGTTATATTTTGAGAAACAATTGGAGATGAAAGTTGATTATAGGTATTTCCAAAATCATAATTCGACCCAGAAATATTTACATTTGAAATAAATTTGTGTAACTAAATAGAAACAAATCTATGAGTTTAAAGTATTATTTAAAATTTATTAATTTTATGACTCTTACTTTGTTCTCAAAATCATTTTGTTCACATACAGGTCATATATGTTTTTCAGTGAGGAGTTATCTTCAGAAATTATAGTGATTACAATAATAATAATTCAATGATTATTTTGTTCTTAAATAATGAAGTGTTCCTTATATAGAATATATGGGAGTTGCCATAAGCGGATATAATACTTTGCAGGCAGTGAAATATTTACCGCATGTTATCTATTAATTAGTTAGAAAATCGGAGATCTCTAAATCAGTGGGCATTTCTAAAAAATAACTATATCGAACTTATGTCTTAAAACATTCAACTCAGAAACTCAATTTAAAAATATTGTTGCCTACCTACTTGACACAAACAAATGTAGAACAAAATTCTATACGCAGATAAAAATTGCAGACTCAAAACTACAACTTTATATGACTAAAACCAGTCTGACATACATCTACCAAAACTACTAAATCATAATATTTGATCAGTAAATAATTCGATTTTGAAAAGCTTGGATTAAATGTAAAAATCGTTATCGCTTTACAAACTATATTTTTGAACACAATAATCAGTGCAATGAATTCTTACAAAAAATGAAATGCAAAAAGTGTCAAATGAATGGTAAACTTAGTTCCGAAAAAGATGAATTGAAATAATAAGAATAGTTCTAGAATTGTTGTGTAGCAAAATTAAGTTTTAGTACACCTATAACTTATTTTTAAGACAATAGACAAAACATATCTCTTTAACAGCAGAAAATTTGCAAGAAGGAAAGTAATTGCATAAAAATCAGTCAACTCTTTAAAAAATAAATACAATATACAATAATGTTGGGTCACTACATATCAAATGAGTTTTTAAACCAATGGATGTTTAATAAGTTTATGGAAAGGGAATTTCCCCACACATCTGGTAAAACTTGTACTATAATATATTTATTTCATAATGTTCCTTATAACAAACTGCTGACAAAAAGTTTCATAAATTATCTACTTCATTTCAAATGCTGTAAAAACTATTCACCACATCAATCAAATTTTATTATTAAGATATCTTCAAAAAGTTAATCAGTATAATAAAGTTCCAGAAGACAGGACTAAACTTACCAATAGCCAACAGCACAGCGGTTGCGAAAAGTATTTTCATATTGAAAAGGAGATTTGAATTTTAGAAGTTAAAATTTTCCAACTGAGTGCTCGTGGAATCATAAACACCTTATATAGATTTGGAAATGTCATTTATTTTTTCGGAATATCTTGCATCACTTGACTTTCCAGAATCAGAAACCAACCGCAGAGAAAAAAAATAGTCCAACTACTGACGTCAATCACTAAAATTGCGTGCTGTTTGATTGTTTTGACCACTTCATCAAATGAACACCCCCTTGTACCCCTTTGATCTTGCAAGTTCCTCTTTGCATGTAGGTAGCCACAAAAGTCATAGAAAACATTGCCCGGGGCCCAGAACCTTGAGAATAAGCAGAATTCGTCATGTTCATTGGCGAGGTAGGAAAAGGGGTTGACCTTCTAAATACTTCCAGCTAACATTTGTTATTTATCAGTGATGTCATTCGAATATTCTGCTGCATGGGTGGAGGAATTGTATGGAAATTAAACCAGATAAAATGCATTTATGACGTTTTGACACGTAACCTTCAGTTTAGTTGATCGAACCAAAGTAGCTTTAATAAATCAAACGTGATTTTCAGGAAGTATGTTGCTATTATGTTCGGTTAGTGTCTTTTTTTTTTCAAGTTTGGTGTTTTTTCAAGAACACTTTCGGTTTTCAGTGTTCATACAGATAAGAGTCGAGGAATTATTCTATATATATTGCTAAATTAATAAAATGGTAGATAAGAGGAATGAGAATACATGTGTTTTAATGAAGATTTCAAAATAAAAATATTATGTATAATGTAGCTCTATAAGATTCATTAATGGTATTAAATCTGTACATCTGCTGTAGGAGTATGCAAAAGTTATCGATTATCAAAATTACATACTCTGGCGAAGCAGATTAGGTATATAATAATGGACTTTGGATAAGAAGTAATATCGCTTTTCTCACACATTTTAATATATAATAATGGTATTAGTTAAATTTCAGAAATGTTTAAGATGAATATTAAAATCAAAATAAAGAAACAATGCTTTTTAATGCTATTAATGTTATTTAAGAAAATGTCAAAGGTTGGATTTGCTCTCCATATCAAAATAAATGAGAGTGTATAAAATGTATGCACAGTTGGATAAATGCATGCATAGTTGGATTTAAATGTTTGCATTATTAAAAAAATTGCTTTTCACTTCTACTATAAAATATAATGTACATGGACAGTGTTAATTCCTGATCAAAAATATTAAATATTACTTTTGCTGTACCTTCACATTAAAGCATCCCTTAACTAAGATTGATGTCTGTTCACATGTGTATGTGTGTATGCAAGATGTTCTAAAAGTGAACAGCGGAAGTTATTTTCAACCGTTAGTTGTAAACACATAGTTCTAATTACATAAATGTGGAAGGAAATTGTAAAATAGTAATTTTTATTTTGTGCAATATATTTGAAAATGAAATAAAACAAAACAATAATTTTTTATGCAGTCCCTCTTGCTGAAAAGTCAAACAATAAAAATAACCCATACCATATTTAGTAAAACTGTCAAAAATTTGGTTGTAATATGATTAAATTTGACGTTGAAAAATATTTTCATTGGGAAATAAATAAATTTTGATTGCACATAAATCATTCCTGAAACTTTTACTACTTATTTACTACTTGTTCAGTAATGAATAACTCTTTGAGATGATTATAATTTAAGGCGATTGCAACTGAATTACGAATGCAGACGATTACCAACCGATTTCGAGAATTATGAGCGTGCTTATTTTTCCATCGATTTTGTTAGAACTACATCCGGCAAACCGACAAATACATAATTATACATAATTAGTTTACCTTAATTACGGGTTAAAATAACTTTTAAACAGAATCATGTGTCTGTTCTTAATACTTAATACTAAAAAATTGTTTCAAAACCTTATTGAATTATTTGGATTCTTGAATTGCAATGATTACAAGGTTCGACATATAAACAATTATCATTCTTAACATATTTAAGAATTAAAATAACATTAATCAAAATAATCTGTTTGCCCTTAGTGCAAAGACAAACTGCTGAAAAAAAATCGCTTTAAAACCTTACTAAATGTAAACATTTCTGTGAATCAATTGAATTTGTAGTCTAGTATGCATCAATGGCGGCGATTACAAGATTATCAAAAAGCCAAATAAGGTGATGTAAGTAAGAAAGTTTAAAAATTTAATTCGTCTGAAATGTGGACATCTTTTGAGATCCAAATTATTTTCGGTTTGACTAAATGAAGTATGAGTAATTTGTAATTTAATTTTTTGCTAGAGGACCGGTATAATTTTTTTTTAATTTTTACAAAAGCATTGCACACCATTTTAATTAGTATTGGATAATTTCCTACTTTATTAAAACCAGTTTTGCTATTGGACCTATGTGGCTAAAATCACCGGTAAAAAATACATTGCTCATTTTTTTAAACACCCTATACGTTTCTGTCAAGATATACGAATATATGTCTCCTTGAGCAAGTAGAATGGCTATCTTAACAGGTTGAGCGATTTAAATCAGGTTATATACGACTATTATAATATATGAAAACTGGATTTATATTTAGTTTTCTTAGCAAGATATAATATTCGGAAGGCCCAAAATTTTCCACCACATATCTTTTAAAACAAATCATACAAGTAATGACAGCAATCGTATTAAATATACCCTCATTTGTGTTTTTCATGATAGAAAAAGGACACTAATCGCTGAGATGTGGAATATAATATTGCAATCATTCAAAATATGTTGATCAATAAAGCGCTATGAACTTTGAAATAAACTTAATGTGAGTCAATGATTTCTTTTTTCATATGCAACATTATACAAAATATTAATAGACCATCCAAATATTGTAGATCATACAAAATGCTGATAGATAATACCATTTATTCGTATTGATAAATACTGATACCAACAAATAAACCAAACAGCTATCTATGTAACACGAAACGCAAGAAATGTTCTATAGTGTTGTTGAATTTGCGCCATTTACATAAAGAGTTCAATTATTAAATGTATTTGAAAACGTTGACGTATTATTGCATGGCATGACCATTAAAAGCGCAATATTTAATTTACCGAATAATGATTCGTAGCTCAATGCTTAACCCGTTAGAGTTTACTAAATATAGCAACCAGTTATTATACCAATCAGTTTTGTAGCACGTTCTGCGCAAAACTATCAAAGCAACAGAAATGGGTTTGAGTTTTGCGTGAGCATATCTAGTGCGGCCATTGCAACGTGAAAATTGCTTAAAAATTAAACCAGAGTCACTTAGATAGATAAAAGTAAAAATTTAAGAAAAGGACCACCCCCTATCCCTTTTTATCACGGTCACGCCCCTCCACCAAGAGTAAAAGGAAAAGTCCAATTTTTTTTCTGAACGTCTGCAACGGAACTTTGAATTAAATGTTATTGAATCCTTAATTTAATCGTAAAATAATACCAAATAAAGTAAGAACGAAAATAACTGAATATTTTTAAAGCTAAGAAAGAGGAGTTCATGATGACAAATTTCGTAGATCATACCTCAATAAGTCTTTCGTTGGTGACTGTTTAGAATGCACAATACGGAGAATACTCAAATGTTGAAAAATGTTTTAGAATCGTAAACTTAATAGTAAAAAATTAAGAAAAAGTAACAATGAAAACAGTAGAATTTTTCTAAAAGAAAGAAATAAGAGTTTACGATCACAAATTTTGAAGAGCGTGTTTCGAAATGTCATTGGCGAAAATAATTTTTAAAATTAAAAATATCTAGAATATTCTAAAAAATTTGAGGTGATGTAGAACTAAAATACTAATTGATAATTTCAGGGCCACTTTAATTGAGAAATGCAAGTTTGCACCACTACTTCTCTAACGGACGCTTGCGAAACAGCTAAAACACTAAAACTGCTTGATGAGTCAAGTGTCTCCTCGAACTGAATATCAGAAACCAAACATCCACAGGTGGGCTATTGAAATTCGAGAAAAGCTGGTACCTTCGTTTCATACAGGTGATCAAAAAATATGCATATCTATGTGACGCGTAGTGATGGTAAACAGAATAAAACCACCATCAAAACCCAAGGCGTGAAGGAGTTGGTTGTTGTGCTGCTGCCACACACTCCACCCCTGATTAGAAGCCCCGGTCGAATTTTGTCGAGGAAGGGGGCCACCCAGAAAACCTCCGCGCGTCGGCTGTGGTTAGGCTGCCTGCATGTGCGGTCGCGGATGGAGTTGTAATAGGAAACCTGCAAGTGGACTTCCGTCAAATTAGTCGGACGGTTGTCTTCCGGTGGAAAGTAACGTTATATTCCGTTTAGGTCGATATTAAGCTGACTGCAATATACAAGTATAAGAAATTTTTATATATTTTTAAATTCAAACGACTTTTTATAGCTATGTTGTGTAATATACGTTTAACTATAGCTGTAATATAAGAATAAATACTTTAAAAAGTCATTGGACATATTATTCCAGCTAACATGTAATAATGAAAATAATTTCAATAAAATCAAAGCCCCCTCCCCCAATTCCCTCCTCCTATATGTATATAGATGGAAAAAATTCCATTTTTCAAGATATATTTTGATGTTATATATGCATTGCTGAGATCTAAAAATAGAATATTTTTAATTTTTTAAACTAGTTTATTTTTAAATATTTTCCTTCTTGATAAAGAAAAGTTATAAAATAATTATTTTTTATCTATAGCAGGATTTTTTTAATGATAAATTTAAAACATTACACAAAAGGAATAGCAGGAAAAAATAATTTAAAATTCTTAAAGCGTAAATTATTAAATATAATAAATAAGAGTAAATTATTAAATTATAAGAACAAATATAAAAATGCTTTTGAAAAATATATTATTAAATATTATATTAGAATTCGTTTTAAATATTTACCGATGGGAAACCTTTTTACCTCTTATGAAAAAAAATAAAATTAATAACAAAAAAATCATAATTTACTCAGTTTTGTTATATACATAAAAAATACATTATTGAATAATTAAAAAAATGAAAAACCGGTTTATAATTAAATTTTTTTAAGAATATATTATTATATATAATATTAAAAAAATAGCTGCTTGTAATTGAATGGTTGAATATTATGAAATGGAAGAGAAAATTTTCTGAAAGATAAGTTAAGCATAAATTTAGTGCTAATAAATCATATTCCTTCACTAGAAGTACTTGCGTAAATATTTTATATTCGTCCTTCACAACTTTACCAGCGTTTTTCTGAGGAGTAAAATGTCACTTGTACCTCTCTCTTATTCTTTTTCTTCAAAATAAAGCACGAACATGTAGGCCCGTGGAAAGCGAGGGGGGAAGGGGCCTCTCCGGGCCCCCGTCCCCTCATTTTCGTACCTAATTTTTCCTGTCCGGGCCGAGTTCCCCTGCACACCGGGAGGGGGGGGGGCTCCAGATCGGGTCTATTAATTAGACAATTTTATGATCAAATACTTCTTGTCAAGTTAATTAAAAAGTTTGGAAATATTATTATATTTTATTTTCAGAAAAATAGAAGTGGAAAAGAGGAATCGCTCCATTCTTCAAGCTCTATTTGAATGCTATATATACATTTGTAGGAGCTAGAAACCGTAAAATTCGACTCTTTTATAGGTAATTTATTTTTAAATATATTTGAAGAATTACAATTTAAATAACACTGTCGTCTAACGTTAGTAAACGAAATATAATTTGTTACCTTCCGCCGTAAGACAACAGCCATCCGGTTAATTTGACGGTAGCCTACCTGCAGGTAGCTCAATGCGCGTCCGCACTTGACGGCAGCCAAATTACATCGTTTCCGCAACTGCACTTGCAGGTAGCCTAACCACTTCGCGGCGCGTCCCCATCCGAAACTCAGTCGAAGGGCTGAATGGCCGGGGGCGTGTCGTACCTCGGGCGTGACATCAGTCGTGGTCAACCAGGAAAGGAATGGTAGCGCCTCTGATTCCGTGTGATGCTGGCATCTCGTGTTGAGAGGTGAGATCGTTGGAGAGAGAAAGTTCGTGCTCGTGCGTCCATGGTCATCATTGTAGTAATTGATATTGATAGTCCCGAGCCAAGCCCGAACTCGGGACCTCGTGCTTACAAGACCGACATTAGAAGGTTAGAGCAAAAACTAGCTTCCTCTCCGAACTTATAATTCGGGTATCCTAGCATCTTCGATCGATGTCTTTGGAAGGAGCAGAGTAGGCAGCTGCCACAGGCGCTCAATTAGTAGCCGAGACGTAAAATTCTAGAGGCTAGTTGAGCTAAAATTTACTTCCAGGGATTGACACAAAGAAATGCATATCCAGACAAGATATACAGATAATGAACAGCCTATAGCTACTAGTAGACTCAAAGTTGATCAATTAGGAGCAAAGATATGAAATTTAGGGGACTACTTGAAGCAAAATTTGCGTCCAGGGGGTAGATACGAAAATTATACATGCATCTAGGTGACACGTACAGTTCAGTGTAGTGACTAATCCCACCAGCAGAATTAAAATTAGTAAATTGGGGGTGCGAGATGGGAAATTTGGAAGCTAGCCGAAGTAAAAGTTATGACCGAGGTGTATCTTAGAAGCAATAGTCTTAAATAAAAGTAGAGGAAAATGAAACAGGGGATTGGCGTCAGATGGGGAATATCAAGGAAAACGACGGCAGATCAAGAGATCAAGTCTCACATTTAATTAACAAAAATTTTTGACAAAAATTTAGAATAGTTTTCAATCTTTAGGTATTTTTTTTAATGTTAACACTAGAACGACGGAAGCGGTCATTTTGACCGCATAACTACTTTGATAAACGATTCGTTCAAAACGGCTAATCCCAACCTATTGAAATTTTATGACTTTTCTTATTTTCTTAAAGTTATTGAAACACACAAAAGAAAATTATTCTAGGTTTTATAATAAGGGGACAAATCAACGATCTTCCTAGAACGGTATGTTGCATTTTTTCTATGGAGGTCAAATTGACCGATGCCCGTCGTTCTAGGTAGTTGAAAATATCCGTCGTGCTAGTGTTAAATAGCTTGAAACTAAAACAGCTGGGTTGATCAAGCGATTCCTTAAACTGAAACACAGGAACAGCACATGTTAGAAAATATTCTAAAAGCAGCCTATTGGCTACGGGTACCATAAATAGAAATCCGTGACTACTAAACAATTTGGAATTTGCCACCAATAGAGGAAAGAACCACCCTGAATCCGAAATGAACCACCTCCCGACATATAGTATCAACGTATATAGACATAACAAAATTAAATTTGCAAAACAGCTTAACAATAAGACAGCTGGGTGGGTCTTATGGTTGAAAATCTGCGATGAATCGCCGTTTGAGCGATAAAAGACTTTTATGACTCTCACTTTCTCGCCAACCTCCTGCAACCCTTCATCTTCACAAATTTACTCCTCTCACAGCCTCTGAGGTTAATAGTCGAACTTTTGTAAGAACTACATGTATATAATTTCCTCTGTATATAATACAATGTAAAGTAATTATGTATAATTAAAATATAATTTAAAATCATTATAGTAGTAGTCATTCGTGCTGCAAATCCTGTCATCTTTATTAATTAAATCAAACGTTTAAGGATACAGAGGATCTACCGATTAAAAGATGTTATAAAAGTAAGTGACTTTTATTTCACTACCTTATCTTAAACCACTTTATATCGAAAATTATAAAACCCAAGACTTATAAAACCTCAAACTGAATGGTCAAAACAACATATTTTAGACTCAACTGCCATACCTCCCGTAAATCATGAAAAATTGATGTGGGCGGCACATGACTTTCCTTATATAATGCAATGAATTTACGCCTTTTACAGTCAAAAAATAATGTATAAGATCCACGGTACTGTGTTTTTAACGTTAAATTATACATTTGGCGATTTTATGGATGACAACGTGTTGAAGACCCAGACCGTCCGACTCATCCAGAGGACTTGAGCATCTATTTTGACGGCCGGGAGATGACAACGTGTAAAACTATTTCCAAGTAGTTTTACACGTTACATCATTAACTTAATATTTCGGGCAACTATAAATAAACAATTATCAATTTTGATATCAACCTCATTAGTCTATATATTAAAATATTTTAATAATAAATTCATCAATTAGGCATTAGCATTTGCAATTTTGAGGAAAGTTTCGTCAAACTGGAGAGAAATATCGCCAAGTTAACGATACTTCGATAGATTATTCGCGCAGTTCGCCAAATGCATTACCAAGTTTTACAGACAAACGAAAACAAGAGTATTCCCTATATACTAGAAGATATGCCCGTCATATGGACACAAATCAGAATTTGCGAAATATTAATCCCCATTTGGCGTCTTTTTGATCAATTTGGCTACATTTATGTGACTTTGGAAACATTTAAAAAAGTTTTTTTTTTGAGAGGAGATATATTTTCTAGTACCCCTTGATTTTCCCCTCATTTTAGTAAATTATCACAATTATCAAAAATTTACAGAATTTTTCGAATTTTCAACGGTACTCCCAAATTACATTCGTTAATTACATTAAAAAAATAAAGAATAAACCCGCGGGTCTCTGTGTCAAGTGGGAGTGTTTGTAGGTGTTTTAACACGTACATCTATGCGAAAATTCATTTATACTCATTTAAAATAATCTGTATAAAAGCAAAAACTATTGACTTTTCGAAAATTTTAGCTTATACATACTTTTAAAAATTTATCTGTATCTCGTTCAAATAAAAAATCGAAATTCAATAAGAAGAATACAATTTGTGCAGAGGATAAGGAAAACGTGACCAACGTATATAAGCACCATGAAGACTAGATCCCCTCCTTCCCTTTAGCCTTCATGATAAGCACATTATTAATGAAGCACATTATTAATAAGCACATTATTATGAATAACACAATTATCGTGTTATTGGTGTTTATATACGTTACTCAAGTTTTCTAAAAAAAATCGAAATCCTCACTTTTTTTTCTTTGGAAGAGATAAATTTTCGCGCACCCCTTGTTTTTACTCAGATTTTAAAAATATTGTACAAATATTTAGAAATGGATTAAATACTTCGAATTTTCGAAAATGCTGCCCCCAAATTACATTTTTTTGTACATTTAAAGAAACCGCGAAGTATAGGTTAGATGGGTCTTATGTAAGTATTTTAAAACGAATAGCACTAGCTGCAAGACGGTTGTCTTTTGAATTTTAATGGTATATACGTCTAGGTCTAGAGCATTGCCCTCTTTTGATGACTTCCAATATTAAATTTATTTGAGCATTTTGACATATTCAACTAATTTAGTATTCAGGAAATAGATTATTGGGGAAAAAATCAATCCAATATAGTTTTTATATAGTTTTTAATCTATTATAGTTTTTATATACATTATATTTTTTATATAGATGTTGGATTTCCTTAAAGGATAAACTTCATTCTTCAGAAATAAAGCAATTCAAGCCATGGTTTGGTTTTCGATGTTTTTACTTTCCCTATATACATAGTGTAATGTATAAGGATAGTATTGTGACGGGGGTCGAAGATTCGAATTTGAGTTTCGACGCGACAGCACGTTTAAATCATCCCTCAACACGAATCAAGCGTTTTTGAAGTGATGTGTGTGAGTGTGTGTGAGATATTGTGTTGAAGACCCAGACCGTCCGACTCGTCCAGAGGACTAAGAGCAACTATTTGGACGGCCGGGTGAGATATTGTGTGTGAGACTGTGGAGACGATATCTCACGAACGAATGGAGTGATTCGGACGAAAATTGGTATACAAATTCCAATTCATGAATACGGGAAGCCTATTGTGTTTAGACCCAATCAAATGTTAAGAATCCCCTTAATTTTCGAGTGAAATTTCGAAAATATCACCAAAAAATTAAAACCTTTAAAAATGTTGCGCAAATAGTCTATTCTTATGTAACGTTTTATTAGAAAACGATAGACATAAACTTTAGCACGCTAGCATGAACTGTTTTCGAAATATTGCATATTTTTCATGAAATCATCCCAAAATCGCATAAAATAAAAAAATCTGATGTAGGCAGCACATGACTTTTCTTGTATAACGCAATGAATTCACTATTTTTACAGTCAAAAAATAATGTATATGGTCCGCGGTAGTATTTTTATCGTTTATTGTACATTTAGTGATTATACTAATGATAAAATGTAAAACTATTTCAAAATAGCCAATTAACTTAAATTTCGCGCAACTCTAGATGAACAATTATCAATTTTGATAGAGATCTCATTAAGCGATATAAACCATATATTAAAATATTTTACTAATTAATTCATTAATTAGGGGTCATTTTCATTAATTTAGATTCGTTCTTGCAATTTTGACGATATTTTTGCCAATCTGGGGCGAAATATCGCAAAGTTGGCGATACTTTGCTAAATTATTCACCAAGTTCGTAAAATGCATCACCTAGTGTTACAGTCAAACGGTATTTAAGAAGTACACTGTAACACACCTTCTAGTATTAAGAAACACTGTACACACCTGTACACACCTTCTCTGTACACATCTTCACTGTACACACCTTCTAGTATTTAAGAAGAGTACTTCTTAAATACTAGAAGGTATATAAGAATATGCCCGGCATACGACGGAAATCAGAATTTCCCTTTGGCGTCATGTTTGTCACTTTGGTAACATTTTAAAATAGTCGCTAAGTTAGCGACGTCCCGCTAAATTTTTCACCAAGCGATGCTGACGAGCGGACGAAGAAATGGTTATTCTTATAGTCTACTCTGATGTTCGTTCCAAGATATTGAACATTCATCAATTAGTCATCACTTTCATTGATTTTAGCTCATTTTTATCAATTTGGCCACATTTTCGTTAATTTGGCAACATTTAAAAAGTCTCGAAGTTGGCGACATTTTGCCAAAATCTCTCCAAGTGTTATAGACGAAAAATATATTATTCTTGCAGCAGATAAATGACTATTGGTGTCCAAATGCAAAAGTATTACCCAAAATAGTTTTATCATGAATGGAACGAGCTAGATCCACGAGAATGGTGTCACCACATTTATCGCATGGTATTACTTATGAAAAATGGACATATTTCACAGTAGTTAATATGTATATGAATTTTCATAATGTTTTTGAAAAATGTGAAATATCTAGACAGCGGTTCGTGCTAGCGTTTTAAAATTTATGCCAATCGTTTTCTAATGAGAAATTACATAAGAAATGACTATTTATGTAACTATATTAAAGGTTTTGATTTTTTGATGCGTTTTTTCAAAATTTCACTCGAAAATTTGGGGGATTCTGAACCTTCGATTGCGAATAAAAACAGTAGGCTCCCATTATTTTCCAATTTTAAATTTTGTACAAAATTTCATTCGAATCGCTCCATCATGACGTGAGATATCGTCTCTAAAGGCTACACACAAACATACACAAACACACAAACATACACACACACACAAACAAACACATGCACGTAAGCACACACACACGTAATCTCAAAAACATTTGATTCGTGTTCAGGAATGCTTGAAACGTGCTCTCCAGTCGAAAACTCGAATTCGAATTTTCGACCCCGGCACAATACTTTCCTTATACATTATACTATGTAAGGAAAGTAAAAAAAAATATTAACTATTGTGAAATGTATTCACTTTTATTATGTAATATCATGCGGTACATTTGATGCCATCATTCTGGTGGTTCTAACTCGTTCCATTCATGAGGGAAGATACTTTAGTATTTTGTTCGTTTTGTACACCAATAGTCATTTGTCTGCTATAAGAGTAACTTATTTCTCCGCCCATAACGCTTGGCCAGATTTTGGCGACGAATTTGTCGAAATATCTCCAACTTGTGACATTTAAATGGTGCCAAATTGACGAAAATGGCACGCAATTTATAAACATTTGCCATATTTATGAAACATATGCTAAATCAACAAAATGACAAATAATTGATGAAAGTTCAATATCTTGGAAAAAAAACATATGAATAGACTATAAGTAGTGTTCGCTTTTCCGTTTGTCTATAGCACTTGGTGATGCATTTGACGAACCTGGCGAATATTCTAGCGAAGAGTCGCCAACCTGCTGATACATCGCCATATCGTCAAAATTTCAAAAATGACGCTAAATTTATAAAACTGAAGCCTAAATGATGATTTAATTAATAAAATATTTTAATATATGAAATATTTCACTTATTGAGGATGCTATCAATATTGATAATTATTTTTTTACAGTTGGGTGAAATATAAGTTAATTGGGTTCTTTGAAATAATTTTACATGTTGTCATCCGTAAAATCGTCAAGTGTACATTTCATCGTCAAAAACAAAGTGCCATGGATTTTATACATTATTACTTTCCATATATGCAATAATGTATAAGAAAAATATTATTGTGACGGGGTCGAAAATTCGAATTCGAGTTTTCGACGGGAGAGCATGTTTCAAGTATCCCTGATCACGAATCGAACATTTTTGAGGTGATTTCTGTGTGTGCGTGTGTGTGTGTGAGAGAGAGAAAGTATGTGTGTGTGTGTGTGTGTGTCAGTGAGTCTGTGGAGACGATAATTGACGAACGAATGGACCGATTCAAACGAAATTGGTACAAAAATTACAATACGTGAATACTGGAAGCCTATTGTATTTATACGCAATCGAATGTTCAGAACCTTCTTAAATTTTCGGGTGAAATTTTGAGAAACTCATCAAAAAATCAAAACCTCAAATGAAGTTACGCAAAGAGGCATGTCTTTTATAATTTTTCGATAGAAAACGATTAACATAAATTTTAGAACGCTGGTATGAACCGCTCTCGAGATATTGCACATTTTCCAAAAAAATTTTCAAAAAATTATATAAAATAAAATAAAATATATTTCCTATTGAGAAACATGTTCACTTTTCATATGTTGATGATGAATATCATGCGATAAATTTGGTGACATCATTCTCGTAGATCCTAGCTAGTTCCATTCATGAAAAAGATACTTTGAGTAATATTTTTGTATTTAAACGCCAATAGTCATTTATCAACTATAACAATAAATTATTTCTCCATCCATAACGCCTTTGGCGGCGAATTTGACGGAATGTCGCTAACTTGGCGATTTTTTTAATTGTTACCTAATCAAAGAAAATCTCACCAAATGGATGAAAATGACGCTAAATTAATGAAAATAACTACTATTTGACGAAAATTCAATATCTTGGAAAAAATATATCTACTATAAGAATAACCTATTTTGTTTTCACTGTAAACGTAGTAGATACATTGCATTATATAAGGAAAGTCATGTGCTGCCCACATCAGATTGTTTTTACTGTAAAAGGAGTACATCCATTGCATTATACAAGGAAAGTCAGGTGCTGCCCACATCAAATATTTCCATTCAGAATCTGAGAGATGAAAAATAGAAGAAAATGGCAATCAGTGTGATAAGTTTTTTGGAATGGGGATTTTCCATAACAGGTTTAGAATCGCACATTAACCAGATTTTAATTATATCTATCTGATTGATGCCATCAAAAGGGGAAAAACACTATTTCATCAAATTAATTAATTCTTTTAACGTAGAATTTCCTTGTATTCTATCAGAAAATGTTATTCAACACCAGGTAGCATTAAAAAAATAACTATTACAAAATGTCCTTGAAATGCAGATTTCGTTAGTCTGTGAAACTTCTGATTGGTAATTACGTATTTTGCAAACATCTGAATGAAAGTACACCTTGCCGAGATGTTTGACTGGTTTATAAATTAAAGCTATGTATTCAGAAGTAATTGATTGCACCCAATGTAAATAATAAATTCAAACGAAAAATCCAAGAAATATTTAAAATTATCTGTAGATTTATATCCTGGTTGTACGTACTAATTTGGACTGTAAAATATCTTGTACCTTAAGTGAAAATTGTAATTATTACTAGGAAAAGTACTTTCTAAGAAAATTCCAATTAATCCACACAAGCTGACATCCATAATGGCTATGAACTTACTATCCTACTTGGAGAGCTTATATAGCTAGTGGCTTAAAAGTGGAGGTGATGGTGATAGGAAATCCATTGTGGAGTTATCTTAATAACTCCACAATTACATTAATAATCTATACATTCCACATTGGTAAACAAAATATGGTAATATACCTCCTCCTAGTTTCCTAGATTCTGATTATGTTTATGCTCCCAGTCATATCTATATTAACTAAAGTGTCTCCACATATATATTCTATATATGCAAGGATTTGAAGAGGACATATTTACAAAAGGGTATGCCCTTGTAGTAAACTTTTAAAACAAAACATTCAGATGGGCTTTTCTTTCTTCGTTTCCTTGGGATTCGTTGGGTTCGTTGCATGAGATAAATTGTATTTGATTTACGCTAAGTATCATTTAAATATAACTAGAATTTAATCTCGATAATCGTAAAATATATGAACTCAGACCAAAGGATTACGTTTTAGCCTCCCCCCCATTGCCCCAATGAATTATTTATTATTCCTTCTCAAACTTCAGAACTTTTGCAACTATCCAAATAGAATTTAGAGAACAATACTTATGCAATCTTGAGTATTATCTAATTATACGTATTACTTCATGTTTTCCTTGTCGGAAAACAGTGAAGTCAACACATTTTAGACAGTCACGGATAAGTATGACTCATGCAGAATATAAGTGTTTGATTACCACTGTACAGGATAATTCAAAAAGATTGAACCACTAAATATATCTTTAACAATTGGTTATATACCCTCGGTTCCAATTTAAGAAATGATTTACTTATGATAGATTACCATTATATGCAGTTATATTTTTTCATTATATTTTGTTCATTATATCATTTATAATGAACAAATTTTGTTCATTATATCATTATATCATTATATTTTGTTCATATGACATCTTATATGCACAAAGTACATAAAAAGCATCTTAAATATTCAAAATATTTTTTTTATCAACAGCTTGTGTTTTTTTTTCATGAATCTGCCGTTTATATAGTAATGGAATAAGGGTCAGTACACTGAGATTAATTAACAAAATTGTAACAGTTTAAGAAAAATGGTTTTTAATACTTTTCAGCATAGTTATGAAGTGTTTATAACTTTGTTCATTATATCTGTCTGCCTATCTGCCTGTCCGTTCACATGATAACTGCCGTAAAAGTGACTCTATAAAAATGAAATTTTAGTATGTTGTTGAGACTGTCTGTGTGGATATATGAAAATGGAAAAGAATAATATCACCCAATTAGTATTGGATTAACACGGCGATTTAACTCGGGTTGCAAAAATTAAATACATTGAACCCTATGGGACCTAATTTTTCAAACATTTTTCAAACGGAGTTAAAATTCACAAATTACTGTGGGAATTTTGGAAAATAAACAAATTATCACGTTTAAATGTGTAAAAAAAATTAATCAAAATATCTTAAGTAAATTTTTAAATAAAAATTGAAATAATAAGCGTACACATATTACATGAAGAGATCACGTGACTCATTGCAAAATAACATATGGCACCCATTTTTTGTTCGTTATGTGAAAATCATGATTTTTAAGGAACGTTAATATTTATATTTAGTGTTGCATCTGCCCTAAAACCGATTGATTTTTGCATGTTGTCTATGTACCCTTATTCTGTGCCTATATAAGTGATATTAATGAAATATTCATTGATCTTACATAGAGACGCATGTGATTTCATTTCACTACTTTTTGGTTGAAGTTTCC
Organism: Amaurobius ferox; assembly: GCA_951213105.1. NCBI lineage: Eukaryota > Metazoa > Arthropoda > Arachnida > Araneae > Amaurobiidae > Amaurobius > Amaurobius ferox. Next base: position 90,050,863 of record OX578136.1, read on the forward strand.
AAGTTTAAAATATTATAGTACTATGATAATTTAAAAAATATCAGTGCTGTATGCATCGCATTTTAAAGATGTTTAAATAAAATTGCATTTCAGTTGGAAAGCGTTTCTTAATCAATGATTTATGCAAGATTAATCTCTCTTGTTAATTAATTTATTTTTTGGAGAAGAAAAATAAAAGTTTTACAGTGAGTAAAGACTGCATTGTACTACATAAGCATATTTTAATTATCTTAAATAAAATATCTCATTTTCAAATATATTTTACAGGTACTGCGGTCCTCCCTGTGTTACAAACGTCCTCGTATCGAGGTCAATTGTAACATAGCCGAAGCAATTGTAACAGCTGGAATGTTAGATAGCAACACAGATATAGATATTGTATTGTAGAATTTTATTTGTAAATAACAAATATGAATAACGTAAATGATAATTTTAATCGCAATGTAATGCAATTGAAATTCGATTGTATGGAATCTGAAAAAGTATGTTTTCATGCTGATTGCGATTGTAATTAACTATACTATGAAGTATCGAACTGAATATATTATGAAGTACGAATGCATGAAAAAGTTGAGCAGAGAATCAGTTGAGTAGAGATATATTTTAAAAGAAAAGTACAATTTAATATGAATAAAACAAAATAACTTCCTTCGGGGACATTTTAGCATATTACAATCGTCTCCATGCAGTGCATTATTTTCGTCTTCTTTGGTGTTTAAAAATAAAGGGCTTGTTTTGTCAATATTGTTATATATTTAATAAATATCACAATAAGCACATGAGTGACTTCATCTTCCAAAATATGTGAGAACACATAACAAAAAAAAATCTGATGTGGGCAGCACATGACTTTCCTTACATAATACAATGATTTTACTAATTTTACAGCAAAAAAATGGCTATTCTTATAGTAGATACTTTATATTCTTTACAAGATATTGAATTTTCGTTAATTAATTAGTGTCATTAATTAATGTCGTTAATTAGTGTCATTTTTATCCATTTGACGAGATTTCGTTAATTTGGTTACATTTAAAAAGTCGCCAAGTTGGCGACATTCCGCGAAATTCGTCGCCAAAATTTCGCCAAGCTTATGGACGGAGAAATAAGTTATTCTTATAGCAGATAAAAGACTATTGGCGTTCAAGTACAAAAGTTCACACAAAGAAGGAAAAAATCAAAAATAGAGTGTGTTCCGTAATCAATTTTATAGAGGGCCCACAAATAGTATAGACGTGCCTTTGGTGTCCCCCAAACTCATTATTACTGTGCTGTGTTTAAATTATCTATGATTTGAATCGAATTTGGAAAATTAAAATTTCATTCATTTCATACTTTAGAGGTTGTGAATAGTTCTAATGTTCACCAATAGATGGCACCGAATTTTAATTATAAAAAACTTCTCTACAAAATTAAAGACATCTTCAGCTATTATCTATATATTTTCACAATGTCTTCATCATACAGTTGTTCCTTGAGTTCTTATTCACGTCTTAAATCCCAATAATTTATAAAATGACTGGTTTGTAAAACTTATATAGCAATATTGACTACCAACTCTCGCGGGAATGGTGGCGTGTTCCTATAATCCAGCTACTTGGAGGCTTGAGCTGTTGGACGGCGTGAGGTTGGGGGTTCTGTCCTCGACCAGTCTATGTTGATCAGGCGTCCGTGCTAAGCACGATGTCGATATGGTGGATCCGAGGGAGCTCAGGTTTACCAGGTCGTCTAAGACGTAGAGCACCGGCCCAGGGCGGAGACGCAGCAGGCAAAATCTCCCGCACCGTGCAGTAGTGGGATAGAGCTTGTGAATAGTTGGTATTGGGCAGCCCAGTTAAGATAGTCGAACACAGTTCTTTTTGTTATTTATTTACATATTTTTCTAAAATAGAAATAGCAGGTAGTTGGGCATAGTTCTATTTATTATATATATATATATATATATATATATATATATATATATATATATATATATATATATATATATTTATATATATATATATATATATATATATATATATATAAATATATATATATATATACATAAATATATATATATATATATATATATATATATATATATATATATATAATATATATTATATATATTTCATATATATATATTGTTATATATATATATATGTTTTGTTATATATATATATATATATATATATATAATATATATATATATATATAACAAAACACAAAGATAAAACGGCATATATATATATATATATATATATATATATATATATATATATATATATATATATTACACTTTACAACAAAGTTGAAAAGTGTTTATGACTTTGTTCATTCATTCTGTCTGTCTGTCCGTTAGCGCGATAACTGCCGTAAAAATAACTTAATCAAAATGACATTTCAGTATGTTGTTCAGACGGTCTGTAGAACCTATGGGAATATAAATGAATATTATCACCCAATTAGTTTTGGATTGAACCCGGGTTGAAAAAATGAAATATATTGAGCCCTATAGGCCCTAATTTTTCAAAAAAATTTTAAGCGGATTTCAATTTCAAAAATTGCTTCGAGAAATTTAGGCGATATTCAAATTGTTCCATAAAATATATAAAAAAAAATTCAGCGAAATATACTCAGTATTTTTTTTAAAATAAAAATTGAAATAATAATTACTCCTCTAATATGAAGTGATCACGTGACCATGATATGAAAGGATCACATGACCCACTTCAAAATGACATATGACATCCAACTTGTCTCAAAATCGTGATGATTTACGTTCCTTTTAATTCATTTTGAATGTTGTATTCGTCCTAAAACCGATTTATTTTTGCTTAAATTCTGTGCATTTACAAACTGAAACAACGCAATTACAATATATTTGAGTTTAAATGATAATCCTAATTTGATTATTTCTACAACGAAGCCTATTTTTCACTTATGTAAAATGTGAACAGCAAAATGTGTAGGATGAGTTGTATAAGAATTGCTCTATTTTTTTAACGCAATAGTATTTAGCACATGGAGTCTGCATAGCTGATATGACTGAAATATTCATTGATTTTACAAAGAGAAGGGCGATTTTTTTCGATGAAGGTTTAAGCATAGAGTTTAATTACTTGTAGCTCCATGACCTTAAGTTTTTAAATAAAATAAATTATTTTAGTACTGTGATGAATGAAATGATTGGGAAAATGTTATGAATAAAATGCTGCTTTAATAGAGAGAGCCAGGAGTGTTATTTATTCTATGACGTCATTTGAATGAATGTCAGTTGCTTTCGATGAAGTTTTCAAATATAATAAATTATTGTATTATTATGATGATTTTAAAAATATTACCGAAGAATGTATCGTATTTTAGAGATGTTTAAACCAGGCAATTTATATTTCAATGCCGTCATTTGAATGAAGTTCATTTTTTTCGATGAAAGTTTTCAAAGATAATAAATTAATAAGACACTTAGATAATAAGACACAAAGATAATAAGATAATAAGAGACTTTTTAAAAATATTTTTTTATAAATATAATTTTTTATTGTCTATAAAATAATTTTCTAGGAAAATTTGCGCAAGCTGCTATCTGAATTATTAATCAAAAATAAAAAACTATTAATATTACACTTAATTTAACAGCATAGCATTATTTATTAGTTTTAACTCTTTACAACATAGTTGAAAGGTGTTCATGACTTTGTTAACACTTTACAACATAGTTGAAAGGTGTTTATGTCTTTGTTAACACTTTACAACATGGTTGAAAAGTGTTTATGACTTTGTTCATTCTGTCTGTCTGCCCGTTAGCACGATAACTGCCGTAAAAATGACTTTATCAAAATGAAATTTTAGTATGTTGTATGTGGGACATATGGGAATATAAATGAAAAATATCACCCAATTAATTTTGGATTGAAGCCTGGTTAAAAAAATGAAATACATTGAACCCTAAGGGACCTAATTCTTCAAACGTTTTTTTAAGCGAATTTAAAATTCACAAATTGCTTTGAAAATTTTAGAAAATATTCAAATTATCCCATATAATATATAAAAAAAATTCAGCAAAATATATTCAGTATTTTTTTTAAATAAAAATTAAAATATTAATTACACCCTTTATTTGAAGAGATCACGTGACCATTGTACCGTGATTTTTAAAGTTCTTTGTAATTCATATTTAGTGTTGTATCATTCCCAAAACCGCTTTATTATTGCTTAAATTATGTGCATCTACATACTGAAATAACGCAATTACAATATATTTGAGTTTAAATGATTATCAAACTTTGATTATTTCTACAACGAAGCCTAATTTTCACTTATGGAAAATGTAAACACCAAAAGATGTAGAATGATTTGTATAAGAATTGTTGCATTTCTTTAATGCAGAATTATTTAGCTCATGGAGTCTGCAATATAGTTGATATGAATGAAACTTTCTATCGATTTTACAGTGAACCAGACAATTTTGACAGTGAATTTGCACGTGACATTGAATTTGCACGTTAAACTTAAATTTGGTTCTCATTTGATACTTATTGTCAAAGGTGGCGTAGCGAAATCGCGAAAAAACTAGAATATCTCTAGAACGGCTAGTCTTAGAGTAATGGGGTTAGTCTTATTCTTTTTGTAGTCAAAAATCACGTATAAAATAGGAATGTAATTGATATAATTGAGCACACGTAGTCCTTTATTTTTATATTTAACAAATTTTGCGGGCCATTTCGCAAAAATAGCTCGTTCCTTTTTCCTGAATCGTACTAGAATAACCTACAAATGATGTATGTACCAAATTTTGTTAAATTTGTTCCACTAGTTTTAGCTAGAGTGGATAAAGGCAATTTCTGCCGGCCATTTCGCAAAGAAGGCAGATTCTTTTATCACGAATCGTACTATAATCTAATGAACATAAGGATTTCCCACAAAAAACATACCTACCAAATTTTATGAAATTCGGTCCATTAGTTTTTCAATTAGAATGGATGTAATATCCTCACAGACATACAGACACATACACACTGATACACTCTTACACACACAGACGTCTTCTTAAAAATAGTTTTTTCGTGTTTTAGAAGTCCCAAAACGTGTAGATCCTTCGAAAATTCGAGTTCCGATCTTCGGCACGATTTCAATACTTTGAATACATACACACACACACACACGCATATATTATCTGCGTATCTGTGTATTATCTGTGTATCTAAATTCCGTGCCTACGCAATTACAGTAGTTGTGATTTTAAATGATCCCTAAACTTTTATTATTTCTTCAACGAAACCTAATTTTAACTTATGCAGAATGCAAATATCTAAAGCGATTATAAGGTGAGTTACATAAGAATTGCTGAATTTTTTTCACGCAAAATTATTTAGCTCTGGAGTCTGGAATACAAGTTATATGAATGAAATATTCATTGATTTTGCATAGAGAATCATATGATTTACATTTCGATACAGTTTTAAATATTTAAGTATAATAAATTACTGTAGTACTGTGATAATGTAAAAGATATCACCATTGAAGGTATCACATTTTAAAAATTTTTAAATGATATTGCATTTCAGTTGGAAAGTGTTTCATAATCAATGCTTATGCATGATTGATCTTTCTTGTTCATCAATGATATTATTACGTATTTAAGAATCTACATTATTCTTTAAAGACGCAGCCCGTAAATTTGTTGATTTAAATTTTAAAATTTTATAAACTACAATCAAAACATGGCCCAAAATATTGTCGTGCGCCAAGGCCGCCCATAGTGGGGGGCGGGAGAAACTGATACCACTGGTGAGGTTAGGATTCTTCATAACCCTGAAAAAGCAGTCTTTCAGGACTTTTTGGCCAGAGAGGTGGCGAATGAAACTTTGGGGGATGGGGGGGAATTTTCTATTTGCCCCATATAAATATATCCAAATGCTGTCCTAAAAATAGAAACCAATTTAATTTAAAATAATCGTCTCCGGGGAGATCTTCGCCCCTCCCTGCTGTATGGATGAATAAAACACTATCCCTCAACCCCAATAAGTTTTTGATTGGAGGTAAAGAAATGAAAAATTCACAGAGAAGGGATAAAATCAAAAATAGAGTGTGTTCCGTAATCAATTTTATTGAGGGCCCACAAATAGTATGGACGTGCCTTTGGTGTCCCCCATACTCATTATTACTGTATTGCGTTTAAATTATCTATGATTTGAATCGAATTTGAAAAATTTTAATTTCATACGTACTTTAGAGGTTGTGAATAGTTCTAATGTTCACCAATAGATGGCACAACATTTTAATTATAAAAAAACTTTGTTTCTCTACAAAATTAAAGACATCTTCAGCTATTATCTATATATTTTCACAATGTCTTCATCATATAGTTGTTTCTTGAGTTCTTATTCACGTCTTAAATTCCAATAATTTATAAAATGACAGGTTTGTAAAACTTATATCGCAGTATTGACTACCAACTCTCGCAGGGAATGGTGGCGTGTTCCTATAATCCAGCTACTTGGAGGCTTGAGCTGTTGGACGGCGTGAGGTTGGGGGTTCTGTCCTCGACCAGTCTATGTTGATCAGGCGTCCGTGCTAAGCACGATGTCGATATGGTGGATCCGAGGGAGCTCAGGTTTACCAGGTCGTCTAAGGCGTAGAGCACCGGCCCAGGGCGGAGACGCAGCAGGCAAAATCTCCCGCACCGTGCAGTAGTGGGATAGCGCTTGTGAATATTTGGTATTGGGCAGCCCAGTTAAGATAGTCGAACACAGTTATTTATTTACATATTTTTCTAAATTAGAAATAGCAGGTAGTCGGGCATAGTTCTATTTATTATATATATATATATATATATATATATATATATATATATATATTTATATATATATATTTTACACTTTACAACAAAGTTGAAAAGTGTTTATGACTTTGTTCATTCATTCTGTCTGTTTGTCCGTTAGCACGATAACTGCCGTAAAAATAACTTAATCAAAATGACATTTCAGTATGTTGTTCAGACGGTCTGTAGAACCTATGGGAATATAAATGAATAATATCACCCAATTAGTTTTGGATTGAACCCGGCTTGAAAAAATGAAATATATTGAGCCCTATAGGCCCTAATTTTTCAAAAAAATTTTAAGCGGATTTCAATTTCACAAATTGCTTCGAGAATTTTAGGCGATATTCAAATTGTTCCATAAAATATATAAAAAAAAATTCAGCGAAATATACTCAGTATTTTTTTTAAAATAAAAATTGAAATAATAATTACTCCTCTTATATGAAGTGATCACGTGACCATGATATGAAAGGATCACATGACCCACTTCAAAATGACATATAACATCCAACTTGTCTCAAAATCGTGATTTACGTTCATTTTAATTCATTTTGAATGTTGTATTCGTCCTTAAACCGATTTATTTTTGCTTAAATTCTGTGCATTTACAAACTGAAACAACGCAATTACAATATATTTGAGTTTAAATGATAATCCTAATTTGATTATTTCTACAACGAAGCCTATTTTTCACTTATGTAAAATGTGAACAGCAAAATGTGTAGGATGAGTTGTATAAGAATTGCTCTATTTTTTTAACGCAATAGTATTTAGCACATGGAGTCTGCATAGCTGATATGACTGAAATATTCATTGATTTTACAAAGAGAAGGGCGATTTTTTTCGATGAAGGTTTAAGCATAGAGTTTAATTACTTGTAGCTCCATGACCTTAAGTTTTTAAATAAAATAAATTATTTTAGTACTGTGATGAATGAAATGATTGGGAAAATGTTATGAATAAAATGCTGCTTTAATAGAGAGAGCCAGGAGTGTTATTTATTCTATGACGTCATTTGAATGAATGTCAGTTGCTTTCGATGAAGTTTTCAAATATAATAAATTATTGTATTATTATGATGATTTTAAAAATATTACCGAAGAATGTATCGTATTTTAGAGATGTTTAAACCAGGCAATTTATATTTCAATGCCGTCATTTGAATGAAGTTCATTTTTTTCGATGAAAGTTTAAGTTTTCAAAGATAATAAATTAATAAGACATTTAGATAATAAGACACAAAGATAATAAGGTAATAAGACACTTTTTAAAAATATTTTTTTATAAATATAATTTTTTATTGTCTATAAAATAATTTTCTAGGAAAATTTGCGCAAGCTGCTATCTGAATTATTAATCAAAAATAAAAAACTATTAATATTACACTTAATTTAACAGCATAGCATTATTTATTAGTTTTAACTCTTTACAACATAATTGAAAGGTGTTCATGACTTTGTTAACACTTTACAACATAGTTGAAAGGTGTTTATGTCTTTGTTAACACTTTACAACATGGTTGAAAAGTGTTTATGACTTTGTTCATTCTGTCTGTCTGCCCGTTAGCACGATAACTGCCGTAAAAATGACTTTATCAAAATGAAATTTTAGTATGTTGTATGTGGGACATATGGGAATATAAATGAAAAATATCACCCAATTAATTTTGGATTGAAGCCTGGTTAAAAAAATGAAATACATTGAACCCTAAGGGACCTAATTCTTCAAACGTTTTTTTAAGCGAATTTAAAATTCACAAATTGCTTTGAAAATTTTAGAAAATATTCAAATTATCCCATATAATATATAAAAAAAAATTCAGCAAAATATATTCAGTATTTTTTTTAAATAAAAATTAAAATATTAATTACACCCTTTATTTGAAGAGATCACGTGACCATTGTACCGTGATTTTTAAAGTTCTTTTTAATTCATATTTAGTGTTGTATCATTCCCAAAACCGCTTTATTATTGCTTAAATTATGTGCATCTACATACTGAAATAACGCAATTACAATATATTTGAGTTTAAATGATTATCAAACTTTGATTATTTCTACAACGAAGCCTAATTTTCACTTATGGAAAATGTAAACACCAAAAGATGTAGAATGAGTTGTATAAGAATTGTTGCATTTCTTTAATGCAGAATTATTTAGCTCATGGAGTCTGCAATATAGTTGATATGAATGAAACTTTCTATCGATTTTACAGTGAACCAGACAATTTTGACAGTGAATTTGCACGTGACATTTAATTTGCACGTTAAACTTAACTTTGGTTCTCATTTGATACTTATTGTCAAAGGTGGCGTAGCGAAATCGCGAAAAAACTAGAATATCTCTAGAACGGCTAGTCTTAGAGTAATGGGGTTAGTCTTATTCTTTTTGTAGTCAAAAATCACGTATAAAATAGGAATGTAATTGATATAATTGAGCACACGTAGTCCTTTATTTTTATATTTAACAAATTTTGCGGGCCATTTCGCAAAAATAGCTCGTTCCTTTTTCCTGAATCGTACTAGAATAACCTACAAATGATGTATGTACCAAATTTTGTTAAATTTGTTCCACTAGTTTTAGCTAGAGTGGATAAAGGCAATTTCTGCCGGCCATTTCGCAAAGAAGGCAGATTCTTTTATCACGAATCGTACTATAATCTAATGAACATAAGGATTTCCCACAAAAAACATACCTACCAAATTTTATGAAATTCGGTCCATTAGTTTTTCAATTAGAATGGATGTAATATCCTCACAGACATACAGACACATACACACTGATACACTCTTACACACACAGACGTCTTCTTAAAAATAGTTTTTTCGTGTTTTAGAAGTCCCAAAACGTGTAGACCCTTCGAAAATTCGAGTTCCGATCTTCGGCACGATTTCAATACTTTGAATACATACACACACACACACACACACACGCATATATTATCTGCGTATCTGTGTATTATCTGTGTATCTAAATTCCGTGCCTACGCAATTACAGTAGTTGTGATTTTAAATGATCCCTAAACTTTTATTATTTCTTCAACGAAACCTAATTTTAACTTATGCAGAATGCAAATATCTAAAGCGATTATAAGGTGAGTTACATAAGAATTGCTGAATTTTTTTCACGCAAAATTATTTAGCTCTGGAGTCTGGAATACAAGTTATATGAATGAAATATTCATTGATTTTGCATAGAGAATCAGATGATTTACATTTCGATACAGTTTTAAATATTTAAGTATAATAAATTACTGTAGTACTGTGATAATGTAAAAGATATCACCATTGAAGGTATCACATTTTAAAAATTTTTAAATGATATTGCATTTCAGTTGGAAAGTGTTTCATAATCAATGCTTATGCATGATTGATCTTTCTTGTTCATCAATGATATTATTACGTATTTAAGAATCTACATTATTCTTTAAAGACGCAGCCCGTAAATTTGTTGATTTAAATTTTAAAATTTTATAAACTACAATCAAAACATGGCCCAAAATATTGTCGTGCGCCAAGGCCGCCCATAGTGGGGGGCGGGAGAAACTGATACCACTGGTGAGGTTAGGATTCTTCATAACCCTGAAAAAGCAGTCTTTCAGGACTTTTTGGCCAGAGAGGTGGCGAATGAAACTTTGGGGGATGGGGGGGAATTTTCTATTTGCCCCATATAAATATATCCAAATGCTGTCCTAAAAATAGAAACCAATTTAATTTAAAATAATCGTCTCCGGGGAGATCTTCGCCCCTCCCTGCTGTATGGATGAATAAAACACTATCCCTCAACCCCAATAAGTTTTTGATTGGAGGTAAAGAAATGAAAAATTCACAGAGAAGGGATAAAATCAAAAATAGAGTGTGTTCCGTAATCAATTTTATTGAGGGCCCACAAATAGTATGGACGTGCCTTTGGTGTCCCCCATACTCATTATTACTGTATTGCGTTTAAATTATCTATGATTTGAATCGAATTTGAAAAATTTTAATTTCATACGTACTTTAGAGGTTGTGAATAGTTCTAATGTTCACCAATAGATGGCACAAAATTTTAATTATAAAAAAACTTTGTTTCTCTACAAAATTAAAGACATCTTCAGCTATTATCTATATATTTTCACAATGTCTTCATCATATAGTTGTTTCTTGAGTTCTTATTCACGTCTTAAATTCCAATAATTTATAAAATGACAGGTTTGTAAAACTTATATCGCAGTATTGACTGCCAACTCTCGCCGGGAATGGTGGCGTGTTCCTATAATCCAGCTACTTGGAGGCTTGAGCTGTTGGACGGCGTGAGGTTGGGGGTTCTGTCCTCGACCAGTCTATGTTGATCAGGCGTCCGTGCTAAGCACGATGTCGATATGGTGGATCCGAGGGAGCTCAGGTTTACCAGGTCGTCTAAGGCGTAGAGCACCGGCCCAGGGCGGAGACGCAGCAGGCAAAATCTCCCGCACCGTGCAGTAGTGGGATAGCGCTTGTGAATAGTTGGTATTGGGCAGCCCAGTTAAGATAGTCGAACACAGTTCTTTTTGTTATTTATTTACATATTTTTCTAAATTAGAAATAGCAGGTAGTCGGGCATAGTTCTATTTATTATATATATATATATATATATATATATATATTTATATATATATATTTTACACTTTACAACAAAGTTGAAAAGTGTTTATGACTTTGTTCATTCATTCTGTCTGTCTGTCCGTTAGCACGATAACTGCCGTAAAAATAACTTAATCAAAATGACATTTCAGTATGTTGTTCAGACGGTCTGTAGAACCTATGGGAATATAAATGAATAATATCACCCAATTAGTTTTGGATTGAACCCGGGTTGAAAAAATGAAATATATTGAGCCCTATAGGCCCTAATTTTTCAAAAAAATTTTAAGCGGATTTCAATTTCAAAAATTGCTTCGAGAATTTTAGGCGATATACAAATTGTTCTATAAAATATATAAAAAAAAATTCAGCGAAATATACTCAGTATTTTTTTTAAAATAAAAATTGAAATAATAATTACTCCTCTTATATGAAGTGATCACGTGACCATGATATGAAAGGATCACATGACCCACTTCAAAATGACATATGACATCCAACTTGTCTCAAAATCGTGATGATTTACGTTCCTTTTAATTCATTTTGAATGTTGTATTCGTCCTAAAACCGATTTATTTTTGCTTAAATTCTGTGCATTTACAAACTGAAACAACGCAATTACAATATATTTGAGTTTAAATGATAATCCTAATTTGATTATTTCTACAACGAAGCCTATTTTTCACTTATGTAAAATGTGAACAGAAAAATGTGTAGGATGAGTTGTATAAGAATTGCTCTATTTTTATAACGCAATAGTATTTAGCTCATGGAGTCTGCATAGCTGATATGACTGAAATATTCATTGATTTTACAAAGAGAAGGACGATTTTTTTCGATGAAGGTTTAAGCATAGAGTTTAATTACTTGTAGCTCCATGACCTTAAGTTTTTAAATAAAATAAATTATTTTTGTACTCTGATGATTGAAATGATTGGGAAAATGTTATGCATAAAATGCTGCTTTAATAGAGAGAGCCAGGAGTGTTATTTATTCTATGACGTCATTTGAATGAATGTCAGTTGTTTTCGATGAAGTTTTCAAATATAATAAATTATTGTATTATTATGATGATTTTAAAAATATTACCGAAGAATGTATCGTATTTTAGAGATGTTTAAACGAGGGAACTTATATTTCAATGCCGTCATTTGAATGAAGTTCATTTTTTTCGATGAAAGTTTAAGTTTTCAATTATAATAAATTAATGTAGTATTGCGATAAGTTTTAAAATATTACTTAGGAATGTATTGCATTTTAGAGATGTTTAAATAAAATTGCATTGAAGTTGGAAAGAGTTTCATAATCAATGCTTTAAGCATTCTTGATCTTTCTTGTTTTTTATAAATTAGAAATATTTTCATTTTATTATCTCTAAGTTAAACTTAATTTTACACTTTTTAAAAATATTTTTTTATAAATATAAATTTTTATTGTCTATAAAGTAATTTTCTAGAAAAATTTGCGCAAGCTGCTATCTGAATTATTAATCAAAAAAAAAAAAAAAACTATTAATATTCCACTTAATTTAACAGCATAGCATTATTTATTAATTTTTACACTTTACAACATAGGTGAAAGGTGTTTCTGACTTTGTTAACACTTTACAACATAGTTGAAAGTTGTTTATGTCTTTGTTAACACTTTACAACATGGTTGAAAAGTTTTTATGACTTTGTTCATTCTGTCGGTCTGTCCGTTAGCACGATAACTGCCGTAAAAATGACTTTATCAAAATGAAATTTTAGTATGTCGTATGTGGGACATATGGGAATATAAATGAAAAATATCACCCAATTAATTTTGGATTGAAGTCGGGTTAAAAAAATGAAATACATTGAACCCTAAGGAACCTAATTCTTCAAACATTTTTTAAGCGAATTTAAAATTCACAAATTGCTTTGAAAGTTTTAGAAAATATTCAAATTATCCCATAAAATATATAAAATAATATAATATATAATATATAAATAATATAATAATATAATATAAAATAATATATAAGTTTACAGTAGTTGTGATTTTAAATGATCCCTAATCTTTTATTATTTCTTCAACGAAACCTTATTTTAACTTATGCAAAATGCAAATATCTAATGCGATTTTAAGGTGAGTTACATAAGAATTCCTGAAATTTTGTAACACAAAATTATTTAGCTCTGGAGTCTGGAATACAAGTTATATGAATGAAATATTCATTGATTTTGCATAGAGAATCAGATGATTTACATTTCGATACAGTTTTAAATATTTAAGTGTAATAAATTTCTGTAGTACCGTGATAATGTAAAAGATATCACCATTGAAGGAATCACATTTTAAAATTTTTTAAATGAAATTGCATTTCAGTTCGAAAGTGTTTCATAATCAATGCTTATGCATGATTGATCTTTCTTGTTCACCAATGATATTATTACGTACATAAGAATCTACATTATTCTTTAAAGACGCAGCCCGTAAATTTGTTGATTTAAATTTTAAAATTTTATAAACTACAATCAAAACATGGGCCAAAATATTGTCGTGCGCCAAAGCCGCCCATAGTGGGGGGGGGGGGAGAAACTGATACCACTGGTGAGGTTAGGATTCTTCATAACTATGAACAAGCAGTCTTTCAGGACTTTTTGGCCAGAGAGGTGGCGAATGAAACTTTGGGGGACGGGGGGGAATTTTCTATTTGCCCCATATAAATATATATAAATGCTGTCCTATAAATAGAAACCAAGTTAATATAAAATAATCGTCTCCGGGGAGATCTTCGCCCCTCCCAGCTGTATGGATGAATAAAACACTGTCCCTCAACCGCAATAAGTTTCTGATTGGAGGTAAAGAAATGAAAAATTCACAGAGAAGGAAAAAAATAAAAAATAGAGTGTGTTCCGTAATCAATTTTATAGAGGGCCCACAAAAAGCATGGACGTGCCTTTGGTGTCCCCCAAACTCATTATTACTGTACTGCGTTTAAATTATCTATGATTTGAATCGAATTTGGAAAATTATAATTTCATACGTACTTTAGAGGTTGTGAATAGTTTTAATGTTCACCAATAGATGGCACAAAATTTTAATTATAAAAAAACTTTGTTTCTCTACAAAATTAAAGACATCTTCTGCCGTGATCTATATATTTTCACAATGTCTTCATCATATAGTTGTTCCTTGAGTTCTTATTCACGTCTTAAATTCCAATAATTTATAAAATGACAGGTTTGTAAAACTTATATCGCAGTATTGACTGCCAACTCTCGCCGGGAATGGTGGCGTGTTCCTATAATCCAGCTACTTGGAGGCTTGAGCTGTTGGACGGCGTGAGGTTGGGGGTTCTGTCCTCGACCAGTCTATGTTGATCAGGCGTCCGTGCTAAGCACGATGTCGATATGGTGGATCCGAGGGAGCTCAGGTTTACCAGGTCGTCTAAGGCGTAGAGCACCGGCCCAGGGCGGAAACGCAGCAGGCAAAATCTCCCGCACCGTGCAGTAGTGGGATAGCGCTTGTGAATAGTTGGTATTAGGCAGCCCAGTTAAAATAGTCGAACACAGTTCTTTTTGTTATTTATTTACATATTTTTCTAAATTAGAAATAGCAGGTAGTCGGGCATAGTTCTATTTATTATATATATATATATATATATATATATATATATATATATATATATTGATATATATATATTTTACACTTTACAACAAAGTTGAAAAGTGTTTATGACTTTGTTCATTCATTCTGTCTGTCTGTCCGTTAGCACGATAACTGCCGTAAAAATAACTTAATCAAAATGACATTTCAGTATGTTGTTCAGACGGTCTGTAGAACCTATGGGAATATAAA
The DNA here is from genome assembly GCA_951213105.1 of Amaurobius ferox. Classification (NCBI taxonomy): domain Eukaryota; kingdom Metazoa; phylum Arthropoda; class Arachnida; order Araneae; family Amaurobiidae; genus Amaurobius; species Amaurobius ferox. The sequence continues at coordinate 90,066,093 of OX578136.1, forward strand.
TGAATATTATCACCCAATTAGTTTTGGATTGAACCCGGGTTGAAAAAATGAAATATATTGAGCCCTATAGGGCCTAATTTTTCAAAAAAATTTTAAGCGGATTTCAATTTCAAAAATTGCTTCGAGAATTTTAGGCGATATTCAAATTGTTCTTTAAAATATATAAAAAAAAATTCAGCGAAATATACTCAGTATTTTTTTTTAAATAAAAATTGAAATAATAATTACTCCTCTTATATGAAGTGATCACGTGACCATGATATGAAAGGATCACATGACCCACTTCAAAATGACATATGACATCCAACTTGTCTCAAAATCGTGATGATTTACGTTCCTTTTAATTCATTTTGAATGTTGTATTCGTCCTAAAACCGATTTATTTTTGCTTAAATTCTGTGCATTTACAAACTGAAACAACGCAATTACAATATATTTGAGTTTAAATGATAATCCTAATTTGATTATTTCTGCAACGAAGCCTATTTTTCACTTATGTAAAATGTGAACAGCAAAAAGTGTAGGATGAGTTGTATAAGAATTGCTCTATTTTTTTAACGCAATAGTATTTAGCACATGGAGTCTGCGTAGCTGATATGACTGAAATATTCATTTATTTTACAAAGAGAAGGGCGATTTTTTTCGATGAAGGTTTAAGCATAGAGTTTAATTACTTGTAGCTCCATGACCTTAAGTTTTTAAATAAAATAAATTATTTTAGTACTGTGATGAATGAAATGATTGGGAAAATGTTATGAATAAAATACTGCTTTAATAGAGAGAGCCAGGAGTGTTATTTATTCTATGACGTCATTTGAATGAATGTCTGTTGCTTTCGATGAAGTTTTCAAATATAATAAATTATTGTATTATTAAGATGATTTTAAAAATATTACCGAAGAATGTATCGTATTTTAGAGATGTTTAAACCAGGCAATTTATATTTCAATGACGTCATTTGAATGAAGTTCATTTTTTTCGATGAAAGTTTAAGTTTTCAAAGATAATAAATTAATAAGACACTTAGATAATAAGACACAAAGATAATAAGGTAATAAGACACTTTTTAAAAATATTTTTTTATAAATATAATTTTTTATTGTCTATAAAATAATTTTCTAGGAAAATTTGCGCAAGCTGCTATCTGAATTATTAATCAAAAATAAAAAACTATTAATATTACACTTAATTTAACAGCATAGCATTATTTATTAGTTTTAACTCTTTACAACATAATTGAAAGGTGTTCATGACTTTGTTAACACTTTACAACATAGTTGAAAGGTGTTTATGTCTTTGTTAACACTTTACAACATGGTTGAAAAGTGTTTATGACTTTGTTCATTCTGTCTGTCTGCCCGTTAGCACGATAACTGCCGTAAAAATGACTTTATCAAAATGAAATTTTAGTATGTTGTATGTGGGACATATGGGAATATAAATGAAAAATATCACCCGATTAATTTTGGATTGAAGCCTGGTTAAAAAAATGAAATACATTGAACCCTAAGGGACCTAATTCTTCAAACGTTTTTTTAAGCGAATTTAAAATTCACAAATTGCTTTGAAAATTTTAGAAAATATTCAAATTATCCCATATAATATATAAAAAAAAATTCAGCAAAATATATTCAGTATTTTTTTTAAATAAAAATTAAAATATTAATTACACCCTTTATTTGAAGAGATCACGTGACCATTGTACCGTGATTTTTAAAGTTCTTTGTAATTCATATTTAGTGTTGTATCATTCCCAAAACCGCTTTATTATTGCTTAAATTATGTGCATCTACATACTGAAATAACGCAATTACAATATATTTGAGTTTAAATGATTATCAAACTTTGATTATTTCTACAACGAAGCCTAATTTTCACTTATGGAAAATGTAAACACCAAAAGATGTAGAATGATTTGTATAAGAATTGTTGCATTTCTTTAATGCAGAATTATTTAGCTCATGGAGTCTGCAATATAGTTGATATGAATGAAACTTTCTTTCGATTTTACAGTGAACCAGACAATTTTGACAGTGAATTTGCACGTGACATTGAATTTGCACGTTAAACTTAAATTTGGTTCTCATTTGATACTTATTGTCAAAGGTGGCGTAGCGAAATCGCGAAAAAACTAGAATATCTCTAGAACGGCTAGTCTTAGAGTAATGGGGTTAGTCTTATTCTTTTTGTAGTCAAAAATCACGTATAAAATAGGAATGTAATTGATATAATTGAGCACACGTAGTCCTTTATTTTTATATTTAACAAATTTTGCGGGCCATTTCGCAAAAATAGCTCGTTCCTTTTTCCTGAATCGTACTAGAATAACCTACAAATGATGTATGTACCAAATTTTGTTAAATTTGTTCCACTAGTTTTAGCTAGAGTGGATAAAGGCAATTTCTGCCGACCATTTCGCAAAGAAGGCAGATTCTTTTATCACGAATCGTACTATAATCTAATGAACATAAGGATTTCCCACAAAAAACATACCTACCAAATTTTATGAAATTCGGTCCATTAGTTTTTCAATTAGAATGGATGTAATATCCTCACAGACATACAGACACATACACACTGATACACTCTTACACACACAGACGTCTTCTTAAAAATAGTTTTTTCGTGTTTTAGAAGTCCCAAAACGTGTAGATCCTTCGAAAATTCGAGTTCCGATCTTCGGCACGATTTCAATACTTTGAATACATACACACACACACACGCATATATTATCTGCGTATCTGTGTATTATCTGTGTATCTAAATTCCGTGCCTACGCAATTACAGTAGTTGTGATTTTAAATGATCCCTAAACTTTTATTATTTCTTCAACGAAACCTAATTTTAACTTATGCAGAATGCAAATATCTAAAGCGATTATAAGGTGAGTTACATAAGAATTGCTGAATTTTTTTCACGCAAAATTATTTAGCTCTGGAGTCTGGAATACAAGTTATATGAATGAAATATTCATTGATTTTGCATAGAGAATCAGATGATTTACATTTCGATACAGTTTTAAATATTTAAGTATAATAAATTACTGTAGTACTGTGATAATGTAAAAGATATCACCATTGAAGGTATCACATTTTAAAAATTTTTAAATGATATTGCATTTCAGTTGGAAAGTGTTTCATAATCAATGCTTATGCATGATTGATCTTTCTTGTTCATCAATGATATTATTACGTATTTAAGAATCTACATTATTCTTTAAAGACGCAGCCCGTAAATTTGTTGATTTAAATTTTAAAATTTTATAAACTACAATCAAAACATGGCCCAAAATATTGTCGTGCGCCAAGGCCGCCCATAGTGGGGGGCGGGAGAAACTGATACCACTGGTGAGGTTAGGATTCTTCATAACCCTGAAAAAGCAGTCTTTCAGGACTTTTTGGCCAGAGAGGTGGCGAATGAAACTTTGGGGGATGGGGGGGAATTTTCTATTTGCCCCATATAAATATATCCAAATGCTGTCCTAAAAATAGAAACCAATTTAATTTAAAATAATCGTCTCCGGGGAGATCTTCGCCCCTCCCTGCTGTATGGATGAATAAAACACTATCCCTCAACCCCAATAAGTTTTTGATTGGAGGTAAAGAAATGAAAAATTCACAGAGAAGGGATAAAATCAAAAATAGAGTGTGTTCCGTAATCAATTTTATTGAGGGCCCACAAATAGTATGGACGTGCCTTTGGTGTCCCCCATACTCATTATTACTGTATTGCGTTTAAATTATCTATGATTTGAATCGAATTTGAAAAATTTTAATTTCATACGTACTTTAGAGGTTGTGAATAGTTCTAATGTTCACCAATAGATGGCACAAAATTTTAATTATAAAAAAACTTTGTTTCTCTACAAAATTAAAGACATCTTCAGCTATTATCTATATATTTTCACAATGTCTTCATCATATAGTTGTTTCTTGAGTTCTTATTCACGTCTTAAATTCCAATAATTTATAAAATGACAGGTTTGTAAAACTTATATCGCAGTATTGACTACCAACTCTCGCCGGGAATGGTGGCGTGTTCCTATAATCCAGCTACTTGGAGGCTTGAGCTGTTGGACGGCGTGAGGTTGGGGGTTCTGTCCTCGACCAGTCTATGTTGATCAGGCGTCCGTGCTAAGCACGATGTCGATATGGTGGATCCGAGGGAGCTCAGGTTTACCAGGTCGTCTAAGGCGTAGAGCACCGGCCCCGGGCGGAGACGCAGCAGGCAAAATCTCCCGCACCGTGCAGTAGTGGGATAGCGCTTGTGAATAGTTGGTATTGGGCAGCCCAGTTAAGATAGTCGAACACAGTTCTTTTTGTTATTTATTTACATATTTTTCTAAATTAGAAATAGCCGGTAGTCGGGCATAGTTCTATTTATTATATATATATATATATATATATATATATATATTTATATATATATATTTTACACTTTACAACAAAGTTGAAAAGTGTTTATGACTTTGTTCATTCATTCTGTCTGTCTGTCCGTTAGCACGATAACTGCCGTAAAAATAACTTAATCAAAATGACATTTCAGTATGTTGTTCAGACGGTCTGTAGAACCTATGGGAATATAAATGAATAATATCACCCAATTAGTTTTGGATTGAACCCGGGTTGAAAAAATGAAATATATTGAGCCCTATAGGCCCTAATTTTTCAAAAAAATTTTAAGCGGATTTCAATTTCAAAAATTGCTTCGAGAATTTTAGGCGATATTCAAATTGTTCCATAAAATATATAAAAAAAAATTCAGCGAAATATACTCAGTATTTTTTTTAAAATAAAAATTGAAATAATAATTACTCCTCTTATATGAAGTGATCACGTGACCATGATATGAAAGGATCACATGACCCACTTCAAAATGACATATGACATCCAACTTGTCTCAAAATCGTGATGATTTACGTTCCTTTTAATTCATTTTGAATGTTGTATTCGTCCTAAAACCGATTTATTTTTGCTTAAATTCTGTGCATTTACAAACTGAAACAACGCAATTACAATATATTTGAGTTTAAATGATAATCCTAATTTGATTATTTCTACAACGAAGCCTATTTTTCACTTATGTAAAATGTGAACAGAAAAATGTGTAGGATGAGTTGTATAAGAATTGCTCTATTTTTATAACGCAATAGTAATTAGCTCATGGAGTCTGCATAGCTGATATGACTGAAATATTCATTGATTTTACAAAGAGAAGGACGATTTTTTTCGATGAAGGTTTAAGCATAGAGTTTAATTACTTGTAGCTCCATGACCTTAAGTTTTTAAATAAAATAAATTATTTTTGTACTCTGATGATTCAAATGATTGGGAAAATGTTATGCATAAAATGCTGCTTTAATAGAGAGAGCCAGGAGTGTTATTTATTCTATGACGTCATTTGAATGAATGTCAGTTGCTTTCGATGAAGTTTTCAAATATAATAAATTATTGTATTATTATGATGATTTTAAAAATATTACCGAAGAATGTATCGTATTTTAGAGATGTTTAAACCAGGCAATTTATATTTCAATGCCGTCATTTGAATGAAGTTCATTTTTTTCGATGAAAGTTTAAGTTTTCAAAGATAATAAATTAATAAGACACTTAGATAATAAGACACAAAGATAATAAGGTAATAAGACACTTTTTAAAAATATTTTTTTATAAATATAATTTTTTATTGTCTATAAAATAATTTTCTAGGAAAATTTGCGCAATCTGCTATCTGAATTATTAATCAAAAATAAAAAACTATTAATATTACACTTAATTTAACAGCATAGCATTATTTATTAGTTTTAACTCTTTACAACATAGTTGAAAGGTGTTCATGACTTTGTTAACACTTTACAACATAGTTGAAAGGTGTTTATGTCTTTGTTAACACTTTACAACATGGTTGAAAAGTGTTTATGACTTTGTTCATTCTGTCTGTCTGCCCGTTAGCACGATAACTGCCGTAAAAATGACTTTATCAAAATGAAATTTTAGTATGTTGTATGTGGGACATATGGGAATATAAATGAAAAATATCACCCAATTAATTTTGGATTGAAGCCTGGTTAAAAAAATGAAATACATTGAACCCTAAGGGACCTAATTCTTCAAACGTTTTTTTAAGCGAATTTAAAATTCACAAATTGCTTTGAAAATTTTAGAAAATATTCAAATTATCCCATATAATATATAAAAAAAAATTCAGCAAAATATATTCAGTATTTTTTTTAAATAAAAATTAAAATATTAATTACACCCTTTATTTGAAGAGATCACGTGACCATTGTACCGTGATTTTTAAAGTTCTTTTTAATTCATATTTAGTGTTGTATCATTCCCAAAACCGCTTTATTATTGCTTAAATTATGTGCATCTACATACTGAAATAACGCAATTACAATATATTTGAGTTTAAATGATTATCAAACTTTGATTATTTCTACAACGAAGCCTAATTTTCACTTATGGAAAATGTAAACACCAAAAGATGTAGAATGAGTTGTATAAGAATTGTTGCATTTCTTTAATGCAGAATTATTTAGCTCATGGAGTCTGCAATATAGTTGATATGAATGAAACTTTCTATCGATTTTACAGTGAACCAGACAATTTTGACAGTGAATTTGCACGTGACATTGAATTTGCACGTTAAACTTAAATTTGGTTCTCATTTGATACTTATTGTCAAAGGTGGCGTAGCGAAATCGCGAAAAAACTGGAATATCTCTAGAACGGCTAGTCTTAGAGTAATGGGGTTAGTCTTATTCTTTTTGTAGTCAAAAATCACGTATAAAATAGGAATGTAATTGATATAATTGAGCACACGTAGTCCTTTATTTTTATATTTAACAAATTTTGCGGGCCATTTCGCAAAAATAGCTCGTTCCTTTTTCCTGAATCGTACTAGAATAACCTACAAATGATGTATGTACCAAATTTTGTTAAATTTGTTCCACTAGTTTTAGCTAGAGTGGATAAAGTAAATTTCTGCCGGCCATTTCGCAAAGAAGGCAGATTCTTTTATCACGAATCGTACTATAATCTAATGAACATCAGGATTTCCCACAAAAAACATACCTACCAAATTTTATGAAATTCGGTCCATTAGTTTTTCAATTAGAATGGATGTAATATCCTCACAGACATACAGACACATACACACTGATACACTCTTACACACACAGACGTCTTCTTAAAAATAGTTTTTTCGTGTTTTAGAAGTCCCAAAACGTGTAGATCCTTCGAAAATTCGAGTTCCGATCTTCGGCACGATTTCAATACTTTGAATACATACACACACACACACACACGCATATATTATCTGCGTATCTGTGTATTATCTGTGTATCTAAATTCCGTGCCTACGCAATTACAGTAGTTGTGATTTTAAATGATCCCTAAACTTTTATTATTTCTTCAACGAAACCTAATTTTAACTTATGCAGAATGCAAATATCTAAAGCGATTATAAGGTGAGTTACATAAGAATTGCTGAATTTTTTTCACGCAAAATTATTTAGCTCTGGAGTCTGGAATACAAGTTATATGAATGAAATATTCATTGATTTTGCATAGAGAATCAGATGATTTACATTTCGATACAGTTTTAAATATTTAAGTATAATAAATTACTGTAGTACTGTGATAATGTAAAAGATATCACCATTGAAGGTATCACATTTTAAAAATTTTTAAATGATATTGCATTTCAGTTGGAAAGTGTTTCATAATCAATGCTTATGCATGATTGATCTTTCTTGTTCATCAATGATATTATTACGTATTTAAGAATCTACATTATTCTTTAAAGACGCAGCCCGTAAATTTGTTGATTTAAATTTTAAAATTTTATAAACTACAATCAAAACATGGCCCAAAATATTGTCGTGCGCCAAGGCCGCCCATAGTGGGGGGCGGGAGAAACTGATACCACTGGTGAGGTTAGGATTCTTCATAACCCTGAAAAAGCAGTCTTTCAGGACTTTTTGGCCAGAGAGGTGGCGAATGAAACTTTGGGGGATGGGGGGGAATTTTCTATTTGCCCCATATAAATATATCCAAATGCTGTCCTAAAAATAGAAACCAATTTAATTTAAAATAATCGTCTCCGGGGAGATCTTCGCCCCTCCCTGCTGTATGGATGAATAAAACACTATCCCTCAACCCCAATAAGTTTTTGATTGGAGGTAAAGAAATGAAAAATTCACAGAGAAGGGATAAAATCAAAAATAGAGTGTGTTCCGTAATCAATTTTATTGAGGGCCCACAAATAGTATGGACGTGCCTTTGGTGTCCCCCATACTCATTATTACTGTATTGCGTTTAAATTATCTATGATTTGAATCGAATTTGAAAAATTTTAATTTCATACGTACTTTAGAGGTTGTGAATAGTTCTAATGTTCACCAATAGATGGCACAAAATTTTAATTATAAAAAAACTTTGTTTCTCTACAAAATTAAAGACATCTTCAGCTATTATCTATATATTTTCACAATGTCTTCATCATATAGTTGTTTCTTGAGTTCTTATTCACGTCTTAAATTCCAATAATTTATAAAATGACAGGTTTGTAAAACTTATATCGCAGTATTGACTACCAACTCTCGCCGGGAATGGTGGCGTGTTCCTATAATCCAGCTACTTGGAGGCTTGAGCTGTTGGACGGCGTGAGGTTGGGGGTTCTGTCCTCGACCAGTCTATGTTGATCAGGCGTCCGTGCTAAGCACGATGTCGATATGGTGGATCCGAGGGAGCTCAGGTTTACCAGGTCGTCTAAGGCGTAGAGCACCGGCCCCGGGCGGAGACGCAGCAGGCAAAATCTCCCGCACCGTGCAGTAGTGGGATAGCGCTTGTGAATAGTTGGTATTGGGCAGCCCAGTTAAGATAGTCGAACACAGTTCTTTTTGTTATTTATTTACATATTTTTCTAAATTAGAAATAGCCGGTAGTCGGGCATAGTTCTATTTATTATATATATATATATATATATATATATATATATATTTATATATATATATTTTACACTTTACAACAAAGTTGAAAAGTGTTTATGACTTTGTTCATTCATTCTGTCTGTCTGTCCGTTAGCACGATAACTGCCGTAAAAATAACTTAATCAAAATGACATTTCAGTATGTTGTTCAGACGGTCTGTAGAACCTATGGGAATATAAATGAATAATATCACCCAATTAGTTTTGGATTGAACCCGGGTTGAAAAAATGAAATATATTGAGCCCTATAGGCCCTAATTTTTCAAAAAAATTTTAAGCGGATTTCAATTTCAAAAATTGCTTCGAGAATTTTAGGCGATATTCAAATTGTTCCATAAAATATATAAAAAAAAATTCAGCGAAATATACTCAGTATTTTTTTTAAAATAAAAATTGAAATAATAATTACTCCTCTTATATGAAGTGATCACGTGACCATGATATGAAAGGATCACATGACCCACTTCAAAATGACATATGACATCCAACTTGTCTCAAAATCGTGATGATTTACGTTCCTTTTAATTCATTTTGAATGTTGTATTCGTCCTAAAACCGATTTATTTTTGCTTAAATTCTGTGCATTTACAAACTGAAACAACGCAATTACAATATATTTGAGTTTAAATGATAATCCTAATTTGATTATTTCTACAACGAAGCCTATTTTTCACTTATGTAAAATGTGAACAGAAAAATGTGTAGGATGAGTTGTATAAGAATTGCTCTATTTTTATAACGCAATAGTATTTAGCTCATGGAGTCTGCATAGCTGATATGACTGAAATATTCATTGATTTTACAAAGAGAAGGACGATTTTTTTCGATGAAGGTTTAAGCATAGAGTTTAATTACTTGTAGCTCCATGACCTTAAGTTTTTAAATAAAATAAATTATTTTTGTACTCTGATGATTCAAATGATTGGGAAAATGTTATGCATAAAATGCTGCTTTAATAGAGAGAGCCAGGAGTGTTATTTATTCTATGACGTCATTTGAATGAATGTCAGTTGCTTTCGATGAAGTTTTCAAATATAATAAATTATTGTATTATTATGATGATTTTAAAAATATTACCGAAGAATGTATCGTATTTTAGAGATGTTTAAACCAGGCAATTTATATTTCAATGCCGTCATTTGAATGAAGTTCATTTTTTTCGATGAAAGTTTAAGTTTTCAAAGATAATAAATTAATAAGACACTTAGATAATAAGACACAAAGATAATAAGGTAATAAGACACTTTTTAAAAATATTTTTTTATAAATATAATTTTTTATTGTCTATAAAATAATTTTCTAGGAAAATTTGCGCAATCTGCTATCTGAATTATTAATCAAAAATAAAAAACTATTAATATTACACTTAATTTAACAGCATAGCATTATTTATTAGTTTTAACTCTTTACAACATAGTTGAAAGGTGTTCATGACTTTGTTAACACTTTACAACATAGTTGAAAGGTGTTTATGTCTTTGTTAACACTTTACAACATGGTTGAAAAGTGTTTATGACTTTGTTCATTCTGTCTGTCTGCCCGTTAGCACGATAACTGCCGTAAAAATGACTTTATCAAAATGAAATTTTAGTATGTTGTATGTGGGACATATGGGAATATAAATGAAAAATATCACCCAATTAATTTTGGATTGAAGCCTGGTTAAAAAAATGAAATACATTGAACCCTAAGGGACCTAATTCTTCAAACGTCTTTTTAAGCGAATTTAAAATTCACAAATTGCTTTGAAAATTTTAGAAAATATTCAAATTATCCCATATAATATATAAAAAAAAATTCAGCAAAATATATTCAGTATTTTTTTTAAATAAAAATTAAAATATTAATTACACCCTTTATTTGAAGAGATCACGTGACCATTGTACCGTGATTTTTAAAGTTCTTTTTAATTCATATTTAGTGTTGTATCATTCCCAAAACCGCTTTATTATTGCTTAAATTATGTGCATCTACATACTGAAATAACGCAATTACAATATATTTGAGTTTAAATGATTATCAAACTTTGATTATTTCTACAACGAAGCCTAATTTTCACTTATGGAAAATGTAAACACCAAAAGATGTAGAATGAGTTGTATAAGAATTGTTGCATTTCTTTAATGCAGAATTATTTAGCTCATGGAGTCTGCAATATAGTTGATATGAATGAAACTTTCTATCGATTTTACAGTGAACCAGACAATTTTGACAGTGAATTTGCACGTGACATTGAATTTGCACGTTAAACATAAATTTGGTTCTCATTTGATACTTATTGTCAAAGGTGGCGTAGCGAAATCGCGAAAAAACTGGAATATCTCTAGAACGGCTAGTCTTAGAGTAATGGGGTTAGTCTTATTCTTTTTGTAGTCAAAAATCACGTATAAAATAGGAATGTAATTGATATAATTGAGCACACGTAGTCCTTTATTTTTATATTTAACAAATTTTGCGGGCCATTTCGCAAAAATAGCTCGTTCCTTTTTCCTGAATCGTACTAGAATAACCTACAAATGATGTATGTACCAAATTTTGTTAAATTTGTTCCACTAGTTTTAGCTAGAGTGGATAAAGTAAATTTCTGCCGGCCATTTCGCAAAGAAGGCAGATTCTTTTATCACGAATCGTACTATAATCTAATGAACATCAGGATTTCCCACAAAAAACATACCTACCAAATTTTATGAAATTCGGTCCATTAGTTTTTCAATTAGAATGGATGTAATATCCTCACAGACATACAGACACATACACACTGATACACTCTTACACACACAGACGTCTTCTTAAAAATAGTTTTTTCGTGTTTTAGAAGTCCCAAAACGTGTAGATCCTTCGAAAATTCGAGTTCCGATCTTCGGCACGATTTCAATACTTTGAATACATACACACACACACACACACGCATATATTATCTGCGTATCTGTGTATTATCTGTGTATCTAAATTCCGTGCCTACGCAATTACAGTAGTTGTGATTTTAAATGATCCCTAAACTTTTATTATTTCTTCAACGAAACCTAATTTTAACTTATGCAGAATGCAAATATCTAAAGCGATTATAAGGTGAGTTACATAAGAATTGCTGAATTTTTTTCACGCAAAATTATTTAGCTCTGGAGTCTGGAATACAAGTTATATGAATGAAATATTCATTGATTTTGCATAGAGAATCAGATGATTTACATTTCGATACAGTTTTAAATATTTAAGTATAATAAATTACTGTAGTACTGTGATAATGTAAAAGATATCACCATTGAAGGTATCACATTTTAAAAATTTTTAAATGAAATTGCATTTCAGTTGGAAAGTGTTTCATAATCAATGCTTATGCATGATTGATCTTTCTTGTTCATCAATGATATTATTACGTATTTAAGAATCTACATTATTCTTTAAAGACGCAGCCCGTAAATTTGTTGATTTAAATTTTAAAATTTTATAAACTACAATCAAAACATGGCCCAAAATATTGTCGTGCGCCAAGGCCGCCCATAGTGGGGGGCGGGAGAAACTGATACCACTGGTGAGGTTAGGATTCTTCATAACCCTGAAAAAGCAGTCTTTCAGGACTTTTTGGCCAGAGAGGTGGCGAATGAAACTTTGGGGGATGGGGGGGAATTTTCTATTTGCCCCATATAAATATATCCAAATGCTGTCCTAAAAATAGAAACCAATTTAATTTAAAATAATCGTCTCCGGGGAGATCTTCGCCCCTCCCTGCTGTATGGATGAATAAAACACTATCCCTCAACCCCAATAAGTTTTTGATTGGAGGTAAAGAAATGAAAAATTCACAGAGAAGGGATAAAATCAAAAATAGAGTGTATTCCGTAATCAATTTTATTGAGGGCCCACAAATAGTATGGACGTGCCTTTGGTGTCCCCCATACTCATTATTACTGTATTGCGTTTAAATTATCTATGATTTGAATCGAATTTGAAAAATTTTAATTTCATACGTACTTTAGAGGTTGTGAATAGTTCTAATGTTCACCAATAGATGGCACAAAATTTTAATTATAAAAAAACTTTGTTTCTCTACAAAATTAAAGACATCTTCAGCTATTATCTATATATTTTCACAATGTCTTCATCATATAGTTGTTTCTTGAGTTCTTATTCACGTCTTAAATTCCAATAATTTATAAAATGACAGGTTTGTAAAACTTATATCGCAGTATTGACTACCAACTCTCGCCGGGAATGGTGGCGTGTTCCTATAATCCAGCTACTTGGAGGCTTGAGCTGTTGGACGGCGTGAGGTTGGGGGTTCTGTCCTCGACCAGTCTATGTTGATCAGGCGTCCGTGCTAAGCACGATGTCGATATGGTGGATCCGAGGGAGCTCAGGTTTACCAGGTCGTCTAAGGCGTAGAGCACCGGCCCAGGGCGGAGACGCAGCAGGCAAAATCTCCCGCACCGTGCAGTAGTGGGATAGCGCTTGTGAATAGTTGGTATTGAGCAGCCCAGTTAAGATAGTCGAACACAGTTCTTTTTGTTATTTATTTACATATTTTTCTAAATTAGAAATAGCAGGTAGTCGGGCATAGTTCTATTTATTATATATATATATATATATATATATATTTATATATATATATTTTACACTTTACAACAAAGTTGAAAAGTGTTTATGACTTTGTTCAATCATTCTGTCTGTCTGTCCGTTAGCACGATAACTGCCGTAAAAATAACTTAATCAAAATGACATTTCAGTATGTTGTTCAGACGGTCTGTAGAACCTATGGGAATATAAATGAATAATATCACCCAATTAGTTTTGGATTGAACCCGGGTTGAAAAAATGAAATATATTGAGCCCTATAGGCCCTAATTTTTCAAAAAATTTTTAAGCGGATTTCAATTTCAAAAATTGCTTCGAGAATTTTAGGCGATATTCAAATTGTTCCATAAAATATATAAAAAAAAATTCAGCGAAATATACTCAGTATTTTTTTTTAAAAATAAAAATTGAAATAATAATTACTCCTCTTATATGAAGTGATCACGTGACCATGATATGAAAGGATCAGATGACCCACTTCAAAATGACATATGACATCCAACTTGTCTCAAAATCGTGATGATTTACGTTCCATTTAATTCATTTTGAATGTTGTATTCGTCCTAAAACCGATTTATTTTTGCTTAAATTCTGTGCATTTACAAACTGAAACAACGCAATTACAATATATTTGAGTTTAAATGATAATCCTAATTTGATTATTTCTACAACGAAGCCTATTTTTCACTTATGTAAAATGTGAACAGCAAAATGTGTAGGATGAGTTGTATAAGAATTGCTCTATTTTTTTAACGCAATAGTATTTAGCACATGGAGTCTGCATAGCTGATATGACTGAAATATTCATTGATTTTACAAAGAGAAGGGCGATTTTTTTCGATGAAGGTTTAAGCATAGAGTTTAATTACTTGTAGCTCCATGACCTTAAGTTTTTAAATAAAATAAATTATTTTAGTACTGTGATGAATGAAATGATTGGGAAAATGTTATGAATAAAATGCTGCTTTAATAGAGAGAGCCAGGAGTGTTATTTATTCTATGACGTCATTTGAATGAATGTCAGTTGCTTTCGATGAAGTTTTCAAATATAATAAATTATTGTATTATTATGATGATTTTAAAAATATTACCGAAGAATGTATCGTATTTTAGAGATGTTTAAACCAGGCAATTTATATTTCAATGCCGTCATTTGAATGAAGTTCATTTTTTTCGATGAAAGTTTAAGTTTTCAAAGATAATAAATTAATAAGACACTTAGATAATAAGACACAAAGATAATAAGGTAATAAGACACTTTTTAAAAATATTTTTTTATAAATATAATTTTTTATTGTCTATAAAATAATTTTCTAGGAAAATTTGCGCAAGCTGCTATCTGAATTATTAATCAAAAATAAAAAACTATTAATATTACACTTAATTTAACAGCATAGCATTATTTATTAGTTTTAACTCTTTACAACATAGTTGAAAGGTGTTCATAACTTTGTTAACACTTTACAACATAGTTGAAAGGTGTTTATGTCTTTGTTAACACTTTACAACATGGTTGAAAAGTGTTTATGACTTTGTTCATTCTGTCTGTCTGCCCGTTAGCACGATAACTGCCGTAAAAATGACTTTATCAAAATGAAATTTTAGTATGTTGTATGTGGGACATATGGGAATATAAATGAAAAATATCACCCAATTAATTTTGGATTGAAGCCTGGTTAAAAAAATGAAATACATTGAACCCTAAGGGACCTAATTCTTCAAACGTTTTTTTAAGCGAATTTAAAATTCACAAATTGCTTTGAAAATTTTAGAAAATATTCAAATTATCCCATATAATATATAAAAAAAAATTCAGCAAAATATATTCAGTATTTTTTTTAAATAAAAATTAAAATATTAATTACACCCTTTATTTGAAGAGATCACGTGACCATTGTACCGTGATTTTTAAAGTTCTTTTTAATTCATATTTAGTGTTGTATCATTCCCAAAACCGCTTTATTATTGCTTAAATTATGTGCATCTACATACTGAAATAACGCAATTACAATATATTTGAGTTTAAATGATTATCAAACTTTGATTATTTCTACAACGAAGCCTAATTTTCACTTATGGAAAATGTAAACACCAAAAGATGTAGAATGAGTTGTATAAGAATTGTTGCATTTCTTTAATGCAGAATTATTTAGCTCATGGAGTCTGCAATATAGTTGATATGAATGAAACTTTCTATCGATTTTACAGTGAACCAGACAATTTTGACAGTGAATTTGCACGTGACATTGAATTTGCACGTTAAACTTAAATTTGGTTCTCATTTGATACTTATTGTCAAAGGTGGCGTAGCGAAATCGCGAAAAAACTGGAATATCTCTAGAACGGCTAGTCTTAGAGTAATGGGGTTAGTCTTATTCTTTTTGTAGTCAAAAATCACGTATAAAATAGGAATGTAATTGATATAATTGAGCACACGTAGTCCTTTATTTTTATATTTAACAAATTTTGCGCGCCATTTCGCAAAAATAGCTCGTTCCTTTTTCCTGAATCGTACTAGAATAACCTACAAATGATGTATGTACCAAATTTTGTTAAATTTGTTCCACTAGTTTTAGCTAGAGTGGATAAAGTAAATTTCTGCCGGCCATTTCGCAAAGAAGGCAGATTCTTTTATCACGAATCGTACTATAATCTAATGAACATCAGGATTTCCCACAAAAAACATACCTACCAAATTTTATGAAATTCGGTCCATTAGTTTTTCAATTAGAATGGATGTAATATCCTCACAGACATACAGACACATACACACTGATACACTCTTACACACACAGACGTCTTCTTAAAAATAGTTTTTTCGTGTTTTAGAAGTCCCAAAACGTGTAGATCCTTCGAAAATTCGAGTTCCGATCTTCGGCACGATTTCAATACTTTGAATACATACACACACACACACACACGCATATATTATCTGCGTATCTGTGTATTATCTGTGTATCTAAATTCCGTGCCTACGCAATTACAGTAGTTGTGATTTTAAATGATCCCTAAACTTTTATTATTTCTTCAACGAAACCTAATTTTAACTTATGCAGAATGCAAATATCTAAAGCGATTATAAGGTGAGTTACATAAGAATTGCTGAATTTTTTTCACGCAAAATTATTTAGCTCTGGAGTCTGGAATACAAGTTATATGAATGAAATATTCATTGATTTTGCATAGAGAATCAGATGATTTACATTTCGATACAGTTTTAAATATTTAAGTATAATAAATTACTGTAGTACTGTGATAATGTAAAAGATATCACCATTGAAGGTATCACATTTTAAAAATTTTTAAATGATATTGCATTTCAGTTGGAAAGTGTTTCATAATCAATGCTTATGCATGATTGATCTTTCTTGTTCATCAATGATATTATTACGTATTTAAGAATCTACATTATTCTTTAAAGACGCAGCCCGTAAATTTGTTGATTTAAATTTTAAAATTTTATAAACTACAATCAAAACATGGCCCAAAATATTGTCGTGCGCCAAGGCCGCCCATAGTGGGGGGCGGGAGAAACTGATACCACTGGTGAGGTTAGGATTCTTCATAACCCTGAAAAAGCAGTCTTTCAGGACTTTTTGGCCAGAGAGGTGGCGAATGAAACTTTGGGGGATGGGGGGGGAATTTTCTATTTGCCCCATATAAATATATCCAAATGCTGTCCTAAAAATAGAAACCAATTTAATTTAAAATAATCGTCTCCGGGGAGATCTTCGCCCCTCCCTGCTGTATGGATGAATAAAACACTATCCCTCAACCCCAATAAGTTTTTGATTGGAGGTAAAGAAATGAAAAATTCACAGAGAAGGGATAAAATCAAAAATAGAGTGTGTTCCGTAATCAATTTTATTGAGGGCCCACAAATAGTATGGACTTGCCTTTGGTGTCCCCCATACTCATTATTACTGTATTGCGTTTAAATTATCTATGATTTGAATCGAATTTGAAAAATTTTAATTTCATACGTACTTTAGAGGTTGTGAATAGTTCTAATGTTCACCAATAGATGGCACAAAATTTTAATTATAAAAAAACTTTGTTTCTCTACAAAATTAAAGACATCTTCAGCTATTATCTATATATTTTCACAATGTCTTCATCATATAGTTGTTTCTTGAGTTCTTATTCACGTCTTAAATTCCAATAATTTATAAAATGACAGGTTTGTAAAACTTATATCGCAGTATTGACTACCAACTCTCGCAGGGAATGGTGGCGTGTTCCTATAATCCAGCTACTTGGAGGCTTGAGCTGTTGGACGGCGTGAGGTTGGGGGTTCTGTCCTCGACCAGTCTATGTTGATCAGGCGTCCGTGCTAAGCACGATGTCGATATGGTGGATCCGAGGGAGCTCAGGTTTACCAGGTCGTCTAAGGCGTAGAGCACCGGCCCAGGGCGGAGACGCAGCAGGCAAAATCTCCCGCACCGTGCAGTAGTGGGATAGCGCTTGTGAATATTTGGTATTGGGCAGCCCAGTTAAGATAGTCGAACACAGTTATTTATTTACATATTTTTCTAAATTAGAAATAGCAGGTAGTCGGGCATAGTTCTATTTATTATATATATATATATATATATATATATATATATATATATATATATATTTATATATATATATTTTACACTTTACAACAAAGTTGAAAAGTGTTTATGACTTTGTTCATTCATTCTGTCTGTCTGTCCGTTAGCACGATAACTGCCGTAAAAATAACTTAATCAAAATGACATTTCAGTATGTTGTTCAGACGGTCTGTAGAACCTATGGGAATATAAATGAATAATATCACCCAATTAGTTTTCGATTGAACCCGCGTTGAAAAAATGAAATATATTGAGCCCTATAGGCCCTAATTTTTCAAAAAAATTTTAAGCGGATTTCAATTTCACAAATTGCTTCGAGAATTTTAGGCGATATTCAAATTGTTCCATAAAATATATAAAAAAAAATTCAGCGAAATATACTCAGTATTTTTTTTAAAATAAAAATTGAAATAATAATTACTCCTCTTATATGAAGTGATCACGTGACCATGATATGAAAGGATCACATGACCCACTTCAAAATGACATATGACATCCAACTTGTCTCAAAATCGTGATGATTTACGTTCTTTTTAATTCATTTTGAATGTTGTATTCGTCCTAAAACCGATTTATTTTTGCTTAAATTCTGTGCATTTACAAACTGAAACAACGCAATTACAATATATTTGAGTTTAAATGATAATCCTAATTTGATTATTTTTACAACGAAGCCTATTTTTCACTTATGTAAAATGTGAACAGCAAAATGTGTAGGATGAGTTGTATAAGAATTGCTCTATTTTTTTAACGCAATAGTATTTAGCACATGGAGTCTGCATAGCTGATATGACTGAAATATTCATTGATTTTACAAAGAGAAGGGCGATTTTTTTCGATGAAGGTTTAAGCATAGAGTTTAATTACTTGTAGCTCCATGACCTTAAGTTTTTAAATAAAATAAATTATTTTAGTACTGTGATGAATGAAATGATTGGGAAAATGTTATGAATAAAATGCTGCTTTAATAGAGAGAGCCAGGAGTGTTATTTATTCTATGACGTCATTTGAATGAATGTCAGTTGCTTTCGATGAAGTTTCCAAATATAATAAATTATTGTATTATTATGATGATTTTAAAAATATTACCGAAGAATGTATCGTATTTAAGAGATGTTTAAACCAGGCAATTTATATTTCAATGCCGTCATTTGAATGAAGTTCATTTTTTTCGATGAAAGTTTAAGTTTTCAAAGATAATAAATTAATAAGACACTTAGATAATAAGACACAAAGATAATAAGGTAATAAGACACTTTTTAAAAATATTTTTTTATAAATATAATTTTTTATTGTCTATAAAATAATTTTCTAGGAAAATTTGCGCAAGCTGCTATCTGAATTATTAATCAAAAATAAAAAACTATTAATATTACTCTTAATTTAACAGCATAGCAACATTTATTAGTTTTAACTCTTTACAACATATTTGAAAGGTGTTCATGACTTTGTTAACACTTTACAACATAGTTGAAAGGTGTTTATGTCTTTGTTAACACTTTACAACATGGTTGAAAAGTGTTTATGACTTTGTTCATTCTGTCTGTCTGCCCGTTAGCACGATAACTGCCGTAAAAATGACTTTATCAAAATGAAATTCTAGTATGTTGTATGTGGGACATATGGGAATATAAATGAAAAATATCACCCAATTAATTTTGGATTGAAGCCTGGTTAAAAAAATGAAATACATTGAACCCTAAGGGACCTAATTCTTCAAACGTTTTTTAAGCGAATTTAAAATTCACAAATTGCTTTGAAAGTTTTAGAAAATATTCAAATTATCCCATATAATATATAAAAAAAATTCAGCAAAATATATTCAGTATTTTTTTTTTAAATAAAAATTAAAATATTAATTACACCCTTTATATGAAGAGATCACGTGGCCATTGTATCGTGATTTTTAAAGTTCTTTTTAATTCATATTTAGTGTTGTATCATTCCCAAAACCGCTTTATTATTGCTTAAATTATGTGCATCTACATACTGAAATAACGCAATTACAATATATTTGAGTTTAAATGATTATCAAACTTTGATTATTTCTACAACGAAGCCTAATTTTCACTTATGGAAAATGTAAACACCAAAAGATGTAGATTGAGTTGTATAAGAATTGTTGCATTTCTTTAATGCAGAATTATTTAGCTCATGGAGTCTGCAATATAGTTGATATGAATGAAACTTTCTTTCGATTTTACAGTGAACCAGACAATTTTGACAGTGAATTTGCACGTGACATTGAATTTGCACGTTAATCTTAAATTTGGTTCTCATTTGATACTTATTGTCAAAGGTGGCGTAGCGAAAACGCGCAAAAACTAGAATATCTCTAGAACGGCTAGTCTTAGAGTAATGGGGTTAGTCTTATTCTTTTTGTAGTCAAAAATCACGTATAAAATAGGAATGTAATTGATATAATTGAGCACACGTAGTCCTTTATTTTTATATTTAACAAATTTTGCGGGCCATTTCGCAAAAATAGCTCGTTTTTTTTCCTGAATCGTACTAGAATAACCTACAAATGATGTATGTACCAAATTTTGTTAAATTTGTTCCACTAGTTTTAGCTAGAGTGGATAAAGGCAATTTCTGCCGGCCATTTCGCAAAGAAGGCAGATTCTTTTATTACGAATCGTACTATAATCTAATGAACATCAGGATTTCCCACAAAAAACATACCTACCAAATTTTATGAAATTCGGTCCATTAGTTTTTCAATTAGAATGGATGTAATATCCTCACAGTCATACAGACACATACACTCTGATACACTCTTACACACACAGACGTCTTCTTAAAAATAGTTTTTTCGTGTTTTAGAAGTCCCAAAACGTGTAGATCCTTCGAAAATTCGAGTTCCGATCTTCGGCACGATTTCAATACTTTGAATATATACACACACACACACACGCATATATTATCTGCGTATCTGTGTATTATCTGTGTATCTAAATTCCGTGCCTACGCAATTACAGTAGTTGTGATTTTAAATGATCCCTAAACTTTTATTATTTCTTCAACGAAACCTAATTTTAACTTATGCAGAATGCAAATATCTAAAGCGATTATAAGGTGAGTTACATAAGAATTGCTGAATTTTTTTCACGCAAAATTATTTAGCTCTGGAGTCTGGAATACAAGTTATATGAATGAAATATTCATTGATTTTGCATAGAGAATCAGATGATTTACATTTCGATACAGTTTTAAATATTTAAGTATAATAAATTACTGTAGTACTGTGATAATGTAAAAGATATCACCATTGAAGGTATCACATTTTAAAAATTTTTAAATGAAATTGCATTTCAGTTGGA
Organism: Amaurobius ferox; assembly: GCA_951213105.1. NCBI lineage: Eukaryota > Metazoa > Arthropoda > Arachnida > Araneae > Amaurobiidae > Amaurobius > Amaurobius ferox. The sequence goes on from OX578136.1 coordinate 90,087,583, forward strand.
AAGTGTTTCATAATCAATGCTTATGCATGATTGATCTTTCTTGTTCATCAATGATATTATTACGTATTTAAGAATCTACATTATTCTTTAAAGACGCAGTCCGTAAATTTGTTGATTTAAATTTAAAAATTTTATAAACTACAATCAAAACATGGCCCAAAATATTGTCGTGCGCCAAGGCCGCCCATAGTGGGGAGCGGGAGAAACTGATACCACTCGTGAGGTTAGGATTCTTCATAACCCTGAAAAAGCAGTCTTTCAGGACTTTTTGGCCAGAGAGGTGGCGAATGAAACTTTGGGGGATGTGGGGGGAATTTTCTATTTGCCCCATATAAATATATCCAAATGCTGTCCTAAAAATAGAAACCAATTTAATTTAAAATAATCGTCTCCGGGGAGATCTTCGCCCCTCCCTGCTGTATGGATGAATAAAACACTGTCCCTCAACCCCAATAAGTTTTTGATTGGAGGTAAAGAAATGAAAAATTCACAGAGAAGGGATAAAATCAAAAATAGAGTGTGTTCCGTAATCAATTTTATTGAGGGCCCACAAATAGTATGGACGTGCCTTTGGTGTCCCCCATACTCATTATTACTGTATTGCGTTTAAATTATCTATGATTTGAATCGAATTTGAAAAATTTTAATTTCATACGTACTTTAGAGGTTGTGAATAGTTCTAATGTTCACCAATAGATGGCACAAAATTTTAATTATAAAAAAACTTTGTTTCTCTACAAAATTAAAGACATCTTCAGCTATTATCTATATATTTTCACAATGTCTTCATCATATAGTTGTTTCTTGAGTTCTTATTCACGTCTTAAATTCCAATAATTTATAAAATGACAGGTTTGTAAAACTTATATCGCAGTATTGACTACCAAATCTCGCCGGGAATGGTGGCGTGTTCCTATAATCCAGCTACTTGGAGGCTTGAGCTGTTGGACGGCGTGAGGCTGGGGGTTCTGTCCTCGACCAGTCTATGTTGATCAGGCGTCCGTGCTAAGCACGATGTCGATATGGTGGATCCGAGGGAGCTCAGGTTTACCAGGTCGTCTAAGGCGTAGAGCACCGGCCCAGGGCGGAGACGCAGCAGGCAAAATCTCCCGCACCGTGCAGTAGTGGGATAGCGCTTGTGAATAGTTGGTATTGGGCAACCCAGTTAAGATAGTCGAACACAGTTCTTTTTGTTATTTATTTACATATTTTTCTAAATTAGAAATAGCAGGTAGTCGGGCATAGTTCTATTTATTATATATATATATATATATATATATGTATATATATATATTTATATATATATATTTTACACTTTACAACAAAGTTGAAAAGTGTTTATGACTTTGTTCATTCATTCTGTCTGTCTGTCCGTTAGCACGATAACTGCCGTAAAAATAACTTAATCAAAATGACATTTCAGTATGTTGTTCAGACGGTCTGTAGAACCTATGGGAATATAAATGAATATTATCACCCAATTAGTTTTGGATTGAACCCGGGTTGAAAAAATGAAATATATTGAGCCCTATAGGCCCTAATTTTTCAAAAAAATTTTAAGCGGATTTCAATTTCAAAAATTGCTTCGAGAATTTTAGGCGATATTCAAATTGTTCCATAAAATATATAAAAAAAAAATCAGCGAAATATACTCAGTATTTTTTTTAAAATAAAAATTGAAATAATAATTACTCCTCTTATATGAAGTGATCACGTGACCATGATATGAAAGGATCACATGACCCACTTCAAAATGACATATGACATCCAACTTGTCTCAAAATCGTGATGATTTACGTTCCTTTTAATTCATTTTGAATGTTGTATTCGTCCTAAAACCGATTTATTTTTGCTTAAATTCTGTGCATTTACAAACTGAAACAACGCAATTACAATATATTTGAGTTTAAATGATAATCCTAATTTGATTATTTCTACAACGAAGCCTATTTTTCACTTATGTAAAATGTGAACAGCAAAATGTGTAGGATGAGTTGTATAAGAATTGCTCTATTTTTTTAACGCAATAGTATTTAGCACATGGAGTCTGCATAGATGATATGACTGAAATATTCATTGATTTTACAAAGAGAAGGGCGATTTTTTCCATGAAGGTTTAAGCATAGAGTTTAATTACTTGTAGCTCCATGACCTTAAGTTTTTAAATAAAATAAATTATTTTAGTACTGTGATGAATGAAATGATTGGGAAAATGTTATGAATAAAATGCTGCTTTAATAGAGAGAGCCAGGAGTGTTATTTATTCTATGACGTCATTTGAATGAATGTCAGTTGCTTTCGATGAAGTTTTCAAACATAATAAATTATTGTATTATTATGATGATTTTAAAAATATTACCGAAGAATGTATCGTATTTTAGAGATGTTTAAACCAGGCAATTTATATTTCAATGCCGTCATTTGAATGAAGTTCATTTTTTTCGATGAAAGTTTAAGTTTTCAAAGATAATAAATTAATAAGACACTTAGATAATAAGACACAAAGATAATAAGATAATAAGACACTTTTTAAAAATATTTTTTTATAAATATAATTTTTTATTGTCTATAAAATAATTTTCTAGGAAAATTTGCGCAAGCTGCTATCTGAATTATTAATCAAAAATAAAAAACTATTAATATTACACTTAATTTAACAGCATAGCATTATTTATTAGTTTTAACTCTTTACAACATAGTTGAAAGGTGTTCATGACTTTGTTAACACTTTACAACATAGTTGAAAGGTGTTTACGTCTTTGTTAACACTTTACAACATGGTTGAAAAGTGTTTATGACTTTGTTCATTCTGTCTGTCTGCCCGTTAGCACGATAACTGCCGTAAAAATGACTTTATCAAAATGAAATTTTAGTATGTTGTATGTGGGACATATGGGAATATAAATGAAAAATATCACCCAATTAATTTTGGATTGAAGCCTGGTTAAAAAAATGAAATACATTGAACCCTAAGGGACCTAATTCTTCAAACGTTTTTTTAAGCGAATTTAAAATTCACAAATTGCTTTGAAAGTTTTAGAAAATATTCAAATTATCCCATATAATATATAAAAAAAAATTCAGCAAAATATATTCTGTATTTTTTTTAAATAAAAATAAAAATATTAATTACACCCTTTATTTGAAGAGATCACGTGACCATTGTATCGTGATTTTTAAAGTTCTTTTTAATTCATATTTAGTGTTATATCATTCCCAAAACCTCTTTATTATTGCTTAAATTATGTGCATCTACATACTGAAATCACGCAATTACAATATATTTGAGTTTAAATGATTATCAAACTTTGATTATTTCTACAACGAAGCCTAATTTTCACTTATGGAAAATGTAAACACCAAAAGATGTAGAATGAGTTGTATAAGAATTGTTGCATTTCTTTAATGCAGAATTATTTAGCTCATGGAGTCTGCAATATAGTTGATATGAATGAAACTTTCTTTCGATTTTACAGTGAACCAGACAATTTTGACAGTGAATTTGCACGTGACATTGAATTTGCATGTTAAACTTAAATTTTGTTCTCATTTGATACTTATTGTCAAAGGTGGCGTAGCGAAAACGCGAAAAAACTAGAATATCTCTAGAACGGCTAGTCTTAGAGTAATGGGGTTAGTCTTATTCTTTTTGTAGTCAAAAATCACGTATAAAATAGGAATGTAATTGATATAATTGAGCACACGTAGTCCTTTATTTTCATATTTAACAAATTTTGCGGGCCATTTCGCAAAAATAGCTCGTTCCTTTTTCCTGAATCGTACTAGAATAACCTACAAATGATGTATGTACCAAATTTTGTTAAATTTGTTCCACTAGTTTTAGCTAGAGTGGATAAAGGCAATTTCTGCCGGCCATTTCGCAAAGAAGGCAGATTCTTTTATTACGAATCGTACTATAATCTAATGAACATCAGGATTTCCCACAAAAAACATACCTACCAAATTTTATGAAATTCGGTCCATTAGTTTTTCAATTAGAATGGATGTAATATCCTCACAGACATACAGACACATACACACTGATACACTCTTACACACACAGACGTCTTCTTAAAAATAGTTTTTTCGTGTTTTAGAAGTCCCAAAACGTGTAGATACTTCGAGAATTCGAGTTCCGATCTTCGGCACGATTTCAATACTTTGAATACATACACACACACACACACGCATATATTATCTGCGTATCTGTGTATTATCTGTGTATCTAAATTCCGTGCCTACGCAATTACAGTAGTTGTGATTTTAAATGATCCCTAAACTTTTATTATTTCTTCAACGAAACCTAATTTTAACTTATGCAGAATGCAAATATCTAAAGCGATTATAAGGTGAGTTACATAAGAATTGCTGAATTTTTTTCACGCAAAATTATTTAGCTCTGGAGTCTGGAATACAAGTTATATGAATGAAATATTCATTGATTTTGCATAGAGAATCAGATGATTTACATTTCGATACAGTTTTAAATATTTAAGTATAATAAATTACTGTAGTACTGTGATAATGTAAAAGATATCACCATTGAAGGTATCACATTTTAAAAATTTTTAAATGAAATTGCATTTCAGTTGGAAAGTGTTTCATAATCAATGCTTATGCATGATTGATCTTTCTTGTTCATCAATGATATTATTACGTATTTAAGAATCTACATTATTCTTTAAAGACGCAGCCCGTAAATTTGTTGATATAAATTTTAAAATTTTATAAACTACAATCAAAACATGGCCCAAAATATTGTCGTGCGCCAAGGCCGCCCATAGTGGGGGGCGGGAGAAACTGATACCACTGGTGAGGTTAGGATTCTTCATAACCCTGAAAAAGCAGTCTTTCAGGACTTTTTGGCCAGAGAGGTGGCGAATGAAACTTTGGGGGATGGGGGGGAATTTTCTATTTGCCCCATATAAATATATCCAAATGCTGTCCTAAAAATAGAAACCAATTTAATTTAAAATAATCGTCTCCGGGGAGATCTTCGCCCCTCCCTGCTGTATGGATGAATAAAACACTGTCCCTCAACCCCAATAAGTTTTTGATTGGAGGTAAAGAAATGAAAAATTCACAGAGAAGGGATAAAATCAAAAATAGAGTGTGTTCCGTAATCAATTTTATTGAGGGCCCACAAATAGTATGGACGTGCCTTTGGTGTCCCCCATACTCATTATTACTGTATTGCGTTTAAATTATCTATGATTTGAATCGAATTTGAAAAATTTTAATTTCATACGTACTTTAGAGGTTGTGAATAGTTCTAATGTTCACCAATAGATGGCACAAAATTTTAATTATAAAAAAACTTTGTTTCTCTACAAAATTAAAGACATCTTCAGCTATTATCTATATATTTTCACAATGTCTTCATCATATAGTTGTTTCTTGAGTTCTTATTCACGTCTTAAATTCCAATAATTTATAAAATGACAGGTTTGTAAAACTTATATCGCAGTATTGACTACCAAATCTCGCCGGGAATGGTGGCGTGTTCCTATAATCCAGCTACTTGGAGGCTTGAGCTGTTGGACGGCGTGAGGCTGGGGGTTCTGTCCTCGACCAGTCCATGTTGATCAGGCGTCCGTGCTAAGCACGATGTCGATATGGTGGATCCGAGGGAGCTCAGGTTTACCAGGTCGTCTAAGGCGTAGAGCACCGGCCCAGGGCGGAGACGCAGCAGGCAAAATCTCCCGCACCGTGCAGTAGTGGGATAGCGCTTGTGAATAGTTGGTATTGGGCAGCCCAGTTAAGATAGTCGAACACAGTTCTTTTTGATATTTATTTACATATTTTTCTAAATTAGAAATAGCAGGTAGTCGGGCATAGTTCTATTTATTATATATATATATTTATATATATATATTTTACACTTTACAACAAAGTTGAAAAGTGTTTATGACTTTGTTCATTCATTCTGTCTGTCTGTCCGTTAGCACGATAACTGCCGTAAAAATAACTTAATCAAAATGACATTTCAGTATGTTGTTCAGACGGTCTGTAGAACCTATGGGAATATAAATGAATATTATCACCCAATTAGTTTTGGATTGAACCCGGGTTGAAAAAATGAAATATATTGAGCCCTATAGGCCCTAATTTTTCAAAAAAATTTTAAGCGGATTTCAATTTCAAAAATTGCTTCGAGAATTTTAGGCGATATTCAAATTGTTCCATAATATATATAAAAAAAAATTCAGCGAAATATACTCAGTATTTTTTTTAAAATAAAAATTGAAATAATAATTACTCCTCTTATATGAAGTGATCACGTGACCATGATATGAAAGGATCACATGACCCACTTCAAAATGACATATGACATCCAACTTGTCTCAAAATCGTGATGATTTACGTTCCTTTTAATTCATTTTGAATGTTGTATTCGTCCTAAAACCGATTTATTTTTGCTTAAATTCTGTGCATTTACAAACTGAAACAACGCAATTACAATATATTTGAGTTTAAATGATAATCCTAATTTGATTATTTCTACAACGAAGCCTATTTTTCACTTATGTAAAATGTGAACAGCAAAATGTGTAGGATGAGTTGTATAAGAATTGCTCTATTTTTTTAACGCAATAGTATTTAGCACATGGAGTCTGCATAGATGATATGACTGAAATATTCATTGATTTTACAAAGAGAAGGGCGATTTTTTTCGATGAAGGTTTAAGCATAGAGTTTAATTACTTGTAGCTCCATGACCTTAAGTTTTTAAATAAAATAAATTATTTTAGTACTGTGATGAATGAAATGATTGGGAAAATGTTATGAATAAAATGCTGCTTTAATAGAGAGAGCCAGGAGTGTTATTTATTCTATGACGTCATTTGAATGAATGTCAGTTGCTTTCGATGAAGTTTTCAAATATAATAAATTATTGTATTATTATGATGATTTTAAAAATATTACCGAAGAATGTATCGTATTTTAGAGATGTTTAAACCAGGCAATTTATATTTCAATGCCGTCATTTGAATGAAGTTCATTTTTTTCGATGAAAGTTTAAGTTTTCAAAGATAATAAATTAATAAGACACTTAGATAATAAGACACAAAGATAATAAGATAATAAGACACTTTTTAAAAATATTTTTTTATAAATATAATTTTTTATTGTCTATAAAATAATTTTCTAGGAAAATTTGCGCAAGCTGCTATCTGAATTATTAATCAAAAATAAAAAACTATTAATATTACACTTAATTTAACAGCATAGCATTATTTATTAGTTTTAACCCTTTACAACATAGTTGAAAGGTGTTCATGACTTTGTTAACACTTTACAACATAGTTGAAAGGTGTTTACGTCTTTGTTAACACTTTACAACATGGTTGAAAAGTGTTTATGACTTTGTTCATTCTGTCTGTCTGCCCGTTAGCACGATAACTGCCGTAAAAATGACTTTATCAAAATGAAATTTTAGTATGTTGTATGTGGGACATATGGGAATATAAATGAAAAATATCACCCAATTAATTTTGGATTGAAGCCTGGTTAAAAAAATGAAATACATTGAACCCTAAGGGACCTAATTCTTCAAACGTTTTTTTAAGCGAATTTAAAATTCACAAATTGCTTTGAAAGTTTTAGAAAATATTCAAATTATCCCATATAATATATAAAAAAAAATTCAGCAAAATATATTCTGTATTTTTTTAAATAAAAATAAAAATATTAATTACACCCTTTATTTGAAAAGATCACGTGACCATTGTATCGTGATTTTTAAAGTTCTTTTTAATTCATATTTAGTGTTATATCATTCCCAAAACCTCTTTATTATTGCTTAAATTATGTGCATCTACATACTGAAATCACGCAATTACAATATATTTGATTTTAAATGATTATCAAACTTTGATTATTTCTACAACGAAGCCTAATTTTCACTTATGGAAAATGTAAACACCAAAAGATGTAGAATGAGTTGTATAAGAATTGTTGCATTTCTTTAATGCAGAATTATTTAGCTCATGGAGTCTGCAATATAGTTGATAGGAATGAAACTTTCTTTCGATTTTACAGTGAACCAGACAATTTTGACAGTGAATTTGCACGTGACATTGAATTTGCACGTTAAACTTAAATTTGGTTCTCATTTGATACTTATTGTCAAAGGTGGCGTAGCGAAATCGCGAAAAAACTAGAATATCTCTAGAACGGCTAGTCTTAGAGTAATGGGGTTAGTCTTATTCTTTTTGTAGTCAAAAATCACGTATAAAATAGGAATGTAATTGATATAATTGAGCACACCTAGTCCTTTATTTTTATATTTAACAAATTTTGCGGGCCATTTCGCAAAAATAGCTCGTTCCTTTTTCCTGAATCGTACTAGAATAACCTACAAATGATGTATGTACCAAATTTTGTTAAATTTGTTCCACTAGTCTTAGCTAGAGTGGATAAAGGCAATTTCTGCCGGCCATTTCGCAAAGAAGGCAGATTCTTTTATTACGAATCGTACTATAATCTAATGAACATCAGGATTTCCCACAAAAAACATACCTACCAAATTTTATGAAATTCGGTCCATTAGTTTTTCAATTAGAATGGATGTAATATCCTCACAGACATACAGACACATACACACTGATACACTCTTACACACACAGACGTCTTCTTAAAAATAGTTTTTTCGTGTTTTAGAAGTCCCAAAACGTGTAGATCCTTCGAAAATTCGAGTTCCGATCTTCGGCACGATTTCAATACTTTGAATACATACACACACACACACACGCATATATTATCTGCGTATCTGTGTATTATCTGTGTATCTAAATTCCGTGCCTACGCAATTACAGTAGTTGTGATTTTAAATGATCCCTAAACTTTTATTATTTCTTCAACGAAACCTAATTTTAACTTATGCAGAATGCAAATATCTAAAGCGATTATAAGGTGAGTTACATAAGAATTGCTGAATTTTTTCACGCAAAATTATTTAGCTCTGGAGTCTGGAATACAAGTTATATGAATGAAATATTCATTGATTTTGCATAGAGAATCAGATGATTTACATTTCGATACAGTTTTAAATATTTAAGTATAATAAATTACTGTAGTACTGTGATAATGTAAAAGATATCACCATTGAAGGTATCACATTTTAAAAATTTTTAAATGAAATTGCATTTCAGTTGGAAAGTGTTTCATAATCAATGCTTATGCATGATTGATCTTTCTTGTTCATCAATGATATTATTACGTATTTAAGAATCTACATTATTCTTTAAAGACGCAGCCCGTAAATTTGTTGATTTAAATTTTAAAATTTTATAAACTACAATCAAAACATGGCCCAAAATATTGTCGTGCGCCAAGGCCGCCCATAGTGGGGGTCGGGAGAAACTGATACCACTGGTGAGGTTAGGATTCTTCATAACCCTGAAAAAGCAGTCTTTCAGGACTTTTTGGCCAGAGAGGTGGCGAATGAAACTTTGGGGGATGGGGGGGAATTTTCTATTTGCCCCATATAAATATATCCAAATGCTGTCCTAAAAATAGAAACCAATTTAATTTAAAATAATCGTCTCCGGGGAGATCTTCGCCCCTCCCTGCTGTATGGATGAATAAAACACTGTCCCTCAACCCCAATAAGTTTTTGATTGGAGGTAAAGAAATGAAAAATTCACAGAGAAGGGATAAAATCAAAAATAGAGTGTGTTCCGTAATCAATTTTATTGAGGGCCCGCAAATAGTATGGACGTGCCTTTGGTGTCCCCCATACTCATTATTACTGTATTGCGTTTAAATTATCTATGATTTGAATCGAATTTGAAAAATTTTAATTTCATACGTACTTTAGAGGTTGTGAATAGTTCTAATGTTCACCAATAGATGGCACAAAATTTTAATTATAAAAAAACTTTGTTTCTCTACAAAATTAAAGACATCTTCAGCTATTATCTATATATTTTCACAATGTCTTCATCATATAGTTGTTTCTTGAGTTCTTATTAACGTCTTAAATTCCAATAATTTATAAAATGACAGGTTTGTAAAACTTATATCGCAGTATTGACTACCAACTCTCGCCGGGAATGGTGGCGTGTTCCTATAATCCAGCTACTTGGAGGCTTGAGCTGTTGGACGGCGTGAGGTTGGGGGTTCTGTCCTCGACCAGTCTATGTTGATCAGGCGTCCGTGCTAAGCACGATGTCGATATGGTGGATCCGAGGGAGCTCAGGTTTACCAGGTCGTCTAAGGCGTAGAGCACCGGCCCAGGGCGGAGACGCAGCAGGCAAAATCTCCCACACCGTGCAGTAGTGGGATAGCGCTTGTGAATAGTTGGTATTGGGCAGCCCAGTTAAGATAGTCGAACACAGTTCTTTTTGTTATTTATTTACATATTTTTCTAAATTAGAAATAGCAGGTAGTCGGGCATAGATCTATTTATTATATATATATATATATATATATGTATATATATATATTCATATATATATATTTTACACTTTACAACAAAGTTGAAAAGTGTTTATGACTTTGTTCATTCATTCTGTCTGTCTGTCCGTTAGCACGATAACTGCCGTAAAAATAACTTAATCAAAATGACATTTCAGTATGTTGTTCAGACGGTCTGTAGAGCCTATGGGAATATAAATGAATAATATCACCCAATTAGTTTTGGATTGAACCCGGGTTGAAAAAATGAAATATATTGAGCCCTATAGGCCCTAATTTTTCAAAAAAATTTTAAGCGGATTTCAATTTCACAAATTGCTTCGAGAATTTTAGGCGATATTCAAATTGTTCCATAAAATATATAAAAAAAAATTCAGCGAAATATACTCAGAATTTTTTTTTTAATAAAAATTGAAATAATAATTACTCCTCTTATATGAAGTGATCACGTGACCATGATATGAAAGGATCACATGACCAACTTCAAAATAACATATGACATCCAACTTGTCTCAAAATCGTGATTTACGTTCATTTTAATTCATTTTGAATGTTGTTTTCGTCCTAAAACCGATTTATTTTTGCTTAAATTCTGTGCATTTACAAACTGAAACAACGCAATTACAATATATTTGAGTTTAAATGATAATCCAATTTGATTATTTCTACAACGAAGCCTATTTTTCACTTATGTAAAATGTGAACAGCAAAATGTGTAGGATGAGTTGTATAAGAATTGCTCTATTTTTTTACCGCAATAGTATTTAGCACATGGAGTCTGCATAGCTGATATGACTGAAATATTCATTGATTTTACAAAGAAAAGGGCGGTTTTTTTCGATGAAGGTTTAAGCATAGAGTTTAATTACTTGTAGCTCCATGACCTTAAGTTTTTAAATAAAATAAATTATTTTAGTACTGTGATGAATGAAATGATTGGGAAAATGTTATGAATAAAATGCTGCTTTAATAGAGAGAGCCAGGAGTGTTATTTATTCTATGACGTCATTTGAATAAATGTCAGTTGCTTTCGATGAAGTTTTCAAATATAATAAATTATTGTATTATTATGATGATTTTAAAAATATTACCGAAGAATGTATCGTATTTTAGAGATGTTTAAACCAGGCAATTTATATTTCAATGCCGTCATTTGAATGAAGTTCATTTTTTTCGATGAAAGTTTAAGTTTTCAAAGATAATAAATTAATAAGACACTTAGATAATAAGACACAAAGATAATAAGATAATAAGACACTTTTTAAAAATATTTTTTTATAAATATAAATTTTTATTGTCTATAAAATAATTTTCTAGGAAAATTTGCGCAAGCTGCTATCTGAATTATTAATCAAAAATAAAAAACTATTAATATTACTCTTAATTTAACAGCATAGCATTATTTATTAGTTTTAACTCTTTACAACATAGTTGAAAGGTGTTCATGCCTTTGTTAACACTTTACAACATAGTTGAAAGGTGTTTATGTCTTTGTTAACACTTTACAACATGGTTGAAAAGTGTTTATGACTTTGTTCATTCTGTCTGTCTGCCCGTTAGCACGATAACTGCCGTAAAAATGACTTTATCAAAATTAAATTCTAGTATGTTGTATGTGGGACATATGGGAATATAAATGAAAAATATCACCCAATTAATTTTGGATTGAAGCCTGGTTAAAAAAATGAAATACATTGAACCCTAAGGGACCTAATTCTTCAAACGTTTTTTTAAGCGAATTTAAAATTCACAAATTGCTTTGAAAGTTTTAGAAAATATTCAAATTATCCCATATAATATATAAAAAAAATTCAGCAAAATATATTCAGTATTTTTTTTTAAATAAAAATTAAAATATTAATTACACCCTTTATATGAAGAGATCACGTGGCCATTGTATCGTGATTTTTAAAGTTCTTTTTAATTCATATTTAGTGTTGTATCATTCCCAAAACCGCTTTATTATTGCTTAAATTATGTGCATCTACATACTGAAATAACGCAATTACAATATATTTGAGTTTAAATGATTATCAAACTTTGATTATTTCTACAACGAAGCCTAATTTTCACTTATGGAAAATGTAAACACCAAAAGATGTAGAATGAGTTGTATAAGAATTGTTGCATTTCTTTAATGCAGAATTATTTAGCTCATGGAGTCTGCAATATAGTTGATATGAATGAAACTTTCTTTCGATTTTACAGTGAACCAGACAATTTTGACAGTGAATTTGCACGTGACATTGAATTTGCACGTTAATCTTAAATTTGGTTCTCATTTGATACTTATTGTCAAAGGTGGCGTAGCGAAATCGCGAAAAAACTAGAATATCTCTAGAACGGCTAGTCTTAGAGTAATGGGGTTAGTCTTATTCTTTTTGTAGTCAAAAATCACGTATAAAATAGGAATGTAATTGATATAATTGAACACACGTAGTCCTTTATTTTTATATTTAACAAATTTTGCGGGTCATTTCGCAAAAATAGCTCGTTCCTTTTTCCTGAATCGTACTAGAATAACCTACAAATGATGTATGTACCAAATTTTGTTAAATTTGTTCCACTAGTTTTAGCTAGAGTGGATAAAGGCAATTTCTGCCTGCCATTTCGCAAAGAAGGCAGATTCTTTTATTACGAATCGTACTATAATCTAATGAACATCAGGATTTCCCACAAAAAACATACCTACCAAATTTTATGAAATTCGGTCCATTAGTTTTTCAATTAGAATGGATGTAATATCCTCACAGACATACAGACACATACACACTGATACACTCTTACACACACAGACGTCTTCTTAAAAAAATTTTTTTTCGTGTTTTAGAAGTCCCAAAACGTGTAGATCCTTCGAAAATTCGAGTTCCGATCTTCGGCACGATTTCAATACTTTGAATACATACACACACACACACGCGCATATATTATCTGCGTATCTGTGTATTATCTGTGTATCTAAATTCCGTGCCTACGCAATTACAGTAGTTGTGATTTTAAATGATCCCTAAACTTTTATTATTTCTTCAACGAAACCTAATTTTAACTTATGCAGAATGCAAATATCTAAAGCGATTATAAGGTGAGTTACATAAGAATTGCTGAATTTTTTTCACGCAAAATTATTTAGCTCTGGAGTCTGGAATACAAGTTATATGAATGAAATATTCATTGATTTTGCATAGAGAATCAGATGATTTACATTTCGATACAGTTTTAAATATTTAAGTATAATAAATTACTGTAGTACTGTGATAATGTAAAAGATATCACCATTGAAGGTATCACATTTTAAAAATTTTTAAATGAAATTGCATTTCAGTTGGAAAGTGTTTCATAATCAATGCTTATGCATGATTGATCTGTCTTGTTCATCAATGATATTATTACGTATTTAAGAATCTACATTATTCTTTAAAGACGCAGCCCGTAAATTTGTTGATTTAAATTTTAAAATTTTATAAACTACAATCAAAACATGGCCCAAAATATTGTCGTGCGCCAAGGCCGCCCATAGTGGGGGGAGGGAAGAAACTGATATCACTGGTGAGGTTAGGATTCTTCATAACCCTGAAAAAGCAGTCTTTCAGGACTTTTTGGCCAGAGAGGTGGCGAATGAAACTTTGGGGGATGGGAGGGAATTTTCTATTTGCCCCATATAAATATATTCAAATGCTGTCCTAAAAATAGAAACCAATTTAATTTAAAATAATCGTCTCCGGGGAGATCTTCGCCCCTCCCTGCTGTATGGATGAATAAAACACTGTCCCTCAACCCCAATAAGTTTTTGATTGGAGGTAAAGAAATGAAAAATTCACAGAGAAGGGATAAAATCAAAAATAGAGTGTGTTCCGTAATCAATTTTATTGAGGGCCCACAAATAGTATGGACGTGCCTTTGGTGTCCCCCATACTCATTATTACTGTATTGCGTTTAAATTATCTATGATTTGAATCGAATTTGGAAAATTTTAATTTCATACGTACTTTAGAGGTTGTGAATAGTTCTATCTAATGTTCACCAATAGATGGCACAAAATTTTAATTTTAAAAAAACTTTGTTTCTCTACAAAATTAAAGACATCTTCAGCTATTATCTATATATTTTCACAATGTCTTCATCATATAGTTGTTCCTTGAGTTCTTATTCACGTCTTAAATTCCAATAATTTTTAAAATGACAGGTTTGTAAAACTTATATCGCAGTATTGACTACCAACTCTCGCCGGGAATGGTGGCGTGTTCTTATAATCCAGCTACTTGGAGGCTTGAGCTGTTGGACGGCGTGAGGTTGGGGGTTCTGTCCTCGACCAGTCTATGTTGATCAGGCGTCCGTGCTAAACACGATGTCGATATGGTGGATCCGAGGGAGCTCAGGTTTACCAGGTCGTCTAAGGCGTAGAGCACCGGCCCAGGGCGGAGACGCAGCAGGCAAAATCTCCCGCACCGTGCAGTAGTGGGATAGCGCTTGTGAATAGTTGGTATTGGGCAGCCCAGTTAAGATAGTCGAACACAGTTCTTTTTGTTATTTATTTACATATTTTTCTAAATTAGAAATAGAAGGTAGTCGGGCATAGTTCTATTTATTATATATATATATATATATATATATATATATATATATATATATATATATATATATATATATATATATATATATATATATATATATATATATATATATATATATATATTTATATATATATATTTTACACTTTACAACAAAGTTGAAAAGTGTTTATGACTTTGTTCATTCATTCTGTCTGTCTGTCCGTTAGCACGATAACTGCCGTAAAAATAACTTAATCAAAATGACATTTCAGTATGTTGTTCAGACGGTCTGTAGAACCTATGGGAATATAAATGAATAATATCACCCAATTAGGTTTGGATTGAACCCGGGTTAAAAAAATGAAATATATTGAGCCCTATAGGCCCTAATTTTTCAAAAAAATTTTAAGCGGATTTCAATTTCACAAATTGCTACGAGAATTTTAGGCGATATTCAAATTGTTCCATAAAATATATAAAAAAAAATTCAGCGAAATATACTCAGTATTTTTTTTTAAATAAAAATTGAAATAATAATTACTCCTCTTATATGAAGTGATCACGTGACCATGATATGAAATGATCACATGACCCACTTCAAAATGACATATGACATCCAACTTGTCTCAAAATCGTGATGATTTACGTTCTTTTTAATTCATTTTGAATGTTGTATTCGTCCTAAAACCGATTTATTTTTGCTTAAATTCTGTGCATTTACAAACTGAAACAACGCAATTACAATATATTTGAGTTTAAATGATAATCCTAATTTGATTATTTCTACAACGAAGCCTATTTTTCACTTATGTAAAATGTGAATAGCAAAATGTGTAGGATGAGTTGTATAAGAATTGCTCTATTTTTTTAACGCAATAGTATTTAGCACATGGAGTCTGCATAGCTGATATGACTGAAATATTCATTGATTTTACAAAGAGAAGGGCGATTTTTTTCGATGAAGGTTTAAGCATAGAGTTTAATTACTTGTAGCTCCATGACCTTAAGTTTTTAAATAAAATAAAATATTTTAGTACTGTGATGAATGAAATGATTGGGAAAATGTTATGAATAAAATGCTGCTTTAATAGAGAGAGCCAGGAGTGTTATTTATTCTATGACGTCATTTGAATGAATGTCAGTTGCTTTCGATGAAGTTTTCAAATATAATAAATTATTCTATTATTATGATGATTTTAAAAATATTACCGAAGAATGTATCGTATTTTAGAGATGTTTAAACCAGGCAATTTATATTTCAATGCCGTCATTTGAATGAAGTTCATTTTTTTCGATGAAAGTTTAAGTTTTCAAAAATAATAAATTAATAAGACACAAAGATAATAAGATAATAAGACACTTTTTAAAAATATTTTTTTATAAATATAAATTTTTATTGTCTATAAAATAATTTTCTAGGAAAATTTGCGCAAGCTGCTATCTAAATTATTAATCAAAAATAAAAAACTATTAATATTACACTTAATTTAACAGCATAGCATTATTTATTAGTTTTAACTCTTTACAACATAGTTGAAAGGTGTTCATGACTTTGTTAACACTTTACAACATAGTTGAAAGGTGTTTATGTCTTTGTTAACACTTTACAACATGGTTGAAAAGTGTTTATGACTTTGTTCATTCTGTCTGTCTGCCCGTTAGCACGATAACTGCCGTAAAAATGACTTTATCAAAATGAAATTCTAGTATGTTGTACGTGGGACATATGGGAATATAAATGAAAGATATCACCCAATTAATTTTGGATTGAAGCCTGGTTAAAAAAATGAAATACATTGAACCCTAAGGGACCTAATTCTTCAAACGTTTTTTTAAGCGAATTTAAAATTCACAAATTGCTTTGAAAGTTTTAGAAAATATTCAAATTATCCCATATAATATATAAAAAAAAATTCAGCAAAATATATTGAGTATTTTTTTTTAAATAAAATTAAAATATTAATTACACCCTTTATATGAAGAGATCACGTGGCCATTGTATCGTGATTTTTAAAGTTCTTTTCAATTCATATTTAGTGTTGTATCATTCCCAAAACCGCTTTATTATTGCTTAAATTATGTGCATCTACATACTGAAATAACGCAATTACAATATATTTGAGTTTAAATGATTATCAAACTTTGATTATTTCTACAACGAAGCCTAATTTTCACTTATGGAAAATGTAAACACCAAAAGATGTAGAATGAGTTGTATAAGAATTGTTGCATTTCTTTAATGCAGAATTATTTAGCTCATGGAGTCTGCAATATAGTTGATATGAATGAAACTTTCTTTCGATTTTACAGTGAACCAGACAATTTTGACAGTGAATTTGCACGTGACATTGAATTTGCACGTTAATCTTAAATTTGGTTCTCATTTGATACTTATTGTCAAGGGTGGCGTAGCGAAAACGCGCAAAAACTAGAATATCTCTAGAACGGCTAGTCTTAGAGTAATGGGGTTAGCCTTATTCTTTTTGTAGTCAAAAATCACGTATAAAATAGGAATTTAATTGATATAATTGAGCACACGTAGTCCTTTATTTTTATATTTAACAAATTTTGCGGGCCATTTCGCAAAAATAGCTCGTTCCTTTTTCCTGAATCGTACTAGAATAACCTACAAATGATGTATGTACCAAATTTTGTTAAATTTGTTCCACTAGTTTTAGCAAGAGTGGATAAAGGCAATTTCTGCCGGCCATTTCGCAAAGAAGGCAGATTCTTTTATTACGAATCGTACTATAATCTAATGAACATCAGGATTTCCCACAAAAAACATACCTACCAAATTTTATGAAATTCGGTCCATTAGTTTTTCAATTAGAATGGATGTAATATCCTCACAGACATACAGACACATACACACTGATACACTCTTACACACACAGACGTCTTCTTAAAAATAGTTTTTTCGTGTTTTAGAAGTCCCAAAACGTGTAGATCCTTCGAAAATTCGAGTTCCGATCTTCGGCACGATTTCAATACTTTGAATACATACACACACACACACACGCATATATTATCTGCGTATCTGTGTATTATCTGTGTATCTAAATTCCGTGCCTACGCAATTACAGTAGTTGTGATTTTAAATGATCCCTAAACTTTTACTATTTCTTCAACGAAACCTAATTTTAACTTATGCAGAATGCAAATATCTAAAGCGATTATAAGGTGAGTTACATAAGAATTGCTGAATTTTTTTCACGCAAAATTATTTAGCTCTGGAGTCTGAAATACAAGTTATATGAATGAAATATTCATTGATTTTGCATAGAGAATCAGATGATTTACATTTCGATACAGTTTTAAACATTTAAGTATAATAAATTACTGTAGTACTGTGATAATGTAAAAGATATCACCATTGAAGGTATCACATTTTAAAAATTTTTAAATGAAATTGCATTTCAGTTGGAAAGTGTTTCATAATCAATGCTTATGCATGATTGATCTTTCTTGTTCATCAATGATATTATTACGTATTTAAGAATCTACATTATTCTTTAAAGGCGCAGCCCGTAAATTTGTTGATTTAAATTTTAAAATTTTATAAACTACAATCAAAACATGGCCCAAAATATTGTCGTGCGCCAAGGCCGCCCATAGTGGGGGGCGGGAGAAACTGATACCACTGGTGAGGTTAGGATTCTTCATAAACCTGAAAAAGCAGTCTTTCAGGACTTTTTGGCCAGAGAGGTGGCGAATGAAACTTTGGGGGATGGGGGGGAATTTTCTATTTGCCCCATATAAATATATCCAAATGCTGTCCTAAAAATAGAAACCAATTTAATTTAAAATAATCGTCTCCGGGGAGATCTTCGCCCCTCCCTGCTGTATGGATGAATAAAACACTGTCCCTCAACCCCAATAAGTTTTTGATTGGAGGTAAAGAAATGAAAAATTCACAGAGAAGGGATAAAATCAAAAATAGAGTGTGTTCCGTAATCAAATTTATTGAGGGCCCACAAATAGTATGGACGTGCCTTTGGTGTCCCCCATACTCATTATTACTGTATTGCGTTTAAATTATCTATGATTTGAATCGAATTTGGAAAATTTTAATTTCATACGTACTTTAGAGGTTGTGAATAGTTCTAATGTTCACCAATAGATGGCACAAAATTTTAATTATAAAAAAACTTTGTTTCTCTACAAAATTAAAGACATCTTCAGCTATTATCTATATATTTTCACAATGTCTTCATCATATAGTTGTTTCTTGAGTTCTTATTCACGTCTTAAATTCCAATAATTTATAAAATGACAGGTTTGTAAAACTTATATCGCAGTATTGACTACCAACTCTCGCCGGGAATGGTGGCGTGTTCCTATAATCCAGCTACTTGGAGGCTTGAGCTGTTGGACGGCGTGAGGTTGGGGGTTCTGTCCTCGACCAGTCTATGTTGATCAGGCGTCCGTGCTAAACACGATGTCGATATGGTGGATCCGAGGGAGCTCAGGTTTACCAGGTCGTCTAAGGCGTAGAGCACCGGCCCAGGGCGGAGACGCAGCAGGCAAAATCTCCCGCACCGTGCAGTAGTGGGATAGCGCTTGTGAATAGTTGGTATTGGGCAGCCCAGTTAAGATAGTCGAACACAGTTCTTTTTGTTATTTATTTACATATTTTTCTAAATTAGAAATAGCAGGTAGTCGGGCATAGTTCTATTTATCATATATATATATATATATATATATATATATATATATATATATATATATTTATATATATATATATTTTACACTTTACAACAAAGTTGAAAAGTGTTTATGACTTTGTTCATTCATTCTGTCTGTCTGTCCGTTAGCACGATAACTGCCGTAAAAATAACTTAATCAAAATGACATTTCAGTATGTTGTTCAGACGGTCTGTAGAACCTATGGGAATATAAATGAATAATATCACCCAATTAGTTTTGGATTGAACCCGGGTTAAAAAAATGAAATATATTGAGCCCTATAGGCCCTAATTTTTCAAAAAAAATTTTAAGCGGATTTCAATTTCACAAATTGCTTCGAGAATTTTAGGCGATATTCAAATTGCTCCATAAAATATATAAAAAAAATTCAGCGAAATATACTCAGTATTTTTTTTTAAATAAAAATTGAAATAATAATTACTCCTCTTATATGAAGTGATCACGTGACCATGATATGAATGGATCACATGACCCACTTCAAAATGACATATGACATCCAACTTGTCTCAAAATCGTGATTTACGTTCATTTTAATTCATTTTGAATGTTGTATTCGTCCTTAAACCGATTTATTTTTGCTTAAATTCTGTGCATTTACAAACTGAAACAACGCAATTACAATATATTTGAGTTTAAATGATAATCCTAATTTGATTATTTCTACAACGAAGCCTATTTTTCACTTATGTAAAATGTGAACAGCAAAATGTGTAGGATGAGTTGTATAAGAATTGCTCTATTTTTTTAACGCAATAGTATTTAGCACATGGAGTCTGCATAGCTGATATGACTGAAATATTCATTGATTTTACAAAGAGAAGGGCGATTTTTTTCGATGAAGGTTTAAGCATAGAGTTTAATTACTTGTAGCTCCATGACCTTAAGTTTTTAAATAAAATAAATTATTTTAGTACTGTGATGAATGAAATGATTGGGAAAATGTTATGAATAAAATGCTGCTTTAATAGAGAGAGCCAGGAGTGTTATTTATTCTATGACGTCATTTGAATGAATGTCAGTTGCTTTCGATGAAGTTTTCAAATATAATAAATTATTGTATTATTATGATGATTTTAAAAATAATACCGAAGAATGTATCGTATTTTAGAGATGTTTAAACCAGGCAATTTATATTTCAATGCCGTCATTTGAATGAAGTTCATATTTTTCGATGAAAGTTTAAGTTTTCAAAGATAATAAATTAATAAGACACTTAGATAATAAGACACAAAGATAATAAGATAATAAGACACTTTTTAAAAATATTTTTTTATAAATATAAATTTTTATTGTCTATAAAATAATTTTCTAGGAAAATTTGCGCAAGCTGCTATCTGAATTATTAATCAAAAATAAAAAAATTTAATATTACACTTAATTTAACAGCATAGCATTATTTATTAGTTTTAACTCTTTACAACATAGTTGAAAGGTGTTCATGACTTTGTTAACACTTTACAACATAGTTGAAAGGTGTTTATGTCTTTGTTAACACTTTACAACATGGTTGAAAAGTGTTTATGACTTTGTTCATTCTGTCTGTCTGCCCGTTAGCACGATAACTGCCGTAAAAATGACTTTATCAAAATGAAATTTTAGTATGTTGTATGTGGGACATATGGGAATATAAATGAAAATTATCACCCAATTTATTTTGGATTGAAGCCTGGTTAAAAAAATGAAATACATTGAACCCTAAGGGACCTAATTCTTCAAACGTTTTTTTTAGCGAATTTAAAATTCACAAATTGCTTTGAAAGTTTTAGAAAATATTCAAATTATCCCATATAATATATAAAAAAAAATTCAGCAAAATATATTTAGTATTTTTTTTAAATAAAAATTAAAATATTAATTACACCCTTTATATGAAGAGGTCAGGTGACCATTGTATCGTGATTTTTAAAGTTCTTTTTAATTCATATTTAGTGTTGTATCATTCCCAAAACCGCTTTATTATTGCTTAAATTATGTGCATCTACATACTGAAATAACGCAATTACAATATATTTGAGTTTAAATGATTATCAAACTTTGATTATTTCTACAACGAAGCCTAATTTTCACTTATGGAAAATGTAAACACCAAAAGATGTAGAATGAGTTGTATAAGAATTGTTGCATTTCTTTAACGCAGAATTATTTAGCTCATGGAGTCTGCAATATAGTTGATATGAATGAAACTTTCTTTCGATTTTACAGAGAACCAGACAATTTTTTCGATGAAATTTTAAGCATAAAGTTACTTGTACCTTCATGGTTTTAAGTTTTTAAATAAAATAAATTATTATAGTAGTGTGATGAAAGAAAAGATTGGAAAAATGTTCATGAATGAAATGCTGTTTTTATATAGAGGCGATTTCGATGACGTCATTTGAAAAAAGTTCATTTGTTTTCGATGAAGTTTCAAATATAATAAATTATTGCAATATTATGATAATTTTAAAAATATTACTGAGGAATGTATCGCATTTTAGAGATGTTAAACCAGGCAATTATTATTTCAATGCCGTCATTTTAATGAAGTTCATTTTTTTCGATGCAATTTTAAGTTTCCAATTACAATAAATTAATATAGTATTGTGATAATTTAAAAAATTTTACCGAGGAATGTATCGCATTTTAGAGATGTTTATATAAAATTGCATTGAATTTGAAAAGTGTTTCATAATCAATGCTTTATGAATAATTGATCTTTCTTGTTTTATGGTTACATTTTTACATTTATATATTTATTACTTTTTACGTATATATATTTATTATTTTTGCATATATATATTAATTAGTTTTGATTTATTATTCAATCAGAAAAAACTCGATCATCCTGTAGGTAAGGGCAGAGCATAGGAATAATTGATTCTAGGCAGTAATTCACACAATCTATGACTATTAGATCAAGATATGAGATTTACTAATTACTGGTCATGCACGGGAATTTATTTAGACAAGACTTTTTACATTGACAAACATATGCAATACATAAAACGTATAAAATACATAAAATATATACAATACATAAAACATATACAATACTTGAAACATATACAATACTTGAAACATATACAATACATAAAACATATGAAATATATAAAACATATATAATGCATAGTAAGGAGGAATTTCAAAATTATATAATCCAAGCAGCAAAAAGGATTGCTTTTAACACAATTTCTTTTAATTTTATACATTACTAGAAATGTACCCACCGCTGCCTGGGGGTCATGGTGTAGTGCGTACACGATAGGCAGTGTATTTATTTATATATTTTATGTTATAAGCGGGAGAATTGTTAAAGCGTTCTTTGCTGTATATTCGGGTGAATGAAATTTAAAGAACGCTTTAATAATACGTCAGCTGAAATAACTGCAACGACAACAAATAAAAAGCTTGCTGAGACGCATCGTCCCGGTTCCTGAAGTACATATATACCAAATGTCATGACCGTACGACTCCCAAATTTCCCGCTATAGACTTTACATACACACAGACAGATATATTTTTTTATTATGTATAGCTGAACTCGCGCAGAGCATTTGCGTTTTAAACATTTGTGAAATTTTTAACTACAGAAAATAACAACTTAATTGTCTCTAAGTTTTGCATTTCTTCTTTGGTTGAAACATATTTCAATATTTTCTTCGGCTCATTGAAATCTATCAGCTTCATTTATCATTCAAGAGCTTCATAAACAGTTTTATTATATATGCATTTTCATTCATAATTATATATAGAAGCGAAACTGGATATTGGACTCTTTGTTAATTACCTTACAACAAGAGTCTTTGCAATACCTCAATCTGCAGTGTCACTTGTATAACATTTCTCTTTTAAACAAATATTACGGCTACAAGCGCTGGGGGAAAAAATCTCACGTATTGTTTGAGTTAAATGGTTGATGTGAACACTTTGAAAAAGTTCCAAAATTTAATTAACGAGAATATAATTGAAATTTTGAAAAAGTTCTTCGAGATGCATTAGTTGAGGTACAGATGATTCTGTATGAAAAGCCTCAGACCTGAAAGTTGCGTTGATATCACACGACATCGCGGATCAAACAGATAGACTCTTCATTTTATTAATAAAGGTAAAATAATAATTTTAATAAATTAAACATATTTTTTATGTTATTTAGAGAAACGTTGAATGAACAAAAAGCACTGCTCATAAATTCATAATATTTTCTATGAATATTTATTGTGCGGCAATCCCGCTAAATTAAGTGATGCAGTTCCCTTTCATTTTTAAGCCTTTTAATTTTATTTAACGTGTAAATTTAAAAAAATAAATATAAATATATATTACTATATTATTATTTATTTATTATTATTATATTGTTTTATATATACTAGAAGGCTCCGCCGCCTACACTCTACGCTTACCAACCTACCTCCGCAACTCGCTTTGCGAATCGGGAGGCTTCACTTCCTACTCGCAAACGCTCGCTAAGATTGTTTCGCGAGCACTTTCCAGCCACCTGCTGAGCAGGCATTATATATATATATATATATATATATATATATATCCGTTGGGTCCGTACCTTCTTAACTGACACTCACCAGGTCTGGAGCTCACTTTGCGAATTTTTTCAATCCGCCCCGTGCACATACACGAACACGTGCCTACGTGTCCTATATACTCCCAAAAATCAATGGCTCCGCCTCGCATTCACTAGTGGGTTTTTAATCGGAGCTTACCAACCTCCGCAACTCGCTTTGCGAATCGGGAGGCTTCGCTTCCTACTCGCAAACGCTCGCTAAGCTTGTTTCGCGAGCACTTTCCAGCCACATGCTGAGCAGGCATTATATATATATATATATATCCGCTGGGTCCGTACCTTCTTAACTGACACTCACCAGGTCTGGAGCTCACTTTGCGAATTTTCTCAATCCATCCCGTGCACATACACGACCACGTGCCTACGTGTCCTATACTCCCAAAACTCAAGGGCTCCGCCTCGCATTCATTGGTCCGTCTTTAATCGGAGCTTACCAACCTCCGCAACTCGCTTTGCGATTCGGGATGCTTCGCTTCCTACTCGCAAACGCTCGCTAAGCTTGTTTCGCGAGCACTTTCCAGCCACCTGCTGTGCAGGCATTAAATATATATATATATCCGTTGGGTCCGTGCCTTCTTATCTGACACTCACGAGGTCTGGAGCTCACTTTGCGAATTTTCTCAATCCATCCCGTGCACATACACGACCACGTGCCTACGTGTTCTATACTCCCAAAACTCAAGGGCTCCGCCTCGCATTCACTGGTCGGTCTTTAATCGGAGCTTACCAACCTCCGCAACTCGCTTTGCGATTCGGGATGCTTCGCTTCCTACTCGCAAACGCTCGCTAAGCTTGTTTCGCGAGCACTTTCCAGCCACCTGCTGAGCAGGCATTAAATATATATATATCCGTTGGGTCCGTACCTTCTTAACTGACACTCACCAGGTCTGGAGCTCACTTTGCGAATTTTCTCAATCCATCCCCTGCACATACACGACCACGTGCCTACGTGTCCTATACTCCCAAAACTCAGGGGCTCCGCCTCGCATTCACTGCCGGTCTTTAATCGGAGCTTGTCACAGGCATACCCATTGGGATTAGCCCTTATTATCTGAAGCTTACCGACTCCCCTAACTAGTTTCACAAACAATTTGATCAATATCAGCTCACCAATTTCAGTCAGCTCGCTATGCTCGCCAGACCCGTAACTCTCTTCCTTAGTCGGGATGCCTCGTCTCCTACATTCTGCTCCTCGCTGAGCCTGCATTGTGAACTTTTTCGTGTCGGCTACTATCACGAATGATTGCTAACTGTATTACGAACAAACGACCAGTTTTGTCGCTGTTCGTAACACAGTAGCAAAATGCCGTGTTGCGTTTTGAGTATACAACAATAAAATATATCATTGTTGCGTAATATAACAATTAAATCGTATGTTCGTGATAACAATAGGTACGCAAATGTTTGTTTGAAAGAATAAGCAGCTATAATCCATTTGGTTGTCAACATACCACATTGCCTCAATCGCATTAACTAACGTTGCAATCATGATTGGAATTAAATATATAAATTTTTAATGTTTTTAATGCCTCAATAATTCAGTCTTCGTCATTTTGTCAGAGAGTCAGGGAGAATCTGGCAATCATCTTAACCACTTAAATCTTCGTAGAGAAGAAAAAATTTCACTTCAGAAGTGCATAAAAAATTAAATAACTTATTAATTAAATCGAAATTTAAACACAGGCCTCCGTCTTGTTAAAATTCGACTATGTAGGTGCACAGCTATAAAAATTCGAGGTCTTGCTATTGCCAATCAGCTCAGGACGTGAACTCGCAGCTCAAATAATCTTCCTTTGACTTTGACATTTAATATTCCTAAACAAAATTATATATAGAATAAGAAAGATTAATCATGCATAAAGCATTGGCTATGAAACGTTTTTCAACTGAGATGCAATTTTAATTTAAACATCTCTAAAATGCGATACATTCAGCGATAATATTTTTTTAATTATCAAAATACTACAATAGTTTATTTTACTTGGAAATTTGAAACTTCATGAAAAGAGGATATAAATGCTTTAAATCGTCTGGCTCTCTATGTAAAAGCAGTGAATTTTCATCTATATCACTTATATTCCAGACTCCAGAGCTAAATAATTTTGCGTCAAAAATTCAGCACTTATTATACTACTCGTCTTACAATTTATAAAATAAAATACACTTACTTTTATATAATTTTTTTATATATATGTGGCACAGATACGCATAGGAGAAAGTGGAGATAATTTCAGTAGATCTGAGAAAAACAATTATTAATAGATTTATCTTTAACAAACAAAAAAAGAAAAATTTCACACTCGATAAAGAAAACATTGAACTATATATATATATATATATATATATATATATATATATATATATATATATATATATATATATATATATATATATATATATATATATATATATATATATATATATATATATATGTGTATATATATTATATATACATATATATATTCTTTCTTCTTAAGCAGTATAGCCGATTGCCAGGAAAGGCTGTCTCAGTCAGTTTCCACCATCTCGATCTATCCGATGCCACTCAGCCATTTCGCCACATTGTCCAGCCACCTTGTACACGGCCTTCCTCTCTTTCTCTTTCCTTCTGACCCCTGGAAAGTTATTTCCTTGACTAAGTTATCCTCTCCATATCTATATATATGGCCGAGCCATCTTAGTTGAGCCACTTTAATCACTTTTACTATGATTGGTTCTCTAAATTCATATTGTAATTCTATATTATATGTTATTCTCCACACTCCATTTTCCTTCACCGCTCCAAATATTCTTCTCAGGATTTTTCGTTCAAAAATCATCAACTTATTTTCATCAGTTTTAGCAACACTGTCCTATCTATCTCTAACTGTTTCCGAGTTATTGTGGATAGACGGAAACTGCGTCAAGTCTGAAATAAAAAACCAAATTTGTGAGGTTTTTTCAAGGTCTACACGCAAAATAAGCACAGAATCGGAAAGAGCAGAAAAAATCCTATATGGTGACACCATTTCCATCAGGATACCTGGATTTAGCGGCAAGCTACATGAGCTAAAACATTGTTGCAGTGCAAAATCGAAATGTTGCCAAGATCTGTAACCGGCTATATAGCAAAAACCCTTCTAGCTATAATCGGTCAAATTTACCCAAAACTTTCCCATTCCACCACCTTTCAAGTGAGCTTATAATAAACCGTATCGGTGTTTTAGTTAGGAGAAATTTAGATTTTTTTGTTTGCAATACATCACTAAAATCAGCGTTCGTCGATGCAGACATTCGACGAACATGCGGCAAACGAAACGATGGTACATAAATGGAACGTACGGAAATCCGTCACCATCTGTATATGAACTCTGTCGGATATACAGATGTTAGAAATCTCACAAATTTGGGTTTTTTCAGACTTGACGTACTTTCCCTCTATCCACCATAACTCGGGGACGGTTAGAGATAGGACAGGGTTGCTATGGTGTTTCATACTGCACATGGGCTTTTCTATCACCCCCTTTCGTTTAGCAGATTAGGTGCAATTCATCCTGTATATACAATTAAAAAGTATCTCAATTTTAAATAAATTTTATAGATATTACTGCGGTATAGTTTTGGATCAAGTATAGTCTGGAGTCAATTGTAGCAGGCGGAGATTTAAATAATAACCAGAAAAGTTTTTGAATTGCATTTTTACTTTCCCTACAATGCATAGTAATGCATAGGAGAAGTATCGAAGTCATGTCGGAAACTGCAACTTGAGTTTCGACGGATCTACATTTGGGACATCTAGAATACGAAAAAACGATTTTTAACATAATGCCTGTGTGTGTGAAATGTATGTATCCACGTTAACTTAAAATTAGGTTCGTAAAATGTTATAAGTAAGTCACCTATAAGTTACCCTGATGCTGATTAGATGTTGGTACGCTGAATGCATCGCATTTTAGAGATGTTTAAATAAAATTGCATTTCAGTTGGAAAGTGTTCTTACTCTATGCTTTAAGTATGATTGATCTTTCTCTTGAATTTCTAACTCTAACTTTTATTCTAATGGGAATTTCTTTACACAATTTATACCAAAATGTTCATATTTAGTTAGAGCATAACATATTATAAATTACAAAAAATATCAATTTTAAACGTTATGAGAACCCCTTAAATTATCATAATAAATCTTCTTTTGCAAGAGTTGCAAAAGAAGCAACTTCGCTTCCATGTTTATTATGTGCTGTGTCAATAACCAAAAAAATATTCTTATGATTGCGTGTAGAAATACTTCTCTGGCTTATATTTTTTTATGTGGTAGAGATTAGTGTAGTTTCATCAAAAATATTATTTTCTGTTCCTGGGAATCATTTCACTCAATAATAACTGTCCCTATAGTTTCGACGAATCATTTTCAGAACGAAATGGAAATTCTAAGAACAGGGCCTTCCTCGACAGCCTATGACGTCATACAGCAGCTTATACGACATAATAGTATACGACGTAACATGTAAACGATAATGAATGTCTATAAATGAATGTCTACGACGATGTCTACAAAAAGTATCAAAATTTTTAAACGTTCTGAGAAACCCTTAAATTGTCATAATAAATCTTTTTTTGCAAGTGTTGCAAAAGAAGCAACTTCACTTCCATGTTTATTATGTGTTATCTCAAGAACTAAAAAAATATTCTTACGATCGCGTGTAGAAATACTTCTCTGGCTTATATTCTTTTCTGTGGTATAGATTAGTGTAGTTTCATCAAAAATATTATTTTCTGTTCCTGGGAATCATTTCACTCGATAATAACTGTCCCTATAGTTTCGACGAATCATTTTCAGAACGAAATGAAAATTATAAGAACAGGGCCTTCCTCGAAGGTCTGTGACGTCATACAGCAGCTTATACGACATAATAGTATACGACGTAACATGTAAACGACGTAAAACTGGAATTGAGCCAAAATATTACATCTTCGTTTCAATAAATTGTGTCTGTGTTTTGAAGAAAAATGTGGTAGATAATATATGCAATTTTAGAATGAAATTTATTTTGTGAGTAAACGGCGTTATATTACAACAATGATTATATGGATTTACTAGGAAAAATTACCCGGCGTCGCCTGGATCATAAGTACGTGCCCGATATGTAAATAATACAAAGGAGGATGGAAATAACACAACTCAATTTTCGAAAAGCCTGTTTTGAACAAAGGTCGTTCCCGCACTCAATTTTTCCGTTTACAATAAAGCAATTGTTTAACGTATTTCTATAATGGTTATACAAATAGTTAACTGCATGATGAAAATCCCCTATTCTCTCTCTACTTAATATTATGAAAAATAAAATTACTTATGAAATCGAAAAAAGTGTTTTTATTAGAATGTTGAGATATATGCTGTTCTTTTGGCCAAATTATAAAATTATGCTAATCGTAGTTTTTCGGATGCCACGATATATATATATATATAATTATATATATATATATATATATATATATATATATATATATATATATATATATATATATATATATATATATATATATATACTACCTGATACAGAAAACGCAGCGCCATGAAAGAGCGATTAGAGTGTGATGATAAAAGACACAGCCAGAGATGGCGTATATAAATAAATGATGTTAATTCCAGAAGGATACTGCAATATAGTAATGGCATATACAGGTTGATCAGTTGGCAAATATGATCACCTCTTGCGGCGATACAAGCAGCAAAACATTTAGGAACATATGCAATGATAGTGCGGATAATTTCTTGAGATATGGATGAACATATGCTTTCAACCATCCTTCACAGATCATGTATTTGAGGCAGTCAAACGATGGCCTATCATCTCCCATACATGCTCGATGGGTGAGAGATCTGGAGACCGCGGACGCCAAGGAAGCACCTGGATACCTTGCAAGACTTATCTGCTGATGATTGCAGTGTGCAGTTATTCGTTATCTTGCTGGAAAACAGTATTTTGCAATCTCTGAAGGCAGGGCAGTGCAAGCGGTCGCAGAACCCGATCTACATATCATCGTGCCGACGTTGTGACTCTGATACTAACCAGGCTATCGAATCCGATGTCACCCCAAAATATGATGCCGCGTTATCGAGCAGTGTGGCATTCAATAGTCGCAGCAGGAGTGGATCTGTTTCCACATTGCCTCCAGACTCTCACACGGCAGCTGTCATTCGACAAACAAAAGCTGGATTTGTCGCTGAACACTATCATGTCCCATTCAATCGTCTAAGTGGTTCGGCCAGACACCATTACAAACTCTCACGTCGGTGTCTTCTCTTCAATGGTAATATTCGTTAAAGGCGGGTTGAGTGCAACCCGCTTTCGGCCAATCGTCGAGAAACTGTTCTCTCAGATATTGGAATATCTAATGTACCTTGCACATTCTGCAAAATATCGAGAGTCGTCGTTTGTGGAGCTATCACCGCATGTCTTACAATGCATTGATCAACGAGTGCTGACGTACGTCTGGATATAGACCTGTACAACTGCGACGATTCTCATGCCCTTCTTTAATCCACTTCTCCAAATCCTTTGCACAGTGGACGCATCTACGCGCGTTTCAGTGGCCATACGCAGGTACGACAGCACAGTCCGTATGGTTAGACTAATTTTGTCAGTTTGCATAAAGTCAGTCCATTTTGTCCACCTCCGCTAAATTGTGTTACACAAGAAGTTTTAATAGGTGCCCTGACAGTTATTGGCTATTCAGTGTTGAAAAGAGTAAAAGCAACAAAAGAGGTCTATGGATGATATTTTTTGCAATTACTGCTCCAGCCTAATACAATGTTCATAAGCGTACCCCTGATGCATCCTTGTAAAATCACAAAAGATTCGGAAATCTCGGATTAGGTATTACATATAAAAATGTATTTTTCTAATTGTGAGATTGTGTTCTTTATAAAATCATGATTTAACTTTTATCATAAGCAATTTTTTTTCTAAATATTGTATTTTCATGTCTATAATCTCCACGATTTAAAGAAATTATAACTTGCTAAACTTACTACAAATGAATTATTTTCCTTTTTATGATTTATTATACATTATTTATACTTTATTTTTTCAGATAGTCTATACACTCGTTCATCTAATCGCATCGTTTTATTTATTAAATATCAATTACTGAACTAAAACATTTAAAAATATTTATCTGTTGCGAATTATTCGGGCGTTTATTAAGTTTAGTTTATTTACGAAAGTATAAATAAAAAGAAATCAAGTTGAAGTTAAAAGAGATAGATGCTTGTTTATTTTCTACTTCCATTTACTACCGAAATTTGAAAGCTTCTTAGGGTAGCTAATTTACCGCTTCTCAACTGCTTGGAAAATGTCCTTTCAAAGTAATCAGGTTTTTTTCTCAAACCGGGCAGGTAGAAGGCTTAATACGTCAAGAGTGTCTGACGTCAACTTCTTCGCTCCAACTTTTAAAAACATATCCATTAACAAAGAAGACTTGTTTTCTGCGTTTGCTGTTACGTCATTTGTCGGTGTTTATTAACTTCAAGCTTTGACGTCATATTTTATATGTTATATTCACGCAATGTTCTAGATTTCTCGAGGCTTTTTATCCTTAGAGTTATGTTATTTAAGTGTTTATTTTGTGTTAAAATGATATTTTGGCCGCGTGGTTAAACTATACTTTTTTTTCGTCCTGCAAGAAGTTATTTAGAAATAATTGGTCATAAGTATTTTATTGACATTATTTATAGACATGTTTTTTTTTTTTTAATTTTTAAAATACAGTATACTGCCTGACAACATATCAGAATTTATATGTTTTCAATAATGGATTTAAACTGAGTTACTTTTGTGTAGGGAAGGGAGTGGTATAAAAATACAAGTATTTAAATATATATTTGAAGAAGTTAATCATGAAGATCGCGCTGAAATTTTGTATACGTGTCGGAATTTTAAACTATATAATTTGATATTTTGCATAATTATAATATCTATCTATTCATTACATAATATACTTTTACATTTTATATGCCTTTTACTGCGTGTTGCTCCTGTGTATATGCACATTTCACATGTTACTATCCTCGTCTTATTCCTGTGAACACACAGGAACATGGAGCCTCTACATTGCCAGTTGTTCCTAACTGAAACTGACCACCTTAAGATCCCAGCATAAGAACATAAGAACACGTGCACCGTCAGCATTGTGGAAAAAAAACTATACCAGAAGGCAAAGGAAAAATATATAATGGTTGAATGCTAAAAATAATATCATCGATGCCAACCTCTCACCACTAAATGTGTAACCATAACATGATCAAACCCCATGTGTTCCCACAGTCGCCAACAGCAAGTTGTGTTCACCATTTGAGAAAAATCGCAAGAAAATGTTACGAACAATGTCACCAATCTAATGTAAGAGAAAGAAAGTAAAAATAGTCAGAGGTGGGGAGAAAAAAGGCTGAAAGCTATATTAAATAGTGCCAACTCTCGAAAAAGATACTTATGTGTGTTTCTTCTAAATATATTTTAATACTCTATAGAAGAACATCATGCAGTTCATAGAATATACATTTTTGCATTTTTACGCACTACCGTTATACATAAAATAGGAATTTATTATTTTTTACTCGTAGTTATCTGTATATAAATCGTGAAATAAGCCTTTCTCTTCTATAGGGCAAAGAAACCTGGCTGCCATATAACTAAAAATTCCATGCTTAGCTCGATGATTTTCAGTTCTCGAATTGATTTGTTTAAATTATTTTCTTACTGTATAGTTATTTTAGCACATATGATAGATACTTGAGTAGAAAGGAACGTGAATTTCAAACTACTACCTTGATGCATCTACACCTAGGGATCTCATTATATATATATATATATATACATAGCCAGGTTCTAACCCAGTCATCTTTTGATTTGGTTGGTGAAGAGAAAGCGAACCATTTGGCACTATGTGTGTTTCATAACTTGCATAGATCATACTGTCCCAACTAGGAGTTAACCGAAGATCTTCAATCTGCGCAACAGATGCTTCAGTCGTTGAGCTTCTGTTACTAGCTTCTAAGTTCTTCTGGTCGATCTGGATCCTATAGTTTCTTCCCTTTGGAATAGGCTCGGCGTTTAAATATCGATCTGTATGACCACCTTCGTATTATCTGTTTTTTAATCCAGGCTAACATCATGTCTAGTTCTGATATTGAGACTGTCACCATAAATAATATAGGGTGCTCTGAAAATTCATAACTGTTAATTTTACCTCCAGATCCTAGTCTCCAACCTACAGTGCTTATATGTTAGAGTACTGTAGCGTATAAGTCATTTTTACAAAGAATGTCCCATAAAAAACAATAATCTTTGCGTCGCAAAACAATAATCGTTGTGTGTCTAAGGAAAGGACCCATAATCCAGTGAGCCAGTCAGACTTATAACTTTCATTTTATTGACAATTCTGTGACGGTTTTTGGTGGCATAAAAATAATGCCAAATAGGTAAATGACATAATGTTTAAAATGATATAGGATACTCTAAAAGTGTTCCTTAAAACATAAAACCAAATAATTCTATAATACTTTGCTTAAAACGACATGCATAAAATTTTTTAAATATCATATGTTTCTAATTTCTATTCTAAAGTTTTGTTTTTGGTAGTATTTTATTGGATACTAGCAAATAAAAACACTTGACTAAATGGAACACAATACAAGCAATAGGGAAAGAAAACTACCACTCGAAGAGTAAATAAAGACAGTTTATGAAACAAAACAATATTTTATTAAATCAAAGATATTTTGTGATCCTCCCCTCATTAGCATTATGGCAAGTTGGAAATGGCCGTGTTTAAGAACTGTATCAATTGAAGTTTAGAATCAGACCCCTTATTTGGTGTTCCAGCTGGGGGTAAAATTCCGGAACATTTGGGAGAATCTTGTTCATATCCTCTGCAGAATACATCCGATAGACTTGAAAATGACATTCCAATCATCATTCCTCCTTCATCTAGAACACCTTGTCCACAATGTTCTTCCACCGTTTTTGTTGTAACTTTGAACATTCGCTGGATTGCACTAAAAGTTAGAAAGATAAAAAAAGAGGCATTTAATAATCTCACAGATATAATATAAAAACAAACATACTAATACAGACAAGACATGTGATTTTTGGATGATTCCTTGCATTGTAAAAAAAAAAGATAAAATGATTAAAAATTAATTTTAATAAAACGTTTATTATAAAAGCGTTCCGAAATCTCAAACAATGACTGTTTATTTTACTTAATAATGTTATCTGAAAAATAAAAATTTAATAGCATTTTCTGAAATTATTACCATTTACTTCACTGAAAATATCCACAGGATAACAAATTTATAGCTTTGCAAAATCTGACACAATTATCGTTTAATCTACTGAATAATATTTTAATAATCAATTTACAATAATTGAGTATCTCAAAATATTGACACCTATTACAATAGAAATTTATCTGTATAATTAGTTTATTATCCAAAAATTTCAAATAATTATCTTTCATTATATATCTTGATAATGAAATATAGTTTCAAAGAATTGTGCCCTTGTTAATTGTACAATGCGTTTTCCTAACCAGCAACATCAATCAAAATACGAAAGTTTAATCTATTTATATAATAAATCCCTCTTGAAATACATTAGAGCTTATAGCATGTTATATGAAGATGTTGAATAAATGAATAATTTGCAATGCAATCGTATCAAAACTTAAATTGCCTTCTCGAGTTCAGTTTAAACTAGTTTAAACATATCATAGATATTTAAGGGGTTGGAAGTTGAATATTTTTCATAATAAATGAGTGCATTAAATGTTATTGACTACGTTATGCCGTTAAAAATATATATGTTTTATCCTACTGAATGATGCACTCAAAACTGTTATCTGTAGTCTTTTGATTTATATTTACTACATTACAGAAATCAAAACATGCTATATCTTCAAAAGTATTCGGATACTATATCAAATTTTCATTTCGCAGATTTACGAAGCCTGCTCAAGTTCTTATTAATGGTTTGTAACAAATGCCTCTTTGGTCTGTGGAGCCATTGAAATATATGCAAGAAAGATTAATTGTAAAAAAATAGCTTTCTTTCTGCACTTTTACATAAGAAAATTAACATTGAAGAAACATCATATATAAATCGGTCCGTTGGTTTTAGTACTCACAAATATGAATTCAGCTCATATGTGGGGATTCTGCATATTTGTGTGTTATCTTCATTGTAGCAGTTTCATGGAGCAGATCGTTGTATTTGTCAAGCGTCTTATCAAAATCCGAATCGTAGCAGTTATGGTTTAAGAAGAATGATGTATAAATGGTAAGCTGACCTGCTCAGTGTCTTCATTGAAACTCCATAGAAAATATATGGCACAAATTGCAATTCCGATTTTTATCATGAACTGAAAAACGACCTTCTTTCAAAGTGGCTTCTTCCGATATTTTGGAAATATAATAGTTAGGGTGTGAATCAAAATGTATCTGTAATTGGTCACAAACGTGTTTTTTTTAGTTGACGTGTGCATTCTGAGCAGGAAAGTCTACAAGGTCCCTCTCATTCTCTGCAAATAAATTTTGCATACAATATGGAGTTCGGATAAGAAACTATAAAATTACTGTTCAACTCACAAAAATCAAAAGGAATGAATGATGCGTACCTGACAGAAGGTAGCCTTAAATTTACAATGAATTTGGTTGACTGGCCCAATACATTTGAGAATATAAAGTATACAATAATTTTATGAAGAAGTCTGCATATGGTGACAAGTAATGCATACACGTCATTTTTGATGGAACTATTAAGGATGCTTCACTCTTTTGCACTCTTCTTGTGCAAAGTCACACAATTGTTTGAAAAATAAGGAAGAATTAATCCTTTGTAAACCTCTCACGCCTTACGGAATTTGATGATAAATCAATATCAGTCATCATCAGAGCTTCATCCACAGCTAATTCTGTTCCAAGAAATGTTTTTGAAGCGTAACTAGAGTAAGAACTGCAGATAGAAATTCTTATGAAATCCTTATGAAATCCTTTAAGAGGTAGAACTTTTCTACCAATAAAATCTATGGCTGGATCCCTATTAGTCATTATATATGTTTTATTTATACCGATCTTCAGAAATAGACGTTTCAAGGGAAATCTTAGTAAGAATACAAAGACTAAATTGGTTTACTTCCAATAATTAGTGCAAAATAAAATTTACATTAAATTCGCATTTTGTCAGCCATAATTGTGCTATTTTATCGATGTTTTAAAAAGAAACAGTTTGTTAAACTTAATAAACACAAATATTTATAACACACTTTAAAATACTATTAATTATTTCTTATGGAGTTTTCCAACGTTTGGTCCATGGAATCCTTTAAATCCTTGATGAGGGTTCGCGATAAACATAGTTCTAAAATGCATTTTTTTATGCTGTTGCGAATATGAAAGTTAATATTGAAGTTAACTTTAGGATAAACCCGATTAATATAAATAATGGTCCATTAACCCGAAATTCATAAGCTGACTACAACAAAAAGTATAAGGCATGGTTTGTTAAACCGAAAAATTAAAGAAAATATATATATGTTGTATATATTCAATTGCATTTATCACCCCATAATTTATTCTAGACATATTCTTACAGAAATGTTTCGATTTGTAAGATACACTTTTACATGATGGCCACAATTATATCAAACATATGCTTCATTTGGTAAACCAAATCCAGTTTTACGGTTGACTGAAAATAAAATATTTGCTTTAACTAAATTTTCGCCAAACAAAGTAGTTGAATTATCGCTAGCCTAATAAATCATTGACTCCAGACATGGGATAACAATACACCGTGGTTTTGACATATGGTGCTACGAAACATATATTTTTAAAAAAAAATTAGAATAAGCATTTTCTGTACCTTTAAAAATATTAAAAGGAACTCACCAGCACATTATTGGAATTCTTTTCTGAAAATGAGCTTCTGTTGCAGCCTCCAGGGCTGTCATCATGTCTTCAATGTGAGGTCGGATGTTGTCACCAGACATCGCTTTTTGGAAGCAAGGCGCATTCTTTAGGTATCCTACAAATAAATAAAAATATATTTTCATTTATCTTTAGTTCATATATGTTTATATATGTTTATAATTTTCAGTTCATATCCGTTTATATATGTTTATAATTTTCCGTCCATATATGTTTATATATGTTTAAATTTTCATTTCATATATCTTTATATATGTTTGTAATTTTCAGTTCATATATGTTTATATATGTTTATAATTTTCAGCTCATATATGTTTATATATGTTTATAATTTTCAGTTCATATTTGTTTATATATGTTTATAATTTTCAGTTCATATATAATTATATATGTTTATAATTTTCAGTTCATATATAATTATATATGTTTATAATTTTCAGTTCATACACGTTTATATATGTTTAAAATTTTCAGTTCATATATGTCATATATTTAATATGTTTATATATGTGTATATAAGTTTATATATGTTAGATCATACATGTTTAATACTTTCAGTTTCATTAAAAGAGCATATATTATGACATATTGAAATTGCAAAATATGCTGTCTGCTCGAGGACAGCAACAGAATGAAACTGGACAGCCATACCATCCATTGGGAATTCAACACAAAAGCATGTTAGCTCTTCATGACGATTACAAATTTAAAATATATACTGTAGTATTTAATGATATAATTTTACAAGTTATTTTGAAATTTAGTAATATATATTTTTGAAGCATATTTGCAGGAGACATATAGAAAATTAAATTGTGCTATTGCAAGATATTTTTTTATTTTTTCCGGAATTCGTTCATGTGCATTGATGTTCATACCTTTAAAGTGGATTTGAACGTTTAGAAAGTTAAAAATATATTGAAGTCTTAAAAGTATTACAATCATATTTGAATCTTTAAAAAAATATTGAAATTTTAAAAATATTAGAATAATATTTGAATCCTTTAAAATAATTTATACCATAAATTATTTCTTTAATAAATAAAATTACATAAATAAAACTTTAAATTAATTCTTTCAGTGATTTGTAAATCCATAAAAATATATTTTCAATTGAAATTTATTTTTTAAAATAAAATATTTAAATTGTTTAAAGAATTTCAACATTTAGTTATTTAATAATAAGGAAAATAAATACCGAATTTGAATTATTGAACATTTTAAAATTAAATACATAAATAAATATACAGCAGAGCTTCTGTTCAAGGTACGTTGCTGCTTATTGATGTTTTTATGAGACGACAATTATTCCTAAACATGATGAATATATGAAAATGGCATGTGAAATTTTCGATTTTCCTTTATATGGAAAGCCATACTTCCTTGTACGTGCAAATAAATAACAATTATAATATTGCAAAATGAGCTGAAATATAAAACATGAGCTAGTATTTTTGTTATATAAAATAATTTATATATGTGTACTTACTTGCTCTTTCGTCAGTGCCATGCGTGCACATTTGAGACTGATATTTCTTTGGTTCTGCCATCACCATATCGAAAACCTCTTGGAACAGGGGGGTGAAACAAGAGACAGAGTAATTTCCCATACATTCTATTCCTTCTTGGACAGGCCTACATATTGAAAATGCAAATAATTAAGAAACAGTCTAAAAGAAATATGTTGCTTTACATTCGTTGCATGCGAATATTTCTTTCACATTTCATTAATTTGGAAAAAAAATGGAATAATTGTTTAACACAGTACAAGCTCAGAAATTATTTTAATTGAACTGTATAATTTCTTCGCAGTTAAGGAATTAGGGGGAAATGTTGTTCAGCTTATCAGTGGGAGAAAACTGCATATTTAATAAAAGAAAAAACTTTTTTGCCCAACTAATGAGCTGAACTACACTGAAAAATTCACACTTCAAATAAAATGGTATGTAATAAAGGTATATAAAAATATACCTCGACCAGTTCGTAAACTAGGGAGTTTTATGATTCAGTTAAGATTGCGGGTCAGAGTATACAAACAAGTTGAAAAATATATTTTTGCTTGCTAAAATATTCGGAAATATGTTACAGTATATGTGATATAAGTTGTGGTTAACAGTTTCACAAATATAATGTTAATTCTGCACTTTATAATATTGATACTTTTAGAAATACCTAAAATGTCACGCTAAAATCCTGAATATAATTTTGGTTAATTCCCACTAAAATATATGTAGGTTGAATCGAAATAGAGTTCAAAATAAAAATATCAATCTGGAATTAAGTTCAAGCACCCATTTATACATTACGTGCTTGGTAAAATAATCATTTAAATAATATCTATAATTAAAATATCTGATGTGGGCAACACATGACTTTCCTTATATAATGCAATTAATTTACTACTTTTACAGTTTAAAAAAATGTTATTTTTATGGTAGATACTTATATTCTTTACAAGATAGTGAATTTTCTTCAATTAGTCGTCATTTTCATTGATTTAGCGTCATTTTTATCTATTCGGCGAGATTTTTGTTAATTTGCTAACACTTAAAAAGTCACCAAATTGGCGACATTCCGCCAAATTCGTTGCCAAAATCTCGCTAAGTGCAATGGACGGAGAAATAAGATATTCTTATAGCAGATAAATGACTATTGGCGTTCAAATACAAAAGCATCACTCAAAGTATCTTTTCTCATGAATGGAACGAGCTAGATCCACAAGAATGATGTCACCAAATTTATCACAGGATATTACATATGAAAAGTGAACATGTTTTTCAACACTTAATATATATTTTTTTAATTTATGGGATTTTTTGACACATTTATTTGAAAAATGTGCAATATCTCGACAACGGCTCATGTTAGCGTTCTAAAGTGTATGTCAATCGTTTTCTAAGGAAAAATTACATTAGAAATGTCTATTTGCGTAAGTTTATTAAAGATTTTGATTTTTTGACGATTTTTTTAAAATTTCGTTCGAAAATTTAGTGGAGTTCTGAACATTCGATTGAGTTTAAAAACAAAAGACTTGCAGTATTTACGGATTGTGACTTTTGTACCAAATTTCATTCGAATCGCTCCATTCGTTGTGAGATATCGTCTCCACAGCCTCACTGACACACACACACACACACACACACACAGACATCACCTCAAAAATGTTTGATTCGTGATCAGGGATGCTTGAAACGTGCTCTCTCGTCGAAAAATGGAATTCGAATTTTCGACCCCGTCACAATACTTCCCTTATACATTATGTATATAAGGAAAGTAATAAAATTAAAAATAGATCCTAAGTGCAGTTGTTGTTAACCAAGAAGTATTTCAGCTCAACAATTGTACTCATCTGATTATCCCATCTGTTCACGTTAAGCAAGTACAAATAATTTGTATTACACGCAGCAGTAATTCTTAAGCCATTGTGAGAATTTGTAAATCATGTTTTGACTAAATTCAACAATTCAACAAAGTATTGTTAGAATACATATGAGACAAACTCAGTAGCATACCGAATTATGTTATAAGTCTTTATATATATATATATATATATATACCAAAAATAATAAATACCATGCTAATATTGTCTATTGTTTGTATTTTGTGGATAGGGTACCGATATAATTGTAAGGTCTTTCTCTAGCATTAATTTAGAAACATTTCAGTACACAAGAGTTAGATACGGTAAGTCGGCAATTAGATTTATAGTAATTGTGTTTACCTGAATGTCCTGTAAATTATTTAACTTGGTTTCTATTTAAAATAATGATGAACCGTAAAAAAGATGTGGAACTGGCTCTTTACTTCAGCACTCAGGTAGGAGGTATCCTACATCATACATCTGCCATGCAGGTCATATTTATATCCTGCTCCTCCGAAACAAGATAAGAACTATCATCTTAAGCCCCAGAGACTGATATTACGTAAATAAAATTTATTTTGTTCAAGTTCCTATAGTAGAATATTGAACTACATTTTACTTTAAAATCACATCTCGACAAAACAAATATTTAAACCCAGGTCTCTCAACTTGCTCACAGGTATGCTGATTGCTAAACCATCCCGACCATTTAGGTAATATCTTACACCTACTGCATATTCGTTTAAACGTTAATAGTTTCTCCAATCATTAAGATAGTACATGTTATCGTAATGCATTCTAAGTATTTAGTTTGTAGAATTGAACCTTGTGACTTAAGTTCCTGTATTTAGCGAAAAGAGCTTCTTGAAAAAAATATAGTATAAGCAATGTAATATACGTATGTATATTAAATTGTTTTATAAAATCTGTATACGTTCATAGGCAGAATGGCAGCTAATATACTTACTCGCAGACTTTGTCAACCTCCTCTTCAGTGGCGGGAACTCCTTCAGTGGCACTTAAAAGCATCGTGGCAACGCAAAGGTCAACTTCCCTCATATGGCAACTGGCTGCCTCTGACATCTGGAGGGATGCCCCTGTAACATATTAAATTGATATTAAAGTAATATAAATTGCCTATATTTAGAGATAGGGTTGAAATGTAACTGGAAATGTAACTTAAATCCAGGGAATGTTTCAATGTTAAAATGGAATTTATAACCGAGATACTACATATACGTGCATATGGTCACATAAGCCCTCAATTCGATGCTCATTTGCAAAATCACAGAAATAAAACAAAAGGGTGAGGTGAATAAATTAGGTTTTTAGTCAATTTAATATAGGATTTTGAAAATTTTGTATAGGAGGTAATATAGTTAAGAGCTTCCAAATGTTTAATTCTTTATTCTTAATCTTTGCTTTATAAAAGTTTTAATTTTCAGCTAATGATAATAATGTATTATCCATATTTTTGAACAATTCTATAATACTTAATGTTATTTTTGGATTATATGACCACTAATTTACCTGTATATGTTTCTTTTATTGTATTTTGCTCTATTTTTGGATTTTTTTCTAAATTTTACTTTTGAGTCCTGCAATTTTATCTTCATATTTTTAAAATTCTGCTCATAAGTACTTTTTGTTTGTTTCGTCATTAGTAACTAAATGCCTTATTGTAGTATTTTATGTTGCGTGGGATTTCTGTAAGAAATGAGATTTTTGTTAGAGAGCTTTCGGATG
This sequence comes from Amaurobius ferox, assembly GCA_951213105.1. Classification (NCBI taxonomy): domain Eukaryota; kingdom Metazoa; phylum Arthropoda; class Arachnida; order Araneae; family Amaurobiidae; genus Amaurobius; species Amaurobius ferox. The sequence goes on from OX578136.1 coordinate 90,129,894, forward strand.
TCAAATTTTAAACATTTTTTGTAAATAATTCCATTAAATCATTCATCTAAAATAGTATAAAATATAAAAATATTTCTTTAATACCAGCATACACAATTGATTAAATATATGATCCGGCTTCAAAACGAAAATTGAGCCTTTATTGTAAAGATAAATTAGATAAAAAATCATTTCGATTTCAAAAAGATAGATAAGATTCTAGACAGAAATTGGGAAATTTACAATACATTTACTGTAGCAACTGCTCTCTTATTTATCTTGACGATGAAGACATTTTTTTCGCATGAAACCGGCTGATATTTTTAATTTTCATTTTATACTATTACTAAAGAAATAATGTTATGTATTAGATTGTTTGTATTTAATTTTGTATTACGTTACTTTATACAAAAATAAGTATTTAATTTAAATATCTTTCGGTTTATAATTTTTAATCCAATCAAAGGGAATAAATAGAGGAAAAATAAGAGTTGAATGAAAATGGTCATTGTTTCATTCCAGAAAATGAAGCAAAATATTAATATCAACATTTAAACCATATAGGAATGCTTAATCGATAATCATTTCATCAAATTTAAACCCACTAGTAAATGTGACTCATTTTCATAGAAAATTATATTATTTAATTTATCATTGTCATTATTTTATCGTTTCAATAACATTTAACATAATCATTAAATAAACAACTAAATACGAAAAAGTAACAATTATTTTAATAGGAATGGGCCATACTGCCAAAAGACAACAATTTTATTAAAAATTTTCCTTGAAATATTTACCTGTGAACTATTTAAATATTTCAAAAGATATTTATATATTTCCATGAAATATTTAAATATTAATCTTAACATTAAGTGCTAGTAAAATAAAAAAAACCTATCACTCGCGGTCTAATAATACCAAGAATTCAGTCCGCACCCTTTGGCTTGGTACTTAATTTATTGTTAGCTACCATAATCAACAGGTAATGTATGGTCTATCAGATTTATAGAATTCAATCTTAACATCCATTAAAATTATTTGTTTCATTTTTGAGATATTATCAATTTAAGAAGCAGGAACCTAAAGCCTTCGTGTTGACAAACACAATTAACAATGAATATAATATTTTCTTATTGTTTTAAATGCAGCTAATTTTGGTAGAACTTTGACATGAAAATTTTTTCAGGTTAAATATTATTAATCAAATTATAGAAAATAATTGTTTATTATCAGTATTTTAATAACACGTTTACCTGATAATTTAAATTTAAATTTACAATAAGAAGTAAATATAATTATTCATATATTGGCTAAAATGGTGTTAATGATAATCCGCTAAAATGAAGTATATTTAATTTCAATCGCATTATATTCTGTGAAAATAGCATATCATTTGAACAATAATTAATATGAATCGAATAATTTAGCTACATTTAATTATTAACAAGTTCCTAAATTGTTGCATTGACGAGTATGAAATATGCAGTCAGAAAGTCCGAGAGTAAAATTGATAATTTTACTAAAGTAGGGTAGCATTTGAAATACAAGAGGTAAAACGGAATGCATTATTGATAAATATATTAAATCAATATGTGTTTATATATTAAATACACTATGCAATACCACTGTATCAATGGTTATGATACAACAGTAAATGAATAAATTTTATCGCACATCACTGTGATAGGTCAAGTTTTCTACACAGGAAATTTCGTGAATGTATCATATTAATAGGACATTAATGTAATGATGTAAAACTGTCTTTAATTGTTAAAGTACAACAGCTCTCTTTTCTGCAGGAAAGCTTTGTAATAAAGAAACTAAACATACTCTTTAGCAAAAATGAAATAAAAAATACAATAAAAATGAATAATATATGATTAATGGCATAGATATATTTGTTTTTCATGATTTAAAGTGGTAGATATAAATGCATGAAGTTCGATGAAATATTGATCTATTTTGGAAACTTAAACTTCGAAAAGAAATAATATATTTTACTGTTCTTAAGTTTCATCTGTTGAAATTTACAAATTTGCTTTCGAAAACCTTTTTGTTTCTATTTAATTACGTAGCCTGCTTGACAATAAAAGCTAACTATAAGAAAGCTAACTATAGGATTCTAACGAAGAATGTATAAGAACTATAAGAACGTCCACTAAAGTGGTGTTTTTTGAGTACGAAACTATTATACTTGTATAATTACATCCAGGCATTCACTGTTACTAATAAAATAATCTTTCAAATTGGAGTAAAATTTCTGAGTTGAAAGTAAAATTTTACCCTGCCAAATTCCCATGAGTAAATAATTAAAGTATACAAAATCATATCTACATTTTGGTCAGTTAATTAAATAGTGTTAAATTATATTTGGAAGTTTTCAATGAAATTCTAAACGTACGTTTGTTATTTTGTAACAGTATGTTACTTTTGCTGTATTATTTTGCAGATTATTTTACAGATAAATTAGGACATATTAAAATATTTTCTAACAACAAATGAATGTTAATATAATATAAAAAGGTTACATGTTAGCGCGCATATATAAGAATTTAAATGAACATGAATTCTAATGCAATATAAACGTGTTCTTTTAATTTCAAATATACGCAAGTACTCATGTTTATTTTAACCAATTACTTTAACATAACTCGTTTCCATTTTTATATTTAGAAAATTAATTGGGGTTTTATTAGTTCAAAGTTAGAGGTCAACATAATACTAAAATGCAAACTGTCACATTTACACTCACCCAAGAGGCAGATCACAGACGCTAGAAATAACATGTTGACTTGGTATGGTCTCAGGAGAAAGCTCCCTATTTGAATCAGCAAATTTTATTCTCTGCCTTTTTATTCTAAACTTAAGGAAATTTATCATGAGGTGGTCAATTTGCGCTAATACGTCATGCACTTGTGCTTTTCTTTGTTTCATTTTGGCGCCCTTTGACGGAAGAAAAAAAACCAAAACATATTTCTGTGTTACCTTTCCTCAACGGACTACCCAAGCGTAAACAGTCACATGAATCCCCTATTCTTCCATCGTGTTCTTCACTTTCTCCTCTCTATGTTTGTGTTTCAGTTTTAGGGTTAAACTTCCAGTGTGTCAAAAGGGCGTTTCTTTATTTGGTCATAAATACAAAAGTGATTCTGTTCTTCATTTTTGCATATCACTGTAGTCAAGAGCTGTGAAAAGATTCGATTCTAAGAAATCACTTATTGCAAATATGAGAATTTGCAGTTCCCCCCTTTTCTTTGGTACTCTGTAAGAGCAGGTTTGTCCACTTGGAAGCACCTGTTCTTTAAGACTTCAATGAAGGTTATTCTTATCAAATTTGCTCTTAACTTAATTTGCAGAACGTGATCTGGAATCAAAATTACTATTTATTAACAACTATGCAACCTTCTTGCTAATGACTCATTCTTGTCTATATAACTTGCGTTTGATGTACAACGTTACTACTTATCATTTTAACAACTGCTTTCCCACAACACTGCGTATAGAAAAAGCTCATATTCCACAAATATTTCTTAATATAATTTTTCTATCAAATACATACTATGGTAAACATAAAAGAAATGAGCGCAAATTATTTTATAATTAGATAGTTACACAATCAGTAAACGTTCTAGAAAAATTAAATTTATTACTACCACTATTTTTAAATTTTAAAAATAAAACAGATAAAAATTACAGTAAACTAGATATTAGCATAAAAAATTTAATTCCAGTTGCCTATATCTGCTTTCGTAGGTTATGGAAAAACGTTAAAATTGCAACACGATTTCGTTCTACCTTTGAGACTGACGGCTATTAGCTGATAATTACTTCTAATAAAAGGGAGGCTATTTATTCATTTCATAAATGCCTGTTAATTTAAATTATACTGTCACACTAAAATCTGTTTTTGTAAATCATTCGTTTTCGCTGTTCTTTTAATACAAATACGGACACTTTATAACTGATGTTCTTATGCAAAGGAGAATTCCACCTACCCAGTAGTAAGAATATTTTGTTTGGTTTTTTGCGTTATGGTCGATGTCTTCCATTGAATTATTTTGACACTCTACGTTGTTTCATGATAATAAGATCTTATAGTTTCAGATAATAAGATCTTATTGTTAGATAATAAGATCTTATAGTTTCAAGTCAATATCGAGTAAACACAAACTTGCACGTATACTCAGTGCTGTCCACACACTTCCAGATTTAAACCCAGCACACATAGTAAGGTGCACATATACGTTGGAGGCATTTTAAAAAAATACTAACCAATTATGGAAAAATATTGTATTTACAACAAATATATCATAAAATCATGAATAATTAACTTATCTGAAAAAGTTGTCGTGCATTTGGACAAAATATGTGCCTAAAATGCATCAAAATAATTCGTACAAAAACTTTTCATACGCCAACAGCTCAAAACGAAAAAAAAAATTAAAGCAATTTTAATAGTTTAAAGTGGACTATTGTTTACGAACCTATTTAGATGCAATGGGGGGGACGGTAATTTATTTTAACTAATATTTTTTAAAGAAATTATAAGAGCTTTAACACATTAGCACAGAAAAATAGAAAAATCTTCTGTTTTTAACTGATGCTTGAGAGCACGTTATTCTACTGTATTTCAATAAGTGATGTTAGTTTAATTTCCTTAGGCAATTGCATTTATATAATTATACTGAAGATTCACAATAAATTTTATGCATATCAGGTGGAACTTTCGAAAGCTATTAATTTGGGCGTAAAGTAATTTGTATAAAATTATAGTTTTGGTAAATTTGCCTTCGGTTGCTTCAAACTGAAAATGTGTTATTATTATTCATGCTTTTAATTTATGTATACTTCGCTTTCTAATTAGTGCAGAAACAAAATTTAAACTGTTTTTGAAAGTAAAAAATTAGGGCATTATTACAGAGTGGTACAATGATTTTTTTTGTAAAACACCATTGTTGTAACGTATATGTGTATCTCAAACCAAATCACCACTCGTTCGGGCATATCTGGACTAAAGTCCTGAATATTTCAGTGTTCAGAATGTTCAATCAACAGTTCGAGGAATCAGAACGACCAGAATGTTTCAGTCCAGATTGTTTGCTCACTTAACAGTTCGAGCAACACTCTTTGCAATATTTTTGTATTTATGATTGTTGAGAAAATGTCTCATTATATGGTTCAGGTAAGCTTGTGTATCCTAACAGAAAATTTGATCAAAAGTTTGTAATAAAGAAATCTTAAAAGGTTTTTTAAATCCAGTTTTATTGAACGTGGTCTATTTGTCAGAACATATTGTGCTACTTATTCATTGACGTAGCGATGCTAGCTAAATGAGACTTTCTTTTTGTTGACTTTGTAACGCACTGCGAAATGTTTACGCTAACGCTCCCCCGCATTTAAGCTACTGCCTGTTAAATATTAGTATATTTACTCTGAATGATTTTGAACTAAATTTACATCTGGTTTAATTTGAAACTAAGTAGTATTATACTTTAAATACCAGACAGTTAATTAGCTAATAAAAGTAAAAATTTTAGAAGAAAAATTCTCCTTTGTAAGTAATTTCTTATAATTTTTAATCTTACTAGCTAAAGTAGCATTGCCAAAATTGACTTAAAGCTCAGGTGAAAACAAAATATGTTATACACAAAATAAAATTTTTCTCAAACTTGTTGATGATTGTGCAAATTTGTAAACTCAAAAGACTAAAATATAATAATTTTAATATTTTTCCTCCTAAATGAAAGAATAATACTAAAAGCTGTACATCTGGTTGAAACAGTAGCATATCACCGTTTTTTAAGCCCATCGGATCATACAGTTAAAATAAAAGTGCCTGTAGGATCAGAATAATGTTTAGGAAGGAAGTGCAAGAGCAATGGCGAGAGTAATTCCACCATCAAGCCGCACCTTCCAATTAAAAATACGAAATGAAACAGTCATTGCAGTTCCCGAATCCTTACAAATCAAAACTCATGGTTAGAGGCGATAACACTCCAATCGAATGAACGCACTCACACCCTTTATAATATAATTAACTGCCGTAAACCTTTGGGTTGGCTGTGTGGTCTGGGCCTTCCACACCCTTTATAATCCATTCAAGATGAACGCCCTCCCTCCTAGTCTCCCTAGTATCTGTGACATTTGCAGCCATTTCCCCGCCGAATTATCCTCAATCTAGGGTGGGCTTTAAATTGAGTGTCTGTCCACTAATGCCAATTCCCTAATAAATAATTCTCTAAATTATTCTTCTGTTCACTAATCTCAGATTTTTTATAATATTCCATGCCCCAGATTATATCAGTTTTCTTTTCTAATTGAAATTCCATACTTCCTAAGAAGACTATATTAGCAACATATAGTTGCGAACACGCAATGTTCCGTTTGGCGCCTCCTGTTTCGTCTGTTTCGAAGGCCAGGCGAAGAAAATACGGTGTAAGGCTCCTCTATATAGTATATCTACAGTCCTCTATATAGTATAGGGACTCTAATACGGTGCATGACGTCAGCATGACGTCAGCCCATTTAGAAGAAGGGTTGCCAGATTTGGTGATTTATCGCCAATTTGGCAACATTTAGCGACTTCTAGAATGTTCCACAGACTTCTCGATAGAACGATAATTCTTTGAGATATAGATATTTCCAGAAGTTTCTATGAAGATTTCATAAAAATGACTCACCCCTTTCCTCCGTTGCTGTGGAGTTGACGAGTGAACGTGACACGAGCTACATTGGTCTGTGATTTTTGTCAATGTTTTGAGAATAGCAGCGTCTGTTTTATGAAATTACTTTCTTCAACATTCTATGAATAATATCAGCTTTTCAGTGAATTTAGTGGTGTATTTAGGTGCCGTTTGATTGTATATTTTTCTTGTTACTTTCCTTAAATACATAATGTACAAGGAAAGTATTGTGAACTGGTCGAAAATTCGAATTCGAGTTTTCGACGGGAGAGCACGTTTCAAGCATCCCTGATCACGAATCAAAAATTTTTGAAGTGATGTCTGTGTGTGTGTGTGTTCAGTGAGTCTGTGGAGACGATATCTCAACAAATGGAGCGATTCGAATGAAATTTGGTACAAAAATCACAATCCGTGAGTACTGGAAGCCTATTGTTTTTAAACGTAATCGAATGTACAAAACCCGCCTAAATTTTCGAGTGAAATTTTTATAAAATCATCAAAAAATCAAAACCTTTAATAAATTTGCGGAAATAGATATTTTTTACGTAATTTTTTCTTGGAAAACGATTGACATAAATTTTAGAACGCTAGCATGAACCATTCTCGAGATATTGTACATTTTTCAAACAAATTTATCAAAAATCCCATAAATTAAAAAAAAATATTAACTGTTGAGAAACATGTTCACTTTCATATGTAATATCGTGGGATAAATTTGATGACATTAGTCTCGTGGATCTAGCTCGTTCCATTCACGAGAAAGGATACTTTGAGTAATACTTTTGTATTTGAACGCCAATAGTCATTTATCTGCTATAAGAATAACTTATTTCTCCGTCCATAACGCTTGGCGAGATTTTGGCGACGAATTTGGCGGAATGTCGTCAACTTGACGACTTTTGACATAAACTTTAGATCGCTAGCATGAACCATTATGGAAATATTGTACATTTTTCAAACAAATTTATCAAAAATCCAATAAATTAAAAAAAATATTAACTGTTGAGAAACATGTTCACTTTTCATATGTAATATTATGGGATAAATTTGATGATATCATTCTCGTGAATCTAGCCCGTTCCATTCACGAGAAAGGATACTTTGAGTAATACTTTTGTATTTGAACGCCAATAGTCATTTATCTGCTATATAAATAAATTTTTTCTCCGTCCATAACGCTTGGCGAGATTTTGGCGACGAATTTGGCGGAATGTCGTCAACTTGACGACTTTTTTAAATGTTGCCAAATTAACGAAAATCTCGCCAAATGGATAAAAATGACGACTAATCGTCGAAAATTCAATATCTTGGAAAGAAGTATCTACTATAAGAATAACATATTTTTTTTTACTGTAAAAGTAGTAAATTCATTGCATTATATAGGGAAAGTCATGTGTTGCCCACATCAGATTTTTTAATTTGTGCTTGTGAGTAAACGTTAGTTATTCAGAAACATGGACTCATTCTTGTAACCTGCGTATTGTGCTAGCTTGTATTTACGATTCTATAGGATACTTTCTTAATAATATAAATTGCGGGAGGGGGGAGCATTGCTTTTATGCTGTACTTACGAAGTTGTTATTTATTATGTTAATTTTGCAGTCTTTTATTAGCGATTGTTTGAAAAAAAACTAATCGAAAATTCCATACTGTTTTTTATAGCAGATGAACAGAGTTGAATAAAGCGTAAAATATTTGATGTGGGCAACACATGACTTTCCTTATATAATGAAATGAATTTACTACTTTATGAGTAAAATAAATAGGTTTTTCTTCTAGTAGATACTAATATCCTTTCCAAGATATTGAATTTTCGACAATTAGTCGTCATTTTCATTGATTTAGCGTCATTTTTATCCATTTGGCGAGATTTTCGTTAATTTGGCAACATTTCAAAAAGTCCCCAAGTTGGCGACATTAAGCCAATTTCGTCGCCAAAATCTCGCCAAGCGTTATGGACGAAGAAATAAGATGTTCTTACAGCAGATAAATTGGCGTTCAAATGCAAAAGTATTACTCAAAATATATTTTTTCATGAATGGAACGAGCTAGATCCACGAGAATGATGTCATCCAATTTATCGCATGATATTATATATGAAAAGTGAACATGTTTCTCAATAGGAAATTTTTTTTTCTATTTTATATGACTTTTTGATAATTTCTTTGAAAAATGTGCAATATCTCGAGAACGGTTCATGTTAGCGTTCTAAAATTTATGTCAATCGTTTTCTAATGAAAAATTACATAAGAAATGTCTATTTGCGTTACTTTAATATTGGTTTTGATTTTTTGACGATTTTTTCAAAATTTCATTCGAAAATTTAGGGGGGTTCTGAACATTCGATTGCGTATAAAAGCAATAGGCTTTCAGTGTTTACAGATTGTGATTTTTGTACCAAATGTGGGCCGAATCGGTCCATTCGTTCGTCAGTTATCGTCTCCACAGACCCACTGACACTCACACACACATACACACACACACACGCACAGACATCACTTCAAAAATGTTTGATTCGGGATGCTTGAATCCGGGATGCTTGAAACGTGCTCTCCCGTCGAAAACTCGAATTCGAATTTTCGACCCCGTCACAATACTTTCCTTATACATTATGTATATAAGGAAAGTAAAAATTTAAATTCACATGTTAAATATTTCTTTATGTTACTGCTTTATTTTTCTTACAGATGAATCCTTAATTAATGTACTACTAGCGCATATGAAGTATGCGAGTTGTGAAGGATTTAAAATAAAACTTAATTTAACGAGTAATCATGAAATTAGAAGTATAAGAATATTATTTTAATCTTTGAATATCCTAATATAAGAGAAGATATACGTTTCTAAAATGTGAATATTAATTTTAAAAACCTAATGTGGGCAGCACATGACATTCCCTGCAAACTCGTATTCACGTTCTCTTTATTGCATTAATAATTCATTGTGTTTAATTGCACAAAATAAGAGTCATAATTACTTTCAATTACACTGGATTTGCACTTTTAATTTAATTTCAGTTTTCATTTGTTAACGGGACTTATTTTCAAAGGTGGCATATCGAAATGCAAAAATCCTAACATATCTCAAGAACGGCTACGGCTAGTCCTAGAGTAATGGGTTTGGTCTTATTCTTTTCATCATGAAAAAATTCGAATAAAATTATGATTTAATTGATATATTTGAGTATTGGTATTTTAATTTTAGATTTAACGATTTTTGCGGGCCATTTAGCAAACAAATGCAGGTTATATTTTTCAGAATCGTGCCAAAATCTAATCAGCACGGGGGTAACACACAAGTGAATTATCTACCAAATTTTGTGAAATTTGGTCTATTAGTTTTTCAGTTATGGAAACAGGCAATTTTTGCAGGCCATTTCACAAAAACAGGCGGGTTATTTTATCCCGAATCGTACCAAAATCAAATCAGCATCAGGGTCACCCACAAGGGACATTTATGACAAAATTTATGAAATTTTTATGAAACAAATTTTATGAAATTCGGTCAATCAGTGTTTCAGTTAGAGTGGATACAAAATCTACACACACACACACACATATGTCACGCTAAAAATAGTTTTCCGTGTTCTAGAAGTCCCAAAACGTGTAGATCCGTCGAAAACTCGAGTTGCGATCATTATCACGATTCCAGTAATTTCCCTACATATTACCATGCATTGCAGGGAAAGTGGCAAATTAGAACACAGGAAAACAATGAAATTGAAGTAACACATTTAACACGTTTAACACGTAAGCACGTTTAAATCACAATGCATGGAAGTGTACAATTTTTGATTAACTGTTTATAAGTTGTTTTTTACTTTTCAGCTGTGCGAAGAGCACTAAGTATGCGTTTCAACCTGTTACACCTGGTTTTAAATATTTAAATTAAGATTCTGCAAGGTTTAAATATATTAGAGGTTTTAAATATTTAGATATATTAGAGGTTTTAAATATTTAGATATATTAGAGGTTTTAAATATTTAGATTAAGATTATGCTCTGTGCAGCTTCACGCAAGTCTGCAAATTTTCACCTTTCTATCTATTGCAGTTTTCGAATAAGAGGCATGCGAAAATCAGGCAAATGTTGATTTGGTTTTGCTGGGAATGGAAAATGACCTTCACTTTGCTCGTTTATAATAAAATGGTTTAATTTACAAAAGAAATCTTACTTCGATGGTAAGAGCTTGCAATTTCATCCCACTTGCTCAACGGTACAGCTTCGGCTGGTCAGTTCGTGGATCCACGTTTCGATTCACGGTTGTAGCAGCAAGGTTGTTTATAATGGCGACCGAACAAATCAACCCTGTATGTTAGTGCAAATATGTCGGAGTGAAAGAGATCCTAGTACGACTAGTACGGATTCAATGGACTCTGGAAGATTGAACGTCGATTTCGAATTGGGAGGATAACGACCGCACAGGATACTAACCTGGTTAAAAATAGTAGCGACGGGATCCTAACCTGTAGTAAAAATAGTAGGATATGGTCAGTCAGATTGTCAGTTGCCCGCCAATCTGATATTAGAAAGTGGAGAATGCCGAGTCCACTTCGACGATAAGAGCTTGTATTTTCGTCCCAGTAGCTCACCGATAGAGAGTCTGTTGTTTTGATATCCAGGATTCGATTCTCGGTTGAGGTAGGCTCTTTACAGCATTTCAACTTAACTCTGTAATTAAAATTAATTACTGCCATTTGAATAAATAAATTTAAATCATCATGAAAAATTTATATCGGCTAAATTCAACAGCAACACTGAAAAGCATTTACTAAAAAGCCTTTTTACTTTCCTTGCAATACATCGGAATGCATAGGGAAAGTATTGCAACTATGTCGAAAATCACAAATCGAGTTTTCAACGGTTCTACATGAACTTTAGTATACGAAAAAAGTATTTCTAGCGTGGCGTCTCTCTCTCTCTCTCCGTGTGTGTGTTTGTCTGTCTGTGCAACGTATGTATCCACTCTAACTTAAAAACTAATGGACCAAATTTCATAAAATTTTATAGGTAGGCCACATGTGGGTGACTCTGGTGTTATGCATGACTTTTGTACGATTCGTGATAAAATAACCCGCCTTTTTCGCGAAAAGGCCCGCAAAAATATTATGCATCTACTCTAGCTAAAAAAATTTGATGTGGGCAGCAAATCACATTCCCTGTAGAATCATAATCACGTCCTCTTTATTTCTTCTATAATTCCATTGAGTTTAATTCCACAAAATGTCACCCATAAGTATTTAAAATTACATTGAATTTGCACTTTTAATTCAATTTTCGTTCTCATTTGGTAACTGGACTTATTTTCAAAGGTGGCGTAACGAAACTATGAAAACAAAAATAAAAAAATCTGATGTGGGCAACACATGACTTTCCTTATATAATGTAATGAATTTACTACATTTACAGTAAAAAAATAGGTTTTTCTTATAGTAGATACTAATATTCTTTCCATGATATTGAATTTTCGATAATTAGTCATCATTTTCATTGATTTAGCGTCATTTTTATCCATTTGGCGAGATTTTCGTTAATTTGGCAACATTTCAAAAAGTCGCTAAGTTGGCGACATTCCGCCAAATTCGTCGCCAAAAACTCGCCAAGCGTTATGCACTAAGAAATAAGTTATTCTTACAGTAGAGAAATGACTATTGGCGTTCAAATACAAAAGTATTACACAAAGTATCTTTTTTCATGAATGGAACGAGCTAGATCCACGAGAATGATGTCACCCAATTTATCGCATCGTATTACATATGAAAAGTGAACAGGTTTCTCAATAGGAAGTATTTGTTTTTTATTTTATATGACTTTTTGATAATTTTTTTAAAAAATGTACAATATCTCGAGAACGATTCATGTTAGCGTTCTAAAATTTATGTCAATCGTTTTCTAATGAAAAATTACCTAAGAAATGTCTATTTCCGTAACTTTATTAGTGGTTTTGATCTTTTGACGATTTTTTCAAAATTTCATTCGAAAATTTAGGGGATTCTGAACTTTCGATTGCGCATAAAAACAATAAGCTTCCAGTGTTTATGGAATGTGATTTTTGTACCAAATTTGGTTCGAATCGGTCCATTCGTTCGTCAGTTATCGTCTCCACAGACTCACTGACACACACACACACGCACACACACATACTTTCACACACACACACACAGACATCACCTCAAAAATATTTGATTTGTGATCAGGGATGCTTGAAACGTCTTCTCCCGTCGAAAACTCGAATTCGAATTTACGACCCCATCACAATACATTCCTTATGCATTATGTATATAAGTAAAAATAGGTTTTTCTTATAGTAGATACTAATATTATTTCCAAGATATTGAATTTTCGACAATTAGTCGTAATTTTCATTGATTTAGCGTCATTTTTATCCATTTGGCGAGATTTTCGTTAATTTGGCAACATTTAAAAAAAGTCGCCAAGTTGGCGACATTCCGCCAAATTCGTCGCCAAAATCTCGCCAAGCGTGATGCACTAAGAAAAAGTTATTCTTACAGCAGATAAATGACTATTGGCGTTCAAATACAAAAGTATTATTCAAAGTATATTTTTTCATGAATGGAACGAGCTAGATCCACGAGAATAATGTCACTCAATTTATCGCATGGTATTACATATGAAAAGTGAACATGTTTCTCAATAGGAATTTTTTTTTTTATGTGACTTTTTCGTAATTTTTTTGAAAAATGCACAATATCTCGAGAACGGTTCATGTTAGCGTTCTAAAATTTATGCCAATGAAAATAATCTAATTAATTAATAACGAGTCGACTAAATTGATCACACCATTTAAACTTAAACAATATCATTTATTAACAACATCAATTTTCATTAATTATTTTAGAGGAGGGGACATATGCGACCAGAATTATTAAAATTACTATTGTGTCTAGGGCCTGTGATAATTGCAGAGCACATACCTTCCAATTTAGTCTTCAGCTTTATCATATCTCAAAGGCTTGCATCAGTCTTAGTGCTGAAGTACTGCCATAACTCTGTGGTGTGTGGCTCCTACTCGTACTTTGAATGCACTCGCACATTGATTTCTTTCCATTATTTTGGAACCTCTACGGAACACTCTACAAATCTGTTAGGTTTTTCATTCTTCTCTACTCCTGCTCTTAAGTCAAAATCGTGATTATTTCTGGCATGCTTTTAAGTCAAAATTCGATCATCTTCTCTATCCATCGTTTCTTTCCATGTCTGATCTCCATCTCTGATTCTCGTTGTCTGCACCAAGCTGTGGTTCCCTCGGCGGGGGTAGCTCCGCCTTTCTTCTTTTTGGCGCTCATTGGTTCTTCTTTAACCAATGGCACTATTTCACATTTAGTATGGCCCAGCTCAGCCCCTCTGGTATTGCACCCCTAAATTTATAGTCTTTTGACCCTAAAGTTCAAGTCCTCATAAACCCCGGTGCCAGCCAGACTACAAGCTTTGTTCGCCATTCTGGGCATCATAAATTCCACAAATAAATGTGTCTCATGTGAGAACAATTTCTGTTCTCACAGGTGAAGATTTAATTCTTGACTTAAATAAATTTATCTATAAAATCAGCTATAAATATCAAATCCCTGTAGAAAAATTCAAACCCTGGAGCATCTTAATTGAGTAATACTTAAGTCACTACATATATATTCAGAAAATTAATAAATCATATAAACTTAATTCACTTGAAAAGGATATTAAAGAAATTCAAAATGATTTTGTCATTACTTATGTCGATAAGGCTGGAAGTAACTACTCAATAATTTGTAAATATTACTACATAAGTACCCTCCAGTCACATTTACTTAATAATCAAATATATAATTTACATAATATTAACTTTAAAATCTTATCCAAAAGAATATCAGCCAAATGTAAGCTAATCCATCTAAACAATAGTTGCAATAACATTCCATAGCTTGTTTTAGTACCCAAGTTTCATAAATTCCCTGTTGCTTTTCGTACTATTACTTGTGGGTATAATTCTTACATTACTAATGCTGGCAAATTATTATTAAAAATCTTAAATGAAGTATCCTTGTCACACTATATCTGAAAGAATTGTCTTATTGTAAAAAACAGCTTTGAATTAGTTAAGTTATTAAAAACTCTTACGAATACTCATAGTATTTATACTTTTGATTTCAAAGATTTGGTTAATAATATTGATACAGATGATCTGTATAGAATTATTTTAAGAATTTTTGAAAAATGTAATATCACCCTAAAATTTTCAACTTTTCTTTTTAAAAAATTACCTAATTTCACTCTCTATGAGAATTATATTCAACATGGTGGTACATTTCTTAAGCAATAGTATCCCACAAGATATAGTTTTAGTAGTTTTAGGTTTAGTATCCCACAAGGGGTGTGTGCCTCATCTTTATTAGCTAATCTGTATTTATTCTTCTATGACAAGAACATTAATCCAGGATTGCATAATATGCAAATGTTTAGATATATAGATGACATATTATACGTATCCCATAATAATATCTCTATAGTACTTAACTTTTATCCTAATAATTTACAATTAAATGCAAGTAATAATGACACTAATGTAGAAAAATTCTTAGATTTAAACTTAGATTTACAAAATTATTATCCGGCTTTAAACTTATATGATAAAAAACAAGATTTTAGATTTAATACATAAAAAATTCAACACTTCGACTCTTGTTTGCATATATCAGTTTTTAGAAATATTATAATAAACTAGGTTCTTAGAATCAATACAATTTGTGATGAAAATTGTAAATTAGCACATTCTATAGAATTATTGAGTACAGCGACTAATAATGCATATCCTTCCAAATTCGTTATTAAAATTATCAACTCAGTCTATCAACTTCCACTCGACAACATCCAAGACAACTTTCCCAATTATAGTGGCTAACGGAAAAAATAATAAATTATAATTATTTATTAATTATATAATGTAAATAAATAAAAACGGAATATAACAAAATAAACTAAAAAAATTAGAACAATAAAGGAATCGGAAAATAAGATACTTTAAGATTAATATTAATGTTTTGAATTTTATTTTCGCTAAAAAATTGTAACTGTAGCAAGTTTGAAACTACGATTTGAGCGTCCCGATAATGGTGTATAGTGGCATTCTCGTTTATCCATTTCGTCTTTGAATCACTTGTTTAGTAAGAATTTCCATCTATGTTTCATGTTCATATTCTGTTCTACTTATATAGGTAATTGTCCTGTTTCCGGCTTTGACTCACTGGACGGATCTGGGAGAGTCGCTATGAAATCTTGTTCTGCTTCCTAGGTTGTATTTCATCATGCTCTTTCCGGTGCTTCTCGATATTTTTCATACTGTTGTTGTTGATCGTACATGCACGTGGTGAAAGAAGAAGGGTTCCTGCCTCATGGTAATAATAGATTTTCTAATTTTTCTTATCTTCAAATTTTCATCTTTTGGTGCCTGTAGTCTGAGTTTGGGTATTTATAATAATGTACTATTGCCCAATCTGAAACAGGCATTTGTTTGGGTTAATTAGAATTAAATACTCAGACCTGAAGATGAATTTAATTCTGGTTTATCTTCGAATTTGGGCATGTGCTGTTCTTTTCTATAGTCTTTCTAATGAAAAATTACATAAGAAATGTCTATTTGCGTAACTTTATTAGCGGTTTTGATTTTTTGACGATTTTTTCAAAATTTCATTCGAAAATTTAGGGGGGTTCTGAACTTTCGATTACGTATAAAAACAATAGGCTTCCAGTGTTTACGGATTGTGATTTTTGTACCAAATTTGGTTCGAATCGGTCCATTCGTTCGTCAGTTATCGTCTCCACAGACTCACTGACACACACACACACACACACACACACACACATACACACACACAGACATCACTTCAAAAATGTTTGATTCGTGATCAGGGATGCTTGAAACGTGCTCTCCCGTCGAAAACTCGAATTCGAATTTTCGACCCCGTCACAATACTTTCCTTATACATTATGTATATAAGGAAAGTAATATCCCGAAAACGGCTAATCTTAGTGCAATGGGATTGGTCTTATTCTTCGCATCGTTAAAAATTAGGTATAAAACAAGCATTTAATTGATATATTTGATCATAGGTAGTTTTCTATTTTAGAAGTTGACGATTTTTGAGGGCCATTTCGCAAAAAACAGCAGGTTATTTTTTTCCGAATCGTACCAAAATTTAATCAGCACTAGGTTCACACACCAGTGACTTACCTACCGGATTTTATAAAATTTGGTCCATTAGTTGTTTAGTTAGTGTGGATACATTCATTATACACAGACAGACACACACACACAAACGTCACGCTAAAAATAGTTTTTCGTATTTTATAGGTCCCAAAACGTGTAGATCTATCAAAGCTCGAGTTTCGATTTTCGTCATGATTCCAATACATTCCCTATGCATTACCATGTATTGTAGGGAAGTAAAACTAATTGACCAAATTTCATAAAATTTGGTGAATAAGTCTTATGTGGGATACCCTAGGTGCTGAATAGATTTTGGTATTATTCGTAAAAGAAGAACCTGCCTTTCTTTACGAAATGGTCATCAAAAAGTGACAAAATCAAAAATAAAAAACTACGTATGCTCAAATGTATCAATGCTAGTTTTATACGTGAATTTTGACGAGTAAAAGAATAAGACCAACCCTATTACTCCAGGATTGACCGCTCTTGAGACATATTTTCCGCATTTTTACTTTCCCTGCAATACATGGTAATGTATAGGGAAAGTATTGAAATCATGCCGAAAATCACAACTCGAGTTTTCGACGGATCTATACGTTTCGAGACCTCAAGAATATGAAAAAACTATTTTTAGCGTGACGTCTGTGTGTGTGTCTGTGTGTCTGTCTGTCTGTGTATCTGTCTGTCTGTGCAGATTATGTATCCACTCTAACTAAAAAACTAATTGACCGAATTTCATAAAATTTGGTTGGCAAGTCACTTGTGGGCAAATCTGGTGCTGATTAGTTTTGGGTACGATTCGTGATAAAAGAACCCGCCTTTTTTTGCGAAATAGCTTGCAAAAGGCTGTATCCACTCTAGCTGTAAAACTAACGAACCGAGTTTCACAAAATTCGGTAGATAAATATCTTGTAGGTCACCCTGGTGCTGATTAGATTTTGGTACTATTCGAAAAAAAATAACCTGCCTTTTTTTGCGAAATGGTCCACAAAAATCGTCAAAATCTAAAATAAAAAACTACTCATGCTCAAATATATCCATTAAATGTTTGTTGTATACGTAAATTTTAACTAAGAAAAGAATAAGACCAATTCCGTTATACTAGGACTAGTCGTTCTCGAGATATATTTTAATATTTTCGTATTTTCTCTACACCACCTTTGTAAAATAAGTCCAGTTAGCAAATGAGAACGAAAATTGAATTAAATGTAAATTAAATTTAATTAAAATAAAGAGAACGTGGATATGTCTGCAGGAAAAGCCATGTGCTGCCCACATCAGATTTTTTACACCGTCTTTGCAGAAATGTCTAGTTACAAAGAAAATTAATTGAACGTGCAAATACAGTGTTATTTTGTGCAATTAAACTGAATTCACTAAATTATTAAAGAAATAGAGAGAAAATGAATTGGAATCTCTAAAGAATGTCATATGCTGGCCACATCAGATTTTTTTACGATGCCCAATTCCAGCTTCGTACTGCACACGATTATAGTCAAGCAATTGAAGTCACCTTATTGGCTTCTTTTTGCTTTCTTTAAGTGAATATAATGAAATTGTAAAATAACATTTATGTAAAAGAAAAGTTGCAATTCATTTATTTAGGAGTATTAGATTTCCCATCTTTGACAAGTTTGAATATTAAGGATACAAATAATAAAACAAATTCATGAAATTCTATTGTATATTTTAGCCATGCATTTTCCGCTTTTTATAAAGCTGCTTGCAGAAAAGTTAGACAATATTATCTAAATTTAGACAATATTATCTAAAAATCTGATGTGGGCAGTACATGACTTTCCCTGCAGACTTATATTAACGTTCTCTTTATTTTAATTAAATTTATTTCACTTTTAATTCAATTTTCGTTCTCATTCGGTAACCGGACTTATTTTCAAAGGTGGCGTAGAGAAAAGACGGAAAGCTAAAATATCTCGAGAACGGTACGTATTACTCACTTAATTACGTATTAAGTGAGCATTTAATGGATATATTTGAGTATACCTAGTTCTTTAGATTTTGACGATTTTTGCGGGCCATTTTGCAAAAAAAGGCAGGTTATTTTTTTCCGAATCTTACCAAAATCTAATCAGCACCAGGGTAACCCACAAGTGACTCATCTACCGAATTTTGTGAAATTTGGTCCAGAAGTTTTTTAGTTAAAGTGGATACAAGCTTTTGCGGGCCATTTCGCAAAAAAAGGCGGGTTCTTTTATTCCGAATCGGACCCAAAACAAATCAGCCCCAGACTCGCTCACAAGTGACTTACGTACGAAATTTTGTGAAATTCGGTCCATTAGTTTTTTAGTTAGAGTGGATACAAAATCTGCACAGACAGACAGACACACAGACAGACAGACACACAGACACAGACACACACACAGACGTCACGCTAAAAATGGTTTTTTCGTATTCTAGAGGTCTTGAAACGTGTAGATCCGTCGAAAACTCGAGTTGCGATTTTCGGCATGATTCCAATACTTTCCCTATACATTACAATGTATTGCAGGGAAAGTAAAAAGACAAAGAAAATAAATATGTTTTACAAAGGAAATGTTCATAAAAATTCATAAGTGTGCTAAATTAAATACATTGTCAGACCTCATAAGGTAGGTTTAAGAAAGCATACAAAATTGATGATGTAAAAATAAAACTAGTATATAATGTATAAAACATCCGATGTGAGCACAACATGACTTTCCCTGCAGACTCAATTTTATTTTGTCTTTCTTTCATAATTATATTTCTTTCTTTTATAATTATTGAGTTTAATCGTACAAAATAACACGGATACTTATTTCAAATCACATTGAATTTGCAGTTGTATTTCATTTTTCGTTCTCATTTGGTGTCTGGGCATATTTTCAAGAGTGACGTTGAAAAATGCGAAAGATATAAATATCTAGAGAACGGTTTGTTCTAGAGTTATGCTGATGGTCTTATTCTTTTAGCAATCAAAAATTACGTATAAAACAAGCCTTTAATTGATACATTTGAGCACACATAGTCTTTTATTTTTATTTTGGGCAATTTTTAGGGACCATTTTGCTACAAATATTTAGGTTCTCTCCTTCCGAATCATACCAAATCTAATCAGCACCAGAGTATCCCACAGGTGAGCCAGCTTTGGGTGTCTCTATTGAACTCATCAGAAGAACTGTTTATGACATCTTTAGAAAGCAGCAGTGCGAGAACTAGCGCAGCATCAAGGGCCAAAGGCAGGCAAAAGAACTGAAGTTTAAGTGCCCATAGTGTGAGTCATAGGGAGCTATTCAAGCTCAATAGAACTGGCATTAGAATGGCTGTCGTGTCCTTACTGGGCACTGCACCCATAAAAGACACACAAGTATTATGGGTGTCACTAAGGGCCCGGTCTGTAGAGGCTGTAAGTCCAGCGAAGAAAGTGCCACACACATATTCTGTGAGTGTGGAGTGT
This sequence comes from Amaurobius ferox, assembly GCA_951213105.1. Classification (NCBI taxonomy): domain Eukaryota; kingdom Metazoa; phylum Arthropoda; class Arachnida; order Araneae; family Amaurobiidae; genus Amaurobius; species Amaurobius ferox. The sequence continues at coordinate 90,150,194 of OX578136.1, forward strand.
TTTCTGTCCATAGGTTCGAGCATTTGGGCCGACATGTGATCGAGTCCTGGTAATTACAGGATATTCCTGTCAACTGTCTGCTGATCTTTGCTTCGGCTACTGCTGTTGTGTTCTCTCAGGGACTGTTTCATCCTTTGGGGAAAGTACAATAGACCTCTGGTTGCTGTGCTAGGCTCTCTTTGAGCCACCCACCTAAAAGTCATAAGTCATCCCACAGGTCATTTAGCGATCCATTTTTGTGAAATTTGGTAAATTATTTTATCAGTTAGAGTTGAAACATACTATTTTGCGGCAAGTTTTACAAAAAAAGACAGGTTCTTTTTTTCCAGAATAGTACCAGAATCTAATCAGCATTAAAATCACCTACAAGTGATTTATCCATCAATTTTTATAAATTTTTTATCAATTAGCTTTTTAACTTCATGCATATATTGAACACACACACACACACACACATATACCAGGCTAAAAAGAGTTTCATCGGGCTCTATGTACTCAAAATGCGCAGATCCGTCGAAAACCCGAATTTTCGACACCAATCCATATACTTTCCCTATTCATTACCATGCATTGCAAAGAAAATAAAAATCTGATGTGGGCAGCACATGACTTTCCCTGCAGACTTAAAGCCACATTCTCTTTATTTTAATTAAATTTATTTTACTTTTAATTCAATTTTTTTTCTCATTCGGTAACAGGACTTATTTTCAAAGGTGGCGTAGAGAAAATACAAAAGAATAAAATATCTCGAGAACGGCTAGTCCTAGTGTAATGGGGTTGGTCATATTCTTTTCTTCGTTAAAAATTACGTATTAAACAAGCATTTAATGGATATATTTGAGCATACGTAGTTCTTTAGTTTAGATTTTGACGATTTTGACCATTTTGCAAAAAAGGCTGGTTATTTTTTTCCGAATCGTACCAAAATCTAATCAGCATCAGGGTGACCCATCTACTGAATTTTGTAAAATTCGGTCCATTAATTTTTCAGTTAGAGTGGATACAAACTTTTGCGGGCCATTTCACAAAAAAGGCGGGTTATTTTATCCCAAATCGTACTCAAAACTAATTAGCCCCAGACTCGCCCACAAGTGGCTTACCTACCAAATTTTGTGAAATTCGGTCCATTAGTTTCTTAATTATAGTGGATACAGAATCTGCACAGACAGACACACAGACACGCACACAGACGTCACGCTAAAAATGGTTTTCTCGTATTCTAGAGGTCTTGAAACGTGCAGATCCGTCGAAAACTCGAGTTGCGATTTTCGGCATGATTCCAAAACTTTCCCTATACATTACCATGTATTGCAGGAAAAGTAAAAATGTGTTCAAGAAAATTAGTGAGAATTTAATGAGCGCTTTATTCTTATTCATTCTTATAGAATTGTAGTATAGTTTTTAAGTTTATTACTATTATGAACCATATAATAAGTAAAATTGCCTTAAAAATTAAATGACATTAATCACATTTCAGACGCTGTGCTGCTTATTAACAAGGCACTTCGTGACCTCTTTCGGAGTATGCAAGTCCTTGACACCTTGCACCTACTGACTGCATTGTTATTTATTATTTGCCTTGCAAACAGTGGCAACTTTCGACAGATTCTGACTAATCTTCTATCCTTCTAAAAAGGCAATGTTTATGTTTCTTTATTTTAGTTATGAGAGATAAGAGTCTTGTTCGTAGAATAGACATTGTTGTAAAATCTTTAAAACAAGGCAAAGTGAACCTTGACTCCCATTATAACTGGATGTACATAGTAGTTTGGGAAAATAATAATAAAATACAAGGTCAAAGTTGTTAGTAATTTATGCAATTTTCAGAATTTACAGAATCAGCATTGACAAAACTTTAAAAATAAATTCCATTATACAGGATGTTTGAAAAAAATTACATGGAAAAATATCTCTTGAGATTTGATCACGACCCTATGATAGCATTTAAAAAAATCTGATGTGGGCAGCACATGACTTTCCTTATATGATGCAATGAATTTACTACTTTTACAGTAAAAAAATAGGTTATTCTTATAGTAGATACTTATATTCTTTCCAAGACACTGAATTTCGTCAATGAGTCGTCATTTTCATGGATTTAGCGTCATTTTTACCCATTTGGCGAGATTTTCGTTAATTTGGTAACATCTTAAAAAGTCGCCAAGTTGGCGACATTCCGCAAACTTCGTTACGAAAATCTCACCAAGCGTTATGGATGGAGAAATAAGTAATTCTTATAACATGGGACTATTGGAGTTCAAATACAAAAGTATTACTCAAAGTATATTTTCTCATGAATGGAACGAGCTAGATACACGAGAATGATGTCACCTAATTTATCGCATGATATTACTTACGAAAAGCGAACATGTTTTGCAACGATTAATATATTTTTTTATTTATGGAATTTTTTGATATATTTATTTGAAAAATATGCAATATCTCGAAAAGGGTACATTATTATTAAAGATTTTGATTTTTTGATGATTTTTTTAATGTTTCACTCGAAAATTTAGGGGGTTTCTGAACATTCGATCGCGTTTAAAAACAATAAGCTTCCAGTATTCACGAATTGTGATTTTTGTACCAAATTTCATTCGAATCGCTCTATTCATTCGTGAGATATCGTCTCCACAGAACCACTGACACACACACACACACACACGCTTTCTCTCTCTCTCTCTCTCTCTCTCTCTCTCTCTCTCTCACACACACACACACACACACACACACATACATCACCTCAAAAGTGTTTGATTCGTGATCAGAGATGCTTGAAACGTGCTTTCCCGTCGAAAACTCGAAATCGAATTTTCGACCCCGTCACAATACTTTCCTTATGCATTATGTATGGAAAGTAAGAATCTGATGTGGGGAGCACATGGCTTTCGCTACAAACTCAAATTCATTTTCTCTTTATTTCTTTAATAATTCATTAAATTCTAAAAAAATTCTAAAGGCATCTATATCGCTTTTTAAAAAATCCGCTAAAATTTTTAATTTAATTCCTCTGTAAAAGTAAAAAAAAAATTGTAACAATCAAAGTTTTAGTTATATAAGATTAGCTGTGGAGACATAGCTGAAGAACAAAACATTCGGGTTCCTTTTAGAAACTAATTTGCAAATTTATAGAGCTTGATCAACATACGACAAAAGGAAGCCGCTGAAATGGAAACATTATTCCTTTACCATTTTTACCACGTTGTAACAATCGTTTAGGCTAATCGAGAATACATGAATTTAAATCTTTTGTCAAAGATGGATTAAAAAGAGGAAAATATTAATAATTGCTGCAGTCATACATGCCATAGCCGTAACTCATTAAACACACTCAAAAACATAATATTGGACATTTATAAAATGTATTCTTCTATCAATTTTGTTGTGATTTAAACCGGACAATTTGAATACAAATTTGTTTATCGTAAATTTCTTTGTTTTATACACTTGAAATAATTATATCCTAATTGCCAGATGAACTTTCAGAAGATTTCGTCTTCACAGTCTTATGTATTTAAATTGATGATAGGATTTTTCCGAAATTGACATAGAAATAGCATTTCCAAGTTTGATAAAAAATTAATTAGAGTGTGGCACAACTCGATTTTATCATGCCAGAATTATTATTTTTTTTTCAAATTTTACATTAAAAAAAAATGAGAAATCGGTATTGTGGGTCCAAATTATTACAGCTATACCGTGTTCTCCTTCACTATAAAGGGATTAAAAAATATGGATTGATTCCATACTTGAGAATGTGGAACCAATGATGTCATGAATAAAAAAAGCTGTGTTGCTATTTTTCAAAATCTATAGAAGCCGCGTGTTTATTGAGTTATAAATATACTTTTTTATGTATCATTATGTCAATTTTTGTCCTATACTGACATGTTAAAAAGATATGAAATTTCGATAAATTTCGAAGTTTTTGCTGGAATTTAAAAGGAAATTCTATCTAGTTCTAAATTTTTTAATAACAAAGTCAAATATGAAGTCTCGTGATAATTCATTAATACTTGTGGCCGTTATCGTTCGCGTAAGAAATCGACCAAAGATAGACAGATAGACAGACGGGTATCACTCCAAAAATAGGCCAAACATGTCGAGAAGGTCTTAAAATATATATTGGCTTAAAAGTCTTGAAATCGAAAATTTTCAGGAAAACAACACTTTTCCAATACAATACTACGTAAGAGAAAGGAAAAATCAACCAAAAACTGTAGATGTGGAGCATACAAACAGACTATATTTTCTCTTTTAAATAAATGTAGATGAAAGAATATTATGAACACCTTCCTCTGTTTACTTCGCTCATCAACCCCCGTTCGAATTATAGTCAAGCAAGTAAATCCTTTTGAGTTAACATGATGCAAATTGAATGGTTTTCATCAGATCAATAGAATAAGAAGCATTGAAGGTATCATTTTTTATGCGGTTGGCAGTACATGCACGGTTTATTTTTAATTACATCATTTCAAACAGCCCCATCAAAGAAAATGACTCATTACCTATAGTAATGCCATTCATTTGCGAGTTTATGACATGAATAAAATTCCAACTTGTAATTTAATGTTCATTAACAACACATCTTACCACATAAAAATATGAAACAAATATCACATGACTTCTTTCAGATGATCCGTCAACCCTGCGCAATCATAATTATTAGTAAATTATTCATTCATCTTAATGATTAACGCTCCCAACGGATATTCCTTTTTCCTCAATAATTCAGCGTTCCTCTAAATATTAGGCAGGTTAATTAAATGTACTTTTTTCTTATTTTAGTATCTTTTTGCTTCTTTTATGCGTTGTGAAATAAACCTCACGAAACGCACTTTAAACATCATCATTGGCCACAAGATTCCGTTGAAGAACAGCGTCTTGAGGAAGTTGTCGGTTAAGATAGGAATAAATTAGCTGTGCGTTTTCCTCATTTTAATCAATGCTTTCCTGGGTGATTACGGCTGGAAAGCAGGTTTTCAAGGTCTGTTTTTGAAATATACGTGAAGAGGGGGAAAGATGATGCAAGTTTTTAATCAGAATATATTTGCCGGTTGGTCTTTGGGGACAAACCACATTATGACCATTTGTAACGAGGTTTGAGAAAATGAATATTTAATTGATGGTTAATCTATGCTTAAGTCATATTTAATCATGCATTGGCAACTTAGCGTTGAGGAGGCCAGCGAGGAAAATAATTGAAGCAGTTTGCGCTTGAAAAAAGAAACCTACTGATGCATTGTAAAATTCGAAATACTGAGTCTAGAAGATTTTAGAAATCATATTCTTGTTCTTTGTTGCACACATTGAAGCGCAATAATATAACATTGCATTTAAACACTTTAATTACGTAGTAGTAATCAGTGATTCTTTCAGAAGTTTTGGCTGGGGAGGGGCGAATGAAATTCTAGGAAGGAGGCAAGTTTTCTATTTGACCTATATATTTAAATGCTGTGTCACATAAATAAAATCTATAGGCTAATGTGAAATAGGGGAAGCGAATACTCGTCTGCTGGGGCTTCCGCTCTCCCCCCCCCCACTAGGTATGCCTGAAAGAAACACTGGTCTAAATTTGAAGAGAACGTAAATCCTTTAAAACTGCAAACGTTCATTGCGTAGTTGTTACGACTCTTATCATTAAAACATGAAGAAGCAACTAAAGAAATTATTCTCAGAGCAGACTGTTTGACGGGATGATTGTGCTCGGTAACTGTGGTTCTGCAGGAATACAACGAAACGAAGTAGTGCTATCTCTTAGAATGACATCCATGGAAGATATCTTTACTTAAACAGTTAGGGCATGCGTGACCCTTCTATACTAGAACATACTAACCGGCTGTAAAAACAACAATTTTTATGAAAGAATAATTTTAATGAACGATAATTTTGATAAAAATGCCATTTTATCCTGCAAATTCCAGGCAGCGAAATACTTCAGTCTCATAAATATAGACATTTGACCAGTGTTAGGCATACTTCTAAATGATCATTCACCATCAGACGGAGGAACTTTATGTTACCAAACCAAATGCAATTTCTGAATATTTGCTACCACATGTTATATAAAAAAGAAATATATATATATATATATATATATATATATATATATATGTGTGTGTGTGTGTGTGTGTGGTGGTGTGTGTGTGTGTGTGTGTTTTATATTTTATATATAGTTTCGTATTCAACTGATTTTGATTTACAACAATTTTTTTATAATGTGTTAATTATTTAACTAACCATTAGCAAAATAAGTATGTTTCTTCTACAATCCGGAAGCGCAATTTGGAGAGCATGAGTCAGGTAAATAAGTCTAAGGCCCAGCACTCCTGTTGTGAAAACTTGAACTGGAACGTCGTCGGGAAACAAGTGTTCCGAGTTCAGCGATAGCTACCGGAGGACTGGGAACGTGATTCGCAATTTCAAGAATGCCACTTCACTGGGGTAATCGCTGGGGTAAATCCACTCACAATCTTAATCATATATATATTTTTTAATAAACAAAATAATAATTCTAACATTTAAAAAATTGTTGAAATATAATACAAGAATATAATACTGACATTATATTTCAACATATATATATATATATATATATATATATATATATACATATATATATATATATATATATATATATATATATATATATATATATTATCTTACGTCGGGGTGGAGGCCTTATCCACCATGAGCCCTCTGGCAGCCCAATACAATCCAGTCTTGTTATAAAAGTTGTCAAGAAGAGAACAATTCATAAAAGAAAGCGCAGGACAGCTTGTCAGATGATTAAAATCCATAATGGCGTCAGTAGAACAAAGAACACAGTCAGGCAAATCAACCACGCCAATAAGATAGAGGTGTCCTTGAAGAAAGTCCATGTCCAGTTAAAAGTCTAAAATTTGCAGTGAAGACAGAGCGAGGAAGGCCCATAGGGACTTGAGAATGCAACACAGAATTCCAGGCACTACCCGTCGTAGCTTCAACTTGATTGTCACGGAGGGACTTTTGCAATCTGTTTTCAATAATTCCACAAATCCGCTTGAAAGACAATGTAAAAAGAGGCTGATGTAGCTTGCATCCATTTTTTTCCAGGAAGGCAGCCTTTTCATTTCCAGGGATATTGTTGTGACTCGTAATCCATTGAAGAACGACTCCCCAGCCAGACGAAATTGTCTGGCTAAAACGCAACTTTGTTTCTTCCACCTGGTGTGATTCATCTACTACATGTGAGACAATAACCAAAGTTGCAGACTGTGAGTCCACAATGAAAACAAATTTCCTAAGTGGTGTACGCATATTTGGAAGGTTAAGAATGGCCCGCTTAATGGCCTCAATCTCAGCATCGAAATTTGTGGCACATAATCCTACAGCATAAGATTCCTCAAAAGAAAAAAAAAAAAAAAAAAAAAAAAAAAAAAAAAAAAAAAAAAAAAACTCACCAAAAAAAACCCAGCTCCAACTACATCCTCCATTACATAACCATCAGTTTTTCATCATTTCAACATATATATGACATTTAATGAAAATAATTTGTTATATACAAGATAAATTATCATATTTTCTCTGTGAGGAAATCCACTCGCAGTCTTGATTGTATATATATTTTTAATAAACGAAATAACAATTCTAACATCAAAAGTTTGGTGAAATAGAATGCTGACATTCTCATTCAATATATATGGCATTTAATGAAAATAATTTGTAATATATAAGATTAATTATCAAATGGACTAATGCTCATGACAAGGTAAAATTGCGTGGAAATGATTCCAAATATATAAAAACTTCATTAATTTCATTTAACCTATTGTTGAAACAAAATAGGAGTAGAACAGATATATCTTCTAATACAAATTTAGTGTTTTCATTTAGTATATACAAACGGGATTAGGATGTTTTATTCTTCAGATCTGCAAATTCAGATCTACGAATTTGGCGGGATATTGCTCACTTGGCAACTTTTCTTAAACGTTGCCAAAATGACGGAAATGTTCCCAAATTGATAAAAACGACGCTAAATCAATGAAATTAATTTTGGTTTTGTTAGAATAGAGTACTGAAATAATGTTTCGTAGCATTCGTCTGTCAGTCCAACCTTCCTACGTAGTAATACATTTAGCGAATTTTTAAAATGTCATAAAATTAATAAAAATTTTTGTAAATCCATAAAAATATCTTGAAATTGATAAAATGCGCTAAATAAATAAAAATTAATTGTGTTTTTTAGGGGATAGTATTGTGATAATGTTTCGTCAATTTCTCGCCAAGTGGGACTGTCAGTTCTATAGTTTCACTTGGCGATAAATTTGCGATTTTTTAAAATGACGCTAAATTCATCAAAATTACACTAATCGAAGAAAATTCAATATGGTGCATAATTAAGTACAATTTCCTAGATAATCTCTGTTGTTTTATGAGAATTAAAAAATATTTTTTCTAAATTTGTTTACAAACTGGACCAGGATGCTTTATTCTTTAGATTTGCCCGTGAAGATAATTTTGTATATCGAGCCCAGAGATTCTTATACATTTTTTAGAAGAATTAAATTAAATATTTTAATAGCCTATTTTCAAAGTCATTTAAAATACTACAGGAATTTACACATAATTGTGAATGTTACGTTTCTTTATATTATATTTTCCGTACGAAGAATGGGTATACTGCTAGTTATATTATAATTTTGTACAATAATGATAAATCATACATGCACAATTACATAACATTTTTATGCATTTTTCTTATACTTTCAACTTTGTTGATTATACATAAATAAAAAAAATTCTGACCCATGTACAGAAATTAGGTGTAACGTGAAATCTAAAAAAATATGGCTGCAGATTACACGTAAACCTGTCTGAGAAGGACAAGTACTTTTGAAATAATATAATAAAGATAATAAAATAAATGTGATTCAGTGCGTCGCGTATTGCATACATGCAGGTGTTAATCAAGGTCGGAAAAAGCAGTTAAATGACCAGTTTAATCTGGTTTTTGAACCATGTACATAAAAAATGAGTGACCTTAAATGGAGAGATTTCAAACAAGAGGAGAACCAAAAAAATAAACTTTGTTGCAAAAAAATGCATGCCCTAATAAAAAATTGAGCTACAACCGCGAAACTTAGCATGCAAATGTCGTTATAAGAGTTATGCAAATGATGAAACTGTCAGCGCCAATGATGTTATAGGGATCATGCAACTAGCCATCGTATTTAAAGCGACCTGTGTTTTCTTTCACGGGCAATTGGAAATTGATTTTCTGCTTTGATACAGCAGGTTTTGCATAAATGTGCCTTTGAGACGCACTCGACTGTGCTACAAACAATTTAAAGGGAGGTCGCATCATAGGTCTAAGAGAGGCTTGTTGGCCCAACAGACGTATCAATCGCCATCTTGGTCGAAGCGATATGGTAGTTACTCGGTGTTGGCAACAGCGCATCAGAGAAAGTACATGCAACCGTCGCAGAGGCTCAGAATGTCCCAGATAGACAACTTTTAGAGAGGATAGTACAGTCAGGAAAGGAGGCACGTCCACAGCAATGGCTTCACTATCAGGCATTTGAAGGCATTTGCCATTCTTCATTCATTTTGTATGTAGGGGTACTATTCGGAGACGATTGGTAGAAAGTGAGATTAGATGTCAACGTCTATTAAAGTGCGTACCATTGACTCCTTAACATCCGTTTGGTTTGGTACCCAGCTCGGCGAGCTTGGATAGAGCTCGATTTGAAACATGTTGTACTTCCATTTCCAGTTTATATCCAGTTTCTCTCTAGATGTCGACGTCTATTAAAACGATGCTGTAATTGTCGATGTAAATAAAATTGTAACGACGTCTACCACTGGCTCCTCAACGTCTGTTTAGATTGGTCATCATAGAAGTGTCATCTTCTTAATGCCACCATTTTTTAATAAAACGTTTTTTCTCTCCCAAATTCTAATTATATTTGCATATCTCCCCAAACAAAACATACGAATTTCGGCTATAGAGCAATTTCTTATGAGTGCATACATTTTTTGTAACAGAATGTATAAACTGTTAGAAACACAGTTCACAAATTATATAACTTTTTATATGAAAAATACAATGTTCTGTGGAAAGATTATCATTTTAGCGATCATAAGATAATGTCTGGACAATGAAAATGCACCTCCAGATTTGATGATAGTAAATACGTGAACTTAAATCGGAGATGTCAACATATACGAATAAATAATTATACAGAAAAATTAAATAATTATACAGAAACGAATGCCAGGGGCGCGGTAGCCCATTGGTTAGCGCGCTGGAGTTGCACTCGGTAGGCCCGGGTTCGATTCCAGCCACTACCAAAACTGCCGCCGTGTTCATGCGGAGTACGATCACGTTAAACATGTGGGTCCGAAAGTCCTTCCGAGAGGTTGGTGGTAGGGGAAGGAGGGTACGGTCCCTGTGGATGCCTCCCCCACTGGGTTCCGGTCTAAATTGGGTGGCACTTCCCGACCGTCCAAACAGTTACCTTACACCTTTCTGGTAGGTCGGACGGTCTGGGTTTCAACAGAAACGAATGCCAGTTTATTGAAGGAAACTGTGATATGATTTGTCTAGTTAAAAGTCTGCAGTGCACAACGTATTTCAGTTATTTAAATAGATATTTAAAGATTTTTCAGTCACTGCCAGAATTGCGTCAAAAACCCAATTCGTTCAATCTGGCATCCTGATGCATTTTGTTAGTGGAAGTTACGGTATATCCATTGAAAAAATCTGAATCGGTAGTATATTCTGATGTTGTTTAAATAAACCTTACAATTAGAAATAGACTTTAAAACAAAACAAACTAAACTTTAAAACTATGTATATCAAATCTGGATGCAACTGGGCATTGGCATCAACTATTCAATTAATGACACACAGTAGAACAGTAGAACAGAAAACACAGTAGAACAGGAGAAAAAGTTTAGTTGCAAAGTGAACTCAAAATCAGTAGATCTCTATTAAAAAAATCTGATGTGGGCAACACATGACTTTCCTTATATAATGCAATGAATTTAGTACTTTTACAGTTTAAAAAAAAGGTTATTCTTATAGTAGATACTTATATTCCTTCCAAGATATTGAATTTTCTTCAATTAGTCGTCATTTTCGTTGATTTAGCGTCGTTTTTATCCATTTGGCGGGATTTTCGTTAATTTGGCAACATTTGAAAAAGTCGCCAAGTTGGCGGCATTCCGCCAAATTCGTGGCCAAAATCTCGCCAAGCGTTATGGACGAAGCAATAAGTTATTCTTACAGCAGATAAATGACTATAGGCGTTCAAATACAAAAGTATTACCCAAACTATCTTTCTTCGTGAATGGAACGAACTAGATCCAGGAGAATGATATCACCAAATTTATCGGATCCTATTACATATGAAAAGTGAACATGATTCTCAATAGGAAATATTTTCTTTTTATTTTATATGACCTTTTGATAATTTTTTTGAAAAATGTGCAATATCTCGAGAACGGTTCATGTTAGCGTTCTAAAATTTATGTCAATCGTTTTCTAATGAAAAATTACATAAGAAATGTCTATTTGCGTAATTTTATTAGTGGTTTTGATTTTTTGACGATTTTTTTAAAATTTCACTCGAAAATTTAGGGGGGGGGGTTCTGAACATTCGCTTGCATATAAAAACAATAGGCTTCCAGTGTTTACGGATTGTGATTTTTGTACCAAATTTTGTTCAAATCGGTCCATTCGTTCCTCAGTTATCGTCTCCACAGTCTCATTGACACACACACACACACACACACATACTTTCACACACACACACACACACACACAGACATCACTTCAAAAATGTTTGATTCGTGATCAGAGATGCTTGAAACGTGCTCTCCCGTCGAAAACTTGAATTCGAATTTTCGATCCCGTCACAATACTTTCCTTATACATTATGTATATAAGGAAAGTAAAAATTAGTAGGCTGGCAGCATTTATGTGTTATAAATAGGAAATGGCAAAATGTTGTTATAAAATATATATTTGTGGGGGTAGTTTTCTAATTATTTAATTTTTACTAGAATTCGATCGAAGTAAAGTTGCGCCGAATATGCAGTTATAGTTGGAAAGTCAGCACCGATTTTACCTACGCCATCGAGTACAGAAGGTTTGAGCATTGCATATGGTAGTCTGGCAGTCCCCTCAGGTGCCCTGCACCCTGGGCGTATTTTTGAAATAGGCTAAATTTGAAATATACTTAACCCGTCGCATGCATGGTTGAAGTTGATGTCAAATGATAGGTTTTAACGTCCAATTAACAGATTCATGGGTCTCGTAGTCGTTACTGGTGGCAGGCTGCATGCCAGAGGACACAAAAGTCGAAATTTAGAAATTTTAAACATCTGTACTTCAAAAATTTACCAGTGGAATTCAACAAAAATGTATATTTATAGAGGTGTTTAAATATGTCCATTAAGATTGCGTAAAAAATTAGTAAGTTATAATTCACTTTTCCCCCCCCGACCAAAATTTAAATTTTTTTCTTTATTTAAAAATATTAAAATGTAAAACTTTTAATTAAGAGTTTTCGTTTGGGTTATCTTGCTACATATTGAAAAGTAAAAGCGATATCTACATATTTTTGTGACAATAGCTGATAAGTACATATTTTTGTGACATAAGCGATATGTACATATTTTTGTGACATATATCTGAAAATATCTTGTGACATATAGCTGGAAGTCCAAACTTCTGTTGCCAACTGTTAGAAAAGTTTCTATCGCAAAAAATGAAAGTCACAATGAAAGTGTTATTTAATGTAACAAATCGATTGGCGTACAAAAATATAATTTCGATTTTATCCTAACTTATCCCATAGACCCTAGATCCACACATGGACGAAACTTATGTCATTCGTTAACTTTTTATAAGAGAAATGTGAATTTTCAAGACATGCATCCATCCGAAGTGGCACATTTGATGTCAAGCGACAGAAATATCGATTATTCCAAGGCGAACATAACATTGGGAAATCGCACTTTTAAATTCTTAATAATCGATCAGTAATGCTTTCTGTTTGCACTTTCAACCTTTTATTAACACTTTACAACATAGTTGAAAAGTATTTGACTTTGTTCATTCTGTCTGTCTGTCCGTTCGCAAGATAACTGCCATAAAAATGAATTTATCAAAATGAAATTTTAGTATATTGTTCAGACGGTCTATGGGACCTATGGGAATATAAATGAATAATATCACCCAATTAGTTTTGCACTGAGCCTGGGTTGAAAAAATTAAATACATTGAACCCTATGGGACGTAATTTTTCAAACATATTTTAAGCAAAATTGAAAAGTCGCAAATTGCTTCGAAAGTGTCAGGAAATATTGAAATTATCTCATAAAATATATGGAAAAAAATTCAGCAAAATATATTCGGCAGTTTTGTAAATAAAAATAAAAATAATAATTATACCCATATTATATGAAGAGATCACGTGACCCACTTCAAAATAAAATATGGCATCCATCTTGTGTCAAAATCGTGATTTTTAAAGTTCTTTTTAATTTATATTTAGTGTTGTATTCGTCCCAAAACCGCTTTAATTTTGCTTAATTTGTGTGCATCTACATTCTGAAACAACCCAATTACAATATATTTGAGTTTAAATGATCATCAAACTTTGATTATTTCCACAACGAAGCCTAATTTTCCTTATGGAGAATGTAAACACATAAAGATATAGGATTAATTTCCTCACAATTTTAAAGCAAACTTTTTAATGAAGTTTTAAGTATAGAGTTAAATTACTTTTACCTCCATGGTTTTAAATTTTTAAATAATATAAATTTTTGTAGTATTGAGATGAATGAAAGGAATGGAATGAAAGTGTATGAATAACATTTTTACATCTTTTACATAGCGAGCTTATATTTCAATTTCGACTTATATTTCAATGACATCATTTGAATAAAGATCATTTTTTTTTCAATGAAGTTTTAAGTTTTCAAATATAATAAATTATTGTAGTATTGTGATAATTTAAAGAATATTGCTGCTGAATGTATAGCATTTTAGAGATGTTTAAATCAGGCGATTTATATTTCAATGAGGTTATTTGAATAAAGTTCATAGTTTTCGATGAAGCTTTAAATTTTCAAATATAATAAATTAATGTAGTATTGTGATCATTTTAAAAATATTACCGCTAATAATAGTATCGCAATAAATATATCGCAATAAAAGTATCGCAATAATAGTATAAAAATAGTATCGCATTTTAGAGATGTTTAAATAAAATTGCATTGTAGTTGGAAAGTGTTTCATAGGTTATTGAAAAAAGAGAAAAAAAATTATTTGTGTGCTTAAAATCGCAGTGATATTGTGAAAACCATTGATTACTATTTAAACTTCTAATTACAATTTAATTACTATACTTTATTTAATATAGAACAAAAGTATAATTTTACATTTCCCCCTCTTTAACGCCTTCTAGATTTTTTTTTATCACATCTTATATTTACGTGTTGTCAAAAAAATACTATATAGCAATAACAAAGTTACTATTAAATAAGTTAATTGAAAGAAAATATTTAATAAACAAATTCGAAATTCCCGACAATTATGTGCATACTTTTTAACACTTTACATTACAACGTAGTTGAAAAGTGTTTATCACTTTACAACATAGTTGAAAAGTGTTTATGACTTTGTTCATTCAGTCTGTCTGCCCGTTCGCATCATAACTGCCGTAAAAATGACTTTATTAAAATGAAATTTTAATGTGTTGTTGAGGCCGTCTGTGGGACATATGTAAATGAATAATATCACCCAATAAGTTTTTGATTGAACCCGGGTTGAAAAAATGAAAAACATTAAACCTTATGGGACCCAGTTTTCAAACATCTTTCAAGGGAAGTTAAAATTCCCAAATTGCTTCGAAAATCTTAGGAAATATTCAAATTATCCCATAAAATATACAAACCAAAATGTCCAGTAACACATGTTCAGTGTTTTCTTAAATAAAAATTAAAATAATAGTTACACCCATATAATATGAAGAGATCACGTGACCCACTTCAAAATAAAATATAGTATCCATTTTTTTTCCCAGACTAAAAATCGTGCTTTTTCAAGTTATTTTAAATGTATATTTAGTGTTGTATCCGTCTCCTAAACCCGATTTATTTCTGCGCAATTTCTTTGCATCTATATGCGCCAACGCAATGGCAATATTTTTTTGTTTAAATGATCATCTAACTTTGATTATTTCTACAACAAAGCCTAATTTTAATGGATGCAGAATGTAAACAAGTGATTGTAAGTCAGGAATACATAAGAATTGTTAAATTTTTTCACGCAAAATTATTTAACTCTGGAGTCTGGAGTAAAAGCGTATGGATAAAATATTCACTGCTTTTACATAGAGAGCCAGACGATTTATATTTGGATGACGTCATGTGAATGTTCATTTTTTTTTTCGATGAAGTTTTAAGTTTTCACGTAAAATTAACTATTGTAGTTCTTGAAAATTAAAAAAATATCACCGCTGAATGTATCGCATTTTACAGATGTTTAAATAGAATTACACTTCAGTTGGAAAGTGTTTCTTAATCAATGCTGTATCCATGATTGATCTTCTTTTTTTGCATGCTGGCTGAGTGACATTACATACTTTAGTGCTACTCTGACTTTGCGGTATTTTCGGCTTAATATCGAAACCGTAAATTCGGTATTCAGCTGTTAGTAAATTCGAAAACCTAGCATTATTCGGTATTCGGTGAAACGCTGATTCGGCGAATCACTAGTTCAAAGTATTAACTAAAGTTAATGAAATGTGAAGCATTGACTAAAGTTAGTTTAGTTTTTACAGCATTAACTAAAGTTCAGAAAATGGGCTCAACCACCAGAAGCACAATTTAAACTGTCAAAAGAACAGACCGCTCAGAACGCTACATCTGCTCTGATTTATAACTATGCGAATTAAAATCGAAAGAAATTACAAAATTAGGATTGTGTAGTCTAATACATATATTGTATAGATAAAAAAAATACAATGTCAAGGTGAAAGTTTTTATTTCTGATTAAATATACAAAAAATACGTAAGAAAAATTCAGTATAGGATTTTTTCCACTATTAAAATGCTGCACATTTATGTATACTATAAAATTAGACGTAATATTTCAAAAATGTATAAAAGGACAAATTATTAAAATTTTATCATTATTATCTTTTTGAGTAAGTAATAGATAAGATTGTTTTAAATAGAAATTGTGTATGAAGGTTTGGAAGTAAGCATATTTGAGAGAAAAATTAGATTGTGACAATTGCATACATAAAAGTATAAATAATAATAATAATAATAATAATAATAAATAAATAAAAATGTTTTACCTCCAGTATCGGAATAACAAATAAGACTAGATAATTTGTTTTGCTCTGTAATATACACTTATTAGATGTGTAGTCTAATTTCTGTATTATTGAATTATTCTGCATTATTATTTATTCTGTATGATCTTTATTATTTATAGTTTACTATAGCAAACAATAAAGGTATTTTAAAAAGAGACTGGATAATTTATTTCAATCAACTCCGCTAGATGGCAGCACTATAAAAAGCTTGAAGAAAACTATTGATTTAATTCGTTTCCAAATGTCATAAGAGAACATTTTGCAACGGGGCTTATTATTACTTTCAACCTTTACACTTGTTCCCAACATTAAATTAAATTACCTTATAAAGTTTAGTACCTTTTAAATGTTTGTATTTTACAGCTTTATTACAAATATAAAATAACGATTTTGGCTTTCTTATTGTAGCTTGTATAAAATAACATGAAGAAACTAAAATGCTGTATATTTTGTACTGCTGTATACTATTGTATACTTACTACAAAATGTTACAGGTTTATATGTTAAGAATCCATTGATGACTATTTTTGAGGATTCTGCTGAGCTGCGTTTCTTAGGGCCGACAGGGGGGCAGGATCAAAACAATTCATTGTATAATGACACGCGAGGGTTAGGACCCTAGTCGTATAAACAGCTTGTGATAGGAAGTCAATATCTTGTAAAATAGGGAAGTAGTGTTGTCGTAAAATAATTAGTACCGGTGTGCTTTTCAATCTATATTACAATGACATAAAAAAGTAGTAGTAAATACTTTAAACTATAAAATATGGTGTCAGTTGTTAATATGAAGTTTATTATTATTATTAGTAGTAGTAGTAGTAGTATCAACATCATATATAATTAGTCGCACACAGTTAATGTCCAACACTGACTATTAGATGCCTCAGTTGCTTATAAATCTCTAGGAAGATGAATCTTAAGTAAAAAATCACTTGTGCATAATAAAACAGCACTCATCCTGTCAGTAGAGCTGCCAAACTTCCCTCTCCTGTGCATGCTCACAGATGCATAACAAATAGACACATAACAAATGAATGTTGATTAAAGCATATTTAAAAATTAAATATTTATAGTAATTTTATGAGCCAGGGCGCGCACTGGTTACATAAAAATGTACCAGTGCGGCGCTCTGGTGCCCCCTGGCATGACCACACCTCTGAAATAGGTGATAATATGTGGGAGGGGGGGAACAGTTGCTACCATCGAGAAGTAGAGCTCTTTGATTGCTGCATAGAGTTCCGACCTGTTGGAGACATTGGTCTTTAGTTACTCGTAATGGATTTATAAATATAAAGTCAGATGAGAGCCTCACCAAAATTTCGTAACAAATGAATCAGTTAAAACCTACCATTTTAAAATAAATAATATCGTAATAACTAAGTGCATGGAAATGTAGTCAGCCAAGAGAAAAACGACTGATTTTTGAAAAATGTGATATCAGATGTAGAATCCAGACATAACCCGTTTATGAAATACTTTTGAAATATAATTATCAAATAAGTCGGATTTTACCTAATATTTTGAATTTTTCTGATTTGGAGACATTGATCATATCAGAATTGGTCATATCATGCAGACATATCAGAATGATAGATGGAGGGAAAGGCGTTTTGTTAGAAGTGGAAAGGGGGAGAAAAAAGTGAGATATTTTATGGGGGAAGATCACACCTGACAACTAAAATTCATTTATTTCTCAACCTAGGTTCAAACATTTATACATAGATTAATAATTATACAAAAACTGAATGAAATTTTTAGGTTAGAATCGTTTAATCTTTACCAGTATGTTTGTGAAAGGAAATTCTATAAAAGTAATATATTTATACATCTATCTATCTATATATATATATATATATATTATGAAACTTAAAGGTGGTTATTAAATGGAAAATAAATAGTCGCATATTCAACTGTTGTGCGCATATCACAGGCTACACTATAGAGGATATACACAAAATATTTTACATTAATCATAAAATGTGGTGCCCGGACTTTTGATGACATTTGCATTTCTTTTTCTGCTTTTTTTATATACAGTCATTTCTTTAATAAAATTTAATTTTTCTTAAGAATTATATTTTCAAGAATTATATTTTATCGGAACTCTCAAAACCAGAATTGCCAGACGAAACAAAAAACCTTAAAAAATTATCTCATTCTGGCAACTCCAGTTCCAGCAACCCGGACAATTCAGTTAGTCAGAAAGTAAAAAAAAAACAGTTTGTGCAAAAGATTGAGTAAAATTTTAGGAACGTGTTTAAGTACAAATACGATAATAATGCAGCATACAGCTGTTTTAAGGATATGCTGAATCTCCTTCTTCAATGCAAGACAACCAACAAACCCGATATCAAAAACACTAAATAGGCGCAAATGCAAGAACCAGAGCGGTTTATATTTCCAAGACCTTAAAAGTTCACCTGAGAGTGCCAATCAAAAAGCAGAATGAAGAACAGTCCAGCCAATCTGAAATTATATGTACCACACAAGATTGGCGGACGTCATAACACAACAGAAATACTCTGAGTCAAGTCCCAACAAGAATACATAAGACCCCCAAGACGGAAAATAAGTCAATACAACACGTAAAAGCCTTAATGGCTGAGAAACAGAACAAAGAAAACGGGAAAAAATGACAAGGCGCTCTGCCAGATCAAAGATGAAAATGGAATACTGGAGTCATTAACTAAATAACTAGAATTTTACTGGATACGAAAGACTTCAAAGCAATTAAGATCATAGATTAACGTGCAATTTTTTTATGATCCTTGCTGAAGAAAACTCATAACGGTGGTCAAATTAATAGCAATGCTGAGCAATTGAAGATTTAATAAATTCCTGTTTTTGACATACATTTTATGTTCCTTAATACGAAATTTTAAAGCCCGTTTAGTTTGACCAATATATAAAAGACTGCACTGGCAAGAAATTTTCTATTATAAATTTCTAGAGGATCTTTAAGATTAGATCTGTTTATTAAAAGGTTTAAATGCAATATTGAATTTGAACATTTTGAAGAATTTTTGCAAACTGTTGACTGATTTTTGGAAAAAATGGTAAAATGATAGTGTTGGTAAAATCCTTTTCAGAAGCATTTTTCGGGAACAAGCGTTCGAAGCACGTTGTACAAACGTAAAGAAATCAACAATTGTTTGGTTTGGCCGATGTCAAGAACTTTTTCGAAACACCGTAGGGAGAAATTCATCATCATTGTGGATGACCAAGATATCCAGATGATTATTGTTTTTCATTTCATTTGTAAACTGAATACAAGGATCAACGGAATTTAAAATGATCTAAAATACCATAGACATCTTTAGAAGAGTGATCATCTAGAAGAGCAAAACTGTCATCAAAATAACGAGTGTAAAAAAACAAACTGCATGATTTCAAGAGCTTAAATTAAAAATAATTCATGCAGATGTCACTGAGATTAGTCGTCGGTGGATTACCCATAGCCAAGCCATCAGACATACAGTAGAATTTATTATAAAAGACAGAAGAATTTTGCGATATAGAAATGCTGGTAAGAGATACAAGCTCATAAATTTCAAATTCAAAATAGTGGAATTAATACAATATTTTTCTGAGACAAGACAATGCACCATCAACAGGTACATTGGTAAATGATGACTTAACATCAAAGAAAACCATTGTTGAAATTATTAATTTTCTTCACACATTGGGCAGAATTTTGGCAGGTATGAATATTATTACTCAGTAGAGGAGAAACTAAGTGTGTGGCTAATTGATAGCAAACAGTATCAATATTAGATACAATGGATCTAAAAGAAACATCTGTTTCATCTGCTTATAAATTCAGTATAAATATCCCATGGACTTCTCAAAAAAGCAGTTTAAAAACAACAAATGTTTTATAACTTTTCAGTACATTTATCGTCTTGGAATCTATCACATAATAAATTATTGGATAAAAAAATAAATTCTTATGATTAGCAAAAGTGAAATCTGATACAGGATTTCAAACATAATAACTCTGATATAAGATTTATACAACTTTAAGTGGTGTATTGGGAAAAAGCAAAAATAACTATCTTTCAGCAGAAACTTGTCTAAAAATGGACTTGACATATTGGTCCAATCGGGATTTAGAGATTCCCTGAGGATTTACTTGTTCTCTATTTAATGTCCGCGACATTTTAGTTTCCTTTGACACAATGTGGAATCTTTTCAGCTGCTTGAGTGAAAAATAAAATTACTTTTATTTTAAAATATGGTGAATTTTTATTGGATAACAGAAGAAAATATTTTTTTTTTGAATAAAATTCTTTATTTATTGAAAAAAGTAAATTTTTGTAAAATATGAAAGCTCTGAAATCTGAAGTTGTGGGTGTGCGCCAAGGATACAAGAATGTGTATAAATTTCTGGATGTCTAACACGTTATTCACAAGCAAAGCGTAAACAGCAAGAATACATATACAGTAAAACAACTCTTAAATGCTTCACTAATTTCACAAAATAACCTATACTATTTTTAAAACATTGACAAAGGTCATTTTACAAAACAGCGGCTACTATTCTCAAAACATTGATGTAAGTCACAGTTCAATGTAGCTCGTATCTCGTCAACTACTCTCTGACTGAGTGATGATTCCTTTTATAGACTTTCCATTGAAACGTCTAGAAATCTCTCACATCATTTAGAATATTGGTTATTTCGAGGTATTTCTAGAACCTTCAAAAAGTTGCCAAATGTCTCCAAAATGGCAATAAATCGTCAAATATGATAACCCTCCTGTGAACTTCATCAAAAAACCCTTGATGAACGTCGTGAGAAAGCCTGTATGGCTGTTTTCTCCGTCTGGTTCTGAAAAGAAAAGAATATTACACGTTCGCAAAACACAGTGTATATATCCAACCATTGAATTTCTATATACTTTTAGAATTTTCGAACATAATCTAGTAACATGCCATAAGCAACAACATTTTACACAACGTTATGCAAAATCTTTTTTTTTTCCAATGGCCAGGCATTGACTCTTTCATCTTCGCCTATATATCGACCAGAACAATGAACCTCTTAGCCGTCAAAGACGTTGCCCCAGCGCACCAGTGGGGGTGAGAACACATTGCGCCCAACAACACAAACTTCCATGTCTTACGTGGGACTCGAACCCACAACGTGGCGGCCGATCAATCGCTGGAAATGCTCGCCTTGACCGTTCGGCCACCACGTCGACTGAAATGAGCCAACAGTACGCGGTGTTCCCAGGTGGTTACTCACCCAAGTACTAACCGCGCCTGATGCTGCTTAACTTCGGTGATCTAACGGGAACCGGTGTTTTCAGCACGGTACAGCCGTTGGCTCTTATGCAAAATCTAAAATATTACGTTTTTTAGAACATAACATTTAAATATAAAAAGTATTTATTGTGGGAGGGATGGGAATAAGTTTCGTAAAAAATATGAGAAGTATAAACTAAAATATAAATATTAAATGGAATTTACAAAACTAAGCACAAGATTCCCAGGACACTTGGCAACCATTCTAGCTTTGAAAAAATACGTTTGTGTATCTGGGTAATTTAATAGTTTATTTTTTCTTACATTAAGCATGACGTACTGAAATTGCAGCTGTGTGTTAATATATGTATTATTATAAATATTTTATAAATTAATCATGAAATTGCAACACCACGGAGGAATAGTCAGATTAGAACGAAATTTAGACCACATATTTGTAATGGTGGTACAAATAAATGGTTATCATTTAAGACCAATACAACCACATTGCTGGCACAAAATTAGTATTTTGTGAAGCCATTCCTAGCGGTAATGCGAACTTCTAAACGTCGTGGTATCGAATCAAAGATAATTTGTGTCTGCCAGTCTTCTTCGATCCAGATTCACAGTTCAGTGGTGGTGACTGCTGGAGAAAAGTAATGTCGATGAACAGTCCAGTCGCCGAGTGACCATATCCCATACGTGTTCAATCGATGACATGTTTGGCGAACGGACAGGCCAAGGAAGAAGTATTATCTGTTGTACAGTGAAGAACGCTTGGGTATTCCGAGCAGCATAAGGTCGGGCGTTGCCTTGTTGGAATATAGTGCCAACAGTGTGCTGAAGGAAGGGAACAACTTCGGCCTCCAAAACCTCCCTGATGTTACGGTAGCTGTTGAGCGTACCCGCAATAAGTAGCAGGCGGGATCTCCTATGATAGCCAATGACACCCCTACAGCATCACACTTAACGTTCGTGCAGTATGACGCTCCAAAAAGTATACAGGAAGACGGCGCTAACCACAATGCAATCTAACGTATATGCGGTCATCATTGCAGTACAGTTTGTAGCTGGACTAGCTCGAAAACACGATCTTCAAAACACAATTCGCACGCCATGATCTATACTCCTCCGCCCACTGTAACCTGAGGCGTCGATGGTCAGTGCCAATGGTAGCTTCTTCAAAAGAATGCTTTCACGCAGTTTTCTGGGCAGCATACGCCTTCGAACCGCAGAAGCAGATAATGCCACACCTGTAGCAATTCTCCAGTGCTGCGTTAACAACCGAGAAGAAGCTGTACGGTTCGTCACCGCCATGCGGATGAGATGTCTATCATTCTGTATTGTCGTCCCATTGCGTGGTCCACTGGCAGATTTTCGACTCGTCCGGTTTTCTTCGGTCTTCTGCTTCCACATTCGTATTGCTGTCGTGGCATTATGCCCCATACGAGCATCAGTATCACGGTACGAAATTCTCCCTTCCTGCAGGCCAGTTATGCGTCCCCGTTCGAACTCTATAGTTTGTTTATAAGGCTCCCTCTGACATTGGCGAAGCATAGTGTCTCTAATAGAACAATGTTCAACTTGCGAACACCGATACCATACTTGTCTGGTTCTTTCATAACCTCTATTTATACCCCTTGTACCTGCGGACCCCAGGCATGCGCATTTACTCTGCATTTCGAATCAATTGCATGTCCTGCCCTGCTTTGCATGTCCCGTATGTTTCATTCTAATCAGAAAATTTCTTCATGGTATTGCAATTTTCATAAATATAAGTATATTATTATTTTAAATATCATATATCCATATACAGAAAGTAAAAATGCTGTTTTATGCATTTCGTTTTTGATTTTTTACATCACTATTTCTTTAATTAATCAATTTTCCTACTAGATTAAAAAAATATAGTTAACATATGTTTTCTACAAAACGAGAATCAAATTTAAAAATTATGTGCTATGTACCAAGGGACATAATATATACGGTGGGTGATTGGATTTTCGTACTTTTAATGCTAACATTTTAGAATGAAAAACATTTTAGAATTCAGATATTGATGCTAATCAGATAGCAGCTTATCAACTATTAAAATACTCCGGAAGCGTATAAAAAAACATTTTTCTCTGTTGAATCGGATATATGGCATAAAATTAATGATTTAACAATTAAGCGGATTAAGATCTTTTATAAAGTTAAGCAAAAATATATTTTATTCATAATATTACTTTTAACTATAGCAAATTTATGTTGTTATTTTATAAGTATATTAGCCTAGCAAAAATTTGTAGTGGATGAAATATTCAATTATAAGGTAAGTGACCCAAATATGGGCACTACACCTAATATTGGCACTGCTATAGAAAAGACACAGATATTCATCAATTATCTATCTCCGATATTTAAAAAAGACTAACAGAAAAATGGTTTTAAATTATCGAGCTGTAAGACTGGTGAAATAACTTTTTCCAGAATAAAAGATACCTAAGCAAAAAGCAGCTGGCAAGTCCAAACGAGCAGCTAAACCAAAATCAGCACCCAAACCTAAACCCAAGACAAATGTAATATCAAATGTTGAAGATCAGCCGTCCTGCAGTGGTGTATCTAGCTCAAAAGAGTCCTGCTATTGTGTACTGTGTCGTCAAGAAAAACAATTAGACATGATACAGTGTAATACGTGCCGTGTTTGGGTACATGAAGAATGTTGTGGCCTTACAAGTAATGAAAAATTTTATATTTTTGTAGGTCCATCTTGTGCCGACTCTGATTAAAGTTTTACGTTGATTTAAGGTTCTTTAGCATAATTTTTAAGGGTGCCCATATTAGGTGCAAAGGTTCCAAATATGGGCATAGGTTCCCAACATGGACACTGTCCATTATTAGCACCTATCTGATGTTTTTAACTCAATTATCATTTTTTCCCTGTTACCCCCTGCAAGGAGAATACATCCACTAATTTTCAAATTTTTATCTGCTAAAACAAACATTATAATAATTAAATTGCTTAGGGGTGCCCATATTTGGGTCACTTACCTTAGTTTTAACGTTCTGTTGTACGCTGAATGAAAAATAAAGTTTACAAAGGCCGATTAGGGCAATAACGCCACGTTAACGTTCTACCAAACTTCATGGGCAGAATATAGATTGTTTTTCGAATTCTGTTATTTCAGTTTATCGAATTTTCAGAATTCAGTCTTAAAATACTCCGTAGTAGTAGAAAAAACACACTTTTCGCTGTTGAAATGGATATATGGCATAAAATTAATGATTTAACCATTAAGTGGATTAAGAAGTACCCTATTTAAAGTTAAATAAAAATATATTTTAATCGTATAATTGTTTCTAATAATCCAAATTTACGTTAATGGTTGACAAATATATTAGTCTATCATATATAAAACCAATGAAGATGATATATTCAATAAGTAGTTTTGATGTTCTGTTGTGTGCACTGAATAAAAATAAAGTATACGAAGAAGATGAGCGGCACACAGAACATTTACGAAGGTCAAGTAGGATAAAAACATCATGTTAACGTTTTAGCAATTTTCATGGACGGAATATAGAATTGTTTTCGAAAATATGTACAGGAATTGATAGAGAAATTTATTGACTGCGTACCAAAACTAGAGCATTTCAGTAGATATTACTTCATAAAGTATTTGAAGTAATTGAGTAAAGTTGAAATTTAGCATTATTATCTAGGTCTAATAACACTGAAGGGTGACAACACTAATGATACCATGCACAAAATTCAGAATGAAGTAGAAAATGACGTGTAAATGGTGCCGTACAAAAATACACATTTCTCTTACCAGCTACGATGCAATTTGATATATTATTTTAAACAAAAACCTTACTTTGCAGAAAAAATACAGTAGAGACTTACAGTGACAAAATACCTGAACATAAAAAGCAAACAAACCTTGTATTATTTGTAGATAGCACTTTTTTCATTCATTTAATCATTTTTACTTTCCATGCAATACATGGTAATGTATAGGGAAAGTATTGGAATCATGCCGAAAATCGCAACTCGAGTTTTCGACGGATCTGCACGTTGTGGGACATCTAGAATGCAAAAAAACTATTTCATTGTGTGTGTGTGTGTCTGTGAATTTGTG
Organism: Amaurobius ferox; assembly: GCA_951213105.1. Classification (NCBI taxonomy): domain Eukaryota; kingdom Metazoa; phylum Arthropoda; class Arachnida; order Araneae; family Amaurobiidae; genus Amaurobius; species Amaurobius ferox. The sequence continues at coordinate 90,175,948 of OX578136.1, forward strand.
CAATGCATATATCCATTCTAACTCAAAAACTAATGGACCGAATTTCATAAAATTTGGTAGGTAAGTCACATGACCCTCGTACGGATTAGTTTTTGGTAGGATTCGGGATTAAGGAAGCCGCTTTTTTTTGCGAAATGACAAGCAAAAATTGCCCGTATCCACGCTACCTGAAAAACTAATGGACCGAATTTCAGAAAATTTGGAAGATAAGTCGCTTGTGGGATACTCTGGTGCTGATTAGATTTTGGTACGATTCGGGAGAAAATAACCTGCTTTTTTGTGAAATGGCCAGCAAAAATTGTTTGCTCAAATATATCAAGTAAATGTTTATTTAACATGTAACTTTTGACTATGAAATGAATAATACCAACTCTATTACTCTAGGACTAACCGTTCTCGAGATATTTGAGATTTCTTGCATTTCTGCAACGTCGCCTTTGGAAAAATATCCATATACCAAATAAAAACAGAAATTGAATTAAAAATACAAATTTAGTGTCATTTTGTATAAGTAAACTCAATTCAATGAATTATTAAAGAAATAAAGAGAAACTGAATTTGAATCTGCAGGGAAAACCATGTGCTGCCTACATCAGATTTTTTATATTCATCCATTGAAAGAATCAGTGATCTTTTGGACCATATAAAATTTTCTTTATTATTTTTGGCCTTTACCAACACAAATTTTATGATGACCATATTCTCTCACATTAAAAACTTTTCTAGGTACAAATCCTGAATATAACATAAATTCATCCTTACAGATAAATTACGTTTTAAATTTCACAGCTCTAGCTAAAATCGTTCTTGAGTTATATTAATTTAAATATTGAACTTTTTAAGAAATAAATTTCTGAGAAAACAATGATTTAAACTTCTGCTTACTAAACTATAAAGTTTTAAACTACAGTAAGAATAGGAAAACCAAGTTTTTATATTGTAACATTTTAAAGTTTATTTTAAGGATTCTTTCAGCCGAAAAAACATTATTCATTTCTTCGAAAACGTTCTGTCTGCGCCCCCTTAATTTTGAAAATATTTTGTACTATAAATCAATGGATGTTATACATTGCACATAGTATCTTAATTATATAAACTTAGACTATAAGAATACAACTTAACAATAATTTAATAAACTATTTCCAAATTTCAACGATTTTATTAAACAATTTAAAGATTCGACAATATATCAAACAAATTGAATTTATTAAACAAAATTGAATAAAATAGCTATAAAACGGCTGCGGAAATTCACAAATTTCACTCTTTATAGAAGTAATTTAGAAACTTATTAAGTTGCTTTAAATGTGTTTTTATGTTTATATCTTTAATGTAGAATTATTTAAATGCTTTGATTTATCTGTTTTTATGAAATAGTTCTAATGGAAACATATGCGATAGATGATAGTGTTTCCTACAATTGATTTGATTGCGGAAATGTTTAAAAGTATAATTTATAATCATTACCACATAAATCTGTGCAGTTACAATGAAAATAATAATTCACTCTAATTGCCATATAAATTTGTTCAGTTTCTACAAAAAAAAAACATAATTCATTTTAATTATTACATAGATTTATGCAATTACAATGAGTTTTGATATTATTATGTAGTAAAAACACTATTATTACAAATCGACGTGCATATCAATAGCGTTTGGCTCAGGAATATATGGCTTAGACCATGTCTTTCTATATTCAAATAAGTTCAAATTCCAGATAAATGTTATAACTGATATATTACTTCATATTGAACAGCATAAAACTAAAATATGTGGCTTTTAATTGGTTTCAAAGACAAAAAGCAGATTTCTTCATCAGGATTAGCAAGAAAGCGTGACCTACACTTACCAGTAATATCGGCATTTAATGACGACTTTACATAAATAACAAATTTTCTTGCTGCCATTACAGATATCACTTACTCTATTCACTTACTATATCTACGAGTGCACCAGTGCACATGCTACTATCTGCAATTGGAGTGTTTCAAGTTAACTATACAGATTGTTTCAAAAATATTACATGACCAAACAAATATGTCTTGAACGATTGGTCGTAAGCACATGGTTCCAATTTAAGAAATTCTTTAATGGGGTAGATTTAAATTGTATGCAAATTTTGATCATGTAACACCTTTTTGCAAAAGTGAACAAAATTATTTCATATGAGCCCACTGGAAAAATTTCAATTATAAACACTTTTAGCCCTATTAGTCAAACAAAAAGAAAATTTCATCATCATACAATCAGAACTACTCGAGTTATCATTAATTAAAATTTTTGAATTATATTGGGGACAGTTCACAAAACTGTTCTTTAAAAATAAGTTTACCTATGTATATACTCAAATGAAATTTTTATAAAGAAAATTCAATTTTTGTACGACGTCTAGAATCTATGTTTTCGCAGTTTCTTTTGATCAAAGTGATAAGGTCCTATAACTTTGACAGTATTTTACGGTGAATTTTGAATATTGGGAAATTAGATTTTTTAAAATTGATTTCAAATGAGTAAAGAACATTTTGCTAATTGGAACTACTTTGTAAAGAACTCGTCTACACAATTAAATTTTGTACTTTTTGCTGAAACGTGTTACGTTAACAAAACTGCCGCCTATCTCATTAAAATATTTTTAAATTTGAGCCATGTGTTTGTTGCCAATCATTCAAGATGTATTCAGTTGGATAATATTTTTTGAAACACACTGAGCACCGCTTTTTATCGTGGCAATACAATTGAGATAGAAAGAGATTTATGTTAACAGAAAATGAGTAAAACACACAATTTCTAAAACTACTCAAGCTGTTTTTTTTTTCAGCAGATAGTCTGTTTGAAGTTCTTTTTATTTTCGATGCCTCCGACACGCCTGATCTGGAGCAATAACCATCTTACAAAAGAACCAGACATCTGTTGAAATCTAATGGCATAGCGAAAGTGACTTGACAGCCGTTGAGAAAGTGCATGGGCTCCGTGAAAAATGTTCGTTTGTGAAAGCAATGCTGGGGGGATTTGGCAAAAAGGAAACTTGATTGTCCTTGAGGGCCCCATTACGTTATCAATCACAACCAGTCATTAAATTCACGGCGCGTTTTTGCACTGATTAGTAAGAGGACCCCTTCCTTATGTGTAGCATTATAGCTAGAAGGAAAAAAGTGGAAGAAATAAGAAAAATAAAACTGGTTTTGTCTCAGAAACAATGGTGAGACTTTTGCGCAAAGTGGTTTGCGTAAGATATTTAGAAGAAAACCAATCATACCAATATCACCCAGTTATATGAAGGAGCACTTATCTTATTAGTTATTTAGAAGTAGTTATATGAAGTTAAATTATCTTCCATTCGTCCGCTGCAGAGCTTGTGCTCCTATAATTTGAAAACACTCATGGAACCACACACCAATCCTGGTGAATAAGTATTAATTACTATACAGCCGCTTAACAAAACCTAATTATTGTACAATTTACTAACATAACGCAATTATTTTAAGCCTCTTTGCCCGGATAACGAAACGTATGTATCTCCCAAAGTGTGACAATCGTTATATTTTGAAACAAAAATATAAAATATAAACACAAAATCTGCCTGTAAAGGACATTCGCAAATAGTTGTAATGCAATCCTATTGCAGGCCACAGGAAGCTGCAAATGCAAAGTTCATAAACACGAAATTCAACTACAAGGTACGGGTCCAAATATATATTGAAGACGATCTCATTGCAGATAACAGTATTCATAGATCAGTTTCGTGCATATTATGCGCTCGCCAGCATAAAATAGCTGATATCTGCAATGGCAGCAAGAAACTTATTATTAACCACAACTTTTACAAATTTCTGTGAGAGCTGACATTTTCAGTTCTTCTTAATGGTCAGTTGTTGTTGTTGTTGAGACCCAGATCGCCCGACCTACCAGAAAGGTGTAAGGTAACCGTTTGGACGGCCGGGAAGTGCCACCCAGTGTAGAACGAAACCCAGTGGGGGATGCATCCACAAGGACCGTACCCTCCTTCCCCTACCACCAACCTCTCGGAAGGACTTACGGGCCCACATGTTTAACGTGATCGTACTCCTCAAGAACACGGCGGGAGTTGTGGCAGTGTGCAAATCCTGCGCGCAACCCACCGGGCTGCCGCGCCCGAAATGTGCCAACAGCACGCGGTGTTCCCAGGTGGTCACCCACCCAAGTACTAACCTTGACCCTGCTTGACTTTGGTGATCTAATGAGAACCGGTGTTTTGAGCACGGTAGGGCCGTTGGCATTCCAAGTGGTCAGTGTAAAATTCGTGTTTAATTTTATCCAGACCACACCAAGCTGCAAAGGCAAAATTTATAAACACAAATCCTGCCTATAAGAGGGCGTCCTCAAAAACCTCGGACAACTGCATAATAAGCACGAAACCGATCTATGGTTGCTTGTATCTGCAATGGGCTTATATGCTGAATTTTTTAGATCGCCCCTTATAGGCAGGTTTGGTGTTTATGAACGTTGCCTTGCTTTTTGAATGAATATCGCGAGTTGCTTAACGGGTTGATTATTTCTGTACCAAAATAGACCTCATGACTTGTGGCAAAGCCTCGATTAGTATTTCTTTTTCATTTGCTTATCATTTAAAATGGAACAATGCATTGATTAGCTGCTAAATCAGCTGTTAAACAAATCATGAAAATAGAGGGGCATATTCGACCGTGGACGAAACTGCTCCACGCTGTTTAGTTTAAAATACCCCACCATGATATTTTAAAAACAAAAATGTTTCTGTTATGGAAAAATAAATATATAACAAACAAATTGGATACCATGAGAAACCAGGCAATTCTAAGAATGTAAATCACTGTAAGGCAAAACAAATAATTGAACATTTCATGCGAAGTCTGTAAAAATAAAATCATTTTCCTAAGTACCACTTGTTTCAAAAGCAACTGAACGACCACTAAAATGTCCATAGACGTATTTAGGGAGGGGTGCTAAAGCATCCCTTGGAAAATTGTTAATTTAATTAAAAGCCAATATGAGAGAAAAAATAAGAAAAAAGTTTTTTGGAATAACATTAAACTACAGCTGTGTGTTTTCTCCCATGGAACAATGCATTAGTAATATATATTAATAATATTTTAATAATGCATTAATAATATTTATACCTATTAATAATAATAAAAACAATTTAAACTTATACCGAAATGGAAAACTTATGATTATTGCATTTGGTGTGTTTGTGAATATCGAATTAATTAGTTTAGTTAATCTGTCTCCAGGAAGGTTAGAATTCTGTTATGAAAGGGGGAATATTTGTTAAAGGTGATACACATTAATTTTTAAAATTTTCTGCATACTAATTTTTAAAAGTGCTATACACACTAATTTTTACTTTCCTTATATACATAGTGTATAAGGAAAGTATTGTGACGGGGTCGAGAATTCGAATTCGAGTTTTCGACGGGAGAGCACGTTTCAAGCATCCCTGATCACGAATCAAACATTTTTGAAGTGATGTCCGTGTGTGTGTGTGTGAAAGTATGTGTGTGTGTGTGTGTGTGTGTGTGTGTGTGCGTGTCAGTGAGTCTTTGGAGACGATAACTGACGAACGAATCGACAGATTCGAACAAAATTTGATACAAAAATCACAATCCGTAAACACTGGAAGCCTATTGTTTTTATATGCAATCGAATGTTCAGAACCCCACTGAATTTTCGAATGAAATTTTGAAAAAATCGTAAAAAAATCAAAACCGCTAATAAAGTTACGCAAATAGACATTTCTTATGTCATTTTTCATTAGAAAACGATTGACATAAATTTTAGAACGCTAACATGAACCGTTCTCGAGATAGTACATTTTTCAAAACATTATCAAAAAGTCATATAAAATAAAAAAAATATTTCTTATTGAGAAACATGTTCACTTTTCATATGTAATACCATGCGATAAATTGGGTGACATCATTCTCGTGGATCTAGCTCGTTCCATTCATGAAAAAGGATACTTTAAGTAATACTTTTGTATTTGAACGCCAATATCATTTATATGCTGTAAGAATAAATTTTTTCTTCGTCCATAACGCTTGGCGAGATTTTGGCGACGAATTTGGCGGAATGACGCCAAATTGGCGACTTTTTGAAATGTTGCCAAATTAACGAAAATCTTCCCAAATTGATAAAAATGACGCTAAATCAATGAAAATGACGTCTAATTGTCGAAAATTCAATATCTTGGAAAGAATATTAGTATCTATTATAAGAAAAACCTATTTTTTTTTAACTGTAAAAATAGCAAATTCATTACATTATATAAGGAAAGTCATGTGTTGCCCACATCAGATTTTTTTAAATGTGATGCTCATAAAATCTATTCAAATTTTCTTTGTAAAAATACATACACTTTGTAAAAATACAAGGTTGATAGTAATTTTTACATGTTGAATACTATCAATTTTATCACCTCCCATCATGGAAAAATCCTGTCTACGCCCATGGAAATGTCAGTATCCTGTCTTTAACCTTTCCCATTATTTCTCCTCCCCATCTCCTTAGTACTTAAATATTATTATAGTCCAAAACTCTCATATATATGATTTGGTTGTTTGTTCCCCACACTCCCTTACCTTATAATAATTTTTTTAGTTTTTAGTCCGATAAAAAAAGTAATTAAGAAAACCAGGATAATAGTCTACACCTCAGTATTATCGAAACTGATAAGACTATGGATTATATTATTCGAAGCAATTCCATTTAAAATTATTCGAAACGTTTTTATTAATGTAACTAAAATGCATGATTAGTGTAAACATCGCAGTGGCAACTTCTATTGATCAAATGCATTTGCTTACGGCAAAATTATTCAAGTTAAATAAAATGACCTTATAGATCTCTGCGCAAACGTTCCTTTCTTTGTTAACACCTTTGAATTTATTTTATTCTGACTTAAATAAAATTATCAACTTAAATGAAATCTTGTTTACTTCAAATTTGAAATTCAAATAACGTAGTTTAATTAAATTTTTATGTAAATAATTTGCGCAGTTTCAACTTCTTTGATTTTAAACATGCTTGAATTTTTTTTTATTTTTACAAAGGTGTATTTTTACTTTCAAGTAGTTCCAGGTCATTATATCGCACTTTATATATATACTAACTGTTAAGACTGTCATATAATAGGAATGCATAAAAATAGGATAAATAGCAAGTTTTCTATCTTTTATTACATATGTCCGCTATCCTATCCAATACATCTTTTAAAAAGCACGAAATCATTAGGTGTATACTACCTGTATTATCAGCAATGAGAATGCTATTTTGTCTTTATGAACCGGCCTATGTGTATGAGGTGCTTAAAAATATGTAAAAAAGTCTATCCCATCAGCTCTTCTGTAGAATACGCGCTCCTTAAATTCCCGGACACATGCATTTCTCCTTATAAATATAAATAATTAATATACTGTTCCCTAACAAAGAATATTCACTATACGACCACCCAAACAAAACGCAATTACTTTTGACCTCTTGACTCCTTTAACGAAGTGCAAATTCTATACGACCTCTGGAAAAACGTGCCTGTCTTACGACCAGTGAAACCATAACCTTATTTTTAATCAAGAATAATTAATTAAAAATAACCAAAAAGCAACCGGAATTAATATATACGATAGTACCTTTTAATAGTTATCGGAGACATTTCTCAAAAGATAACGTAAGGTTTTCAGATGAAGAGGAGTGAGTATCATAGAAAGGGGGAGGGATTGAGATTTTCTAAGAGTAACTAGTACTCACTTGTGTAACCGTAAGAAAACTGTTAAAACATCTGATTACTCTTGGAGGAAAAGATGAAATGACCAACCTAAACCAACGAATGCATCTTTTGTGCTTAAAACCAGTATCAGTGATTACAGTACATTACATCACAGTACATTACATCAAGATTGCACATTGATTGCATCTAATAGATATAACCTGGATCATTTAGAATAGAACCATCTAACTGTGATACCTACTTCTAGCTAATGCACCACCCTTTGAGCAATTTCATATTGCCTTTTGGAAGGGTTGCATACGCGTCGCACATTAAGCTGCTTACTGCTGGCATCAACTCATCGTTACTAGTGCTTTAAGTGATGCAGTTCTTCAGTGACCTAGTATTTCAAACGGTATCAAACAGTCATAAGTGGTGAAATTGTTTTAATTTAGGCTTCAATGATGGCAGGAAATTGATATGGATACAACATGGCGAACTGTGCAATCCAGTGAATTATGTTCAACTGCACAGTGCCCGAACACAGGTCGTTATGGTCTGAATATTGATCATCTATGATATACGTTGCATTTTGATATATGTTGAACAAAATTTAACAGCTTGACGTTATGTTCCTGAATTTTAAATCCTTCAGCAATTCTGTGCATCTGGTATGAACAACGTCTCATTTTATTACGATAACGCCTGACTGCATGTCGCAAATATCTAACGGTACTGTCTATCAAAATTTTATCATGGCTTGCCAGATCCCCAGATAAATTTTCAATAGAACGTTTTTGGGATAGGATTGGACGTTATACACATGCTTTCACACAACCAGAGCAAATAACAGAAAACTTTTTTCCACGAGTTCAGCAAGCTCAACGACTAATATATGTCATCTGTGCAATTCAATTCCGCTACAGGTAGCAAAATACATCGTTAACAAATAAGGAGCCATATAACATGACAGCATAGTTTGGCCATATAAATCTTTTTTGAACAATAAATGCTTTCTTTCGTTCTAAATATTTTATTATATCGTATTTATTACCTAACGAGTTTTTTTCTATAACGATCAAGCGCATTTCACTTCCCTTCTTGTTGTTGTATATTCAATTTTACGGAGTGTATAATTATATTATATTAGTTTTCATTAATTGATTGCAAGTACTAGATATTCATGATATATCACTTACATTAGTTCAAAATACTCACATTAGTTCACTTACATTAGTAGATTATGAATACAATTTGGGTTGCGGTTGATATTTATGGGCCGTGAAATCAGACTCGCCAACGCGAAAAATGCATTAATTGTGTCTCAAGTTAAATGTATATCAATATTTTGCTCATCAGTCATTAAGACTGGGAGATTCGGAACCTTTGTTATAGCAGATACCAGAGGTTATCAAGCTTAATCAAGCGTAAGTATGGCGTGATTTTCCCTAAGAAATACTGCTTTAAATTCAATCCAATCTTGGTAGTATGACTTCGTTTGACAACTCGTTTGGCTCTCATGGAAATCTTGTCAATATGGCTCCATCTGGTCAATGCCTATTGAATTCATCACCTATCTAATCAGTAAAATAATATCCTTAGGCATTTCAATATTCGCATAGCAAAATTTGGCTTAATTTTTTAATGTACATAGTTGGAAATTTTATTAATAGAATGTAGAATATTTCATTTGAAAAAAATCAATTTTTCCTATGTGGGTTCTTTTATAGTTAATGATAGATTCTAAAGAACCTGAATAAATTCAGAATGCTGAAACGGAACAGAGCGACCCTGAGTTTTCCACGAAATTATTGCTTTGAGAAAGGGGGAGGGATCAAGATTAAAAATGACACAATAATCTCTTATCAATCGGAAAGAGAAATTTATGAAATCAGCAAGAAAGGTGAAGAAAGTGATCTTCAAGGTCATTTTTCTTCTTATCTCATGGAGCAAATTAAATTCAGACCACGTGAGTCTAAATTTCAACACAGACACCCGATCCTCCTTTCACATTGGTTATCTTGACCATTCGAACTTATATTTCAGTAACACAGAGCCTTGAAGCATGAGATGGGTCTAATTGCAGAACATGTTGCAACGGCTGATTAATTATGTGCCTCACGTGTGGATCAAATTGCGATGACTTGTTGGAGAAAATGCACCTCATAAAGATTATTTTTTTGTCACATTTACTTTAATAGATGCCGATATAAACGTACGCATTAAACTGCGAAGTTGTTATAAATTCTTACAGCCTTTATCGGCAGGAAAAGAAAAAAAAATCAACAATATGGTTGAAAAATCTGCTGTTTTTCATCTCTAACATAAATTTTGTATACTGATAATTAGCGATAAGTTGAACTTATTACTTTCCTTATATACATAATGTATAAGGAAAGTATTGTGACGGGGTCGAAAACTCGAATTCGAGTTTTCGACGGGAGAGCACGTTTCAAGCATCCCTGATCACGAATCAAACATTTTTGAAGTGATGTCTGTGTGTGTGTATGTGTGTGTGTGTGTGTGTGTGTGTGTGTGTGTGTGTGTGTGTGTGTGTGTGTGTGTGTGTGTGTGTGAAAGTATGTGTGTGTGTGTCAGTGAGTCTGTGGAGACGATAACTAACGAACGAATGGACCGATTCGAACCAAATTTGGTACAAAAATCACAATCCGTAAACACTGGAAGCCTATTGTTTTTATACGTAATCGAATGTTCAGAACCCCCCTAAATTTTCGAATGAAATTTTGAAAAAATCGTCAAAAAATCAAAACCGCTAATAAGATTACGCAAATAGACATTTCTTATGTCATTTTTCATTAGAAAACGATTGGCATAAATTTTAGAAGGCTAACATGAACCGTTCTCGAGATATTGTATATTTTTTAAAGAAATTATGAAAAAGTCACATAAAAAAAAATTCCTATTGAGAAACATGTTCACTTTTCATATGTAATACCATGCGATAAATTGAGTGACATCATTCTCGTGGATCTAGCTCGTTCCATTCATGAAAAATATACTTTGAATAATACTTTTGTATTTGAACGCCAATAATCATTTATCTGCTGTAAGAATAACTTTTTTCTTAGTGCATAACGCTTGGCGAGGTTTTGGCGACGAATTTGGCGGAATGTCGCCAACTTGGTGAATTTTTTAAATGTTGCCAAATTAATAAAAATCTCGCCAAATGGATAAAAATGGTGCTAAATCAATGAAAATGACGACTAATTGTCGAAAATTCAATATCTTGGAAAGAACATTATTATCTACTGTAAGAAAAACCTATTATTTTACTGTAAAAGTAGTAAATTCATTACATTATATAAGGAAAGTCATGTGTTGCCCACATCAGATTTTTTTATTGTATAACTGGAGACTGTACTTTGCGTTGCTCGAGATTTAAAGCAGGGATTAATTGAAGCCATTCTTTCAATTTTTTAACAGACGTAGCCGTGTCATGCCCACTTTGTAGAATCAGAGATATCATTGTTTATGCGGAGTATGGGCAATTTAAGTATGTGGGTCTGAAAGTCCTTCCGAGAGGTTGGTGGCAGGGGTAGGAGTATGTTATCACTGTGGATGTCACCCTCACTGGGTTTCCCTCTACAATGTTGGTCGTTCACCTTTGAGTCGGTCGGACAATCTGGACCGAGAAATAAGAAAGAGAACATCAATGATAAAATTAACTGTGTGCAAATGGCACATGAAAAAATGGGAAAAATAAAAAAAATAAATGCTATCTCAGCGAATCTCTATTAAAACTTTGCTAATGTCTACAATAATACTCAGGATAATAATATCAGACCATGTTAAAGAAATTAGGCTTATATATTTTAAATTAGCAAAGTTAGAAAACCGATACATAAAATTCAATTCGGTAGATAAACAGCAGTTTTTTCGCCTCCACAGATACTCCTTCTAGATATTACGAAAACACTTCATTGTTTCCAGTAGCAAGGGACAGGTTGTGACATCAGTTGCTTAACCCAAAGTATAGAAACCGGCGAACTGGAGAATGAAGCCTTTGCAAGCGAAATAAACCCCCCGATTTTTATGCTTTCATTTAAAAAATTTCAGAAAACAGAAATTAGAGTACTTAAATATTAGAATGTGAAGATATACAACCGTGTTTTTACTAAACTATAGAATTATGCCAAATTTGCATTTTTGGATGCGACGATATGAAATTCAGATAACCTAAAAATGCATAATTCAATGTATTTAACAAGAAAGATCAATCATGCTTAAAGCATTGATTATGAAACACTTTCCAACTTCAATGCAATTTTATTTAAACAAGTCTAAAATGCAATACATTCCTCGGTAATATTTTGAAACTTATCACAATACTGCATTAATTTATTATATTTGAAAACTTAAACCTTCATCGAAAATAATGAACTTCATTCAAATGACGGCATTGAAATATAAATTGCCTGGTTTAAACATCTCTAAAATGTTATACATTCCTCGGTAATAGATTTAGAATTATCATAATACTACGATAATTTATTATATTTGAAAACTTAATCGTAAACAGCTGAAATTAATTCAAATGACGTCATAGAAAAAATAACACGCCTGGATCTCTCTATAAAAACAGGATTTCATTCATAACTTTCTCCCATTCATTTCATTCATCACAATACTATAATAATTGATTTTATTTAAACATTTTGTTTAAGACCATGGAGCTACAAAAAATTAAACTCTATGCTTGAAACTTCATCGAAAAAAATCGTCCTTCTCTTTATGAAATCAATTAATATTTCATTCATATCAGTCATGCAGACTCTATGGACTAAATTATTTTGTGCTAAAAAAATATAGGAATTCTAATACAACTTATTCAATATATTTTGCTGTTTACATTTTACATAGGTGAAAAATAGGCTTAGAAATAATCAAATTTAGATGAGCATTTAAACTCAAATATATTGTCATTGTGTTGTTTCAGTATGTAGATGCACAGAATTTAAGCAAAAATAAAGTAGTTTTAGGACGGATACAACACTCAATATGAATTAAAAAGAACTTAAGAAAAAATCACGATTTTGAAACAAGATGGATGCCATATATCATTTTGAAGTGGGTCATGTGATCGTTTCATATCATGGTCACGTGATCGTTTCATATAAGAGGTGTAATTATTATTTTAATTTTTATTTAAAAAACTACTGAATATATTTCGCTGAATTTTTTTTTATATATTTTATGGAAAAATTTGAATAGTACCTAAAATTTTCGAAGCAATTTGTGAATTTTAAATCCGCTTAAAAAATGTTTGAAAAATTAGGTCCCATAGGGCTCAATGTATTTCATTTTTTCGACCCGAGTTCAATCCAAAACTAATTGGGTGATATTATTTATTCATATTCCCATAGGTTCTACAGACCGTCTGAACAACATACTAAAATTTCATTTTGATTAAGTCATTTTTACGGCAGTTATCGTGCTAACGGACAGACAGACAGACAGACAGACAGAATGAACAAAGTCATAAACACTTTTCAACTTTGTTGTGTTAAAAACGTGTTAAAAATAAATAAATAAATAGGAAGCAATTATTCTATTAATCACTTCAAAGATCGTTAGAAAGGATGTTCAACGATCTTTTCAACAATGCCAAGACAGAAATTCTGTGATAATATTTGTGATTGAGTGATTGATAAGGAACCGAATTATGTAAAAATGGTCCAAAATCATGCTTCTACATAAAAAAAATGAATTAGAGAATAAAAACAAGAACAAAACAAAAGAAACAAACAAACAAGAAATTCGATGAGGTCTGTCATATAGGGAGTTCAGCTAACTCAGTATCAAATTTCGTGGATGTCCGAAGTTTAGAATTTCTATAAGAGCCGGCACAGAAACACATACACAGAGACACATACACAGAGACCATTATAATTCTTTATTTTACTCAAGATGGCTTGTATTATATCTATCTAAATTACATTAAAAATTACATTTAAAATTAAAAATATTGTAATTTCGTTGGCACGTAATTTAGATACACAGATAATACGCAAACATAAAGTGGTTTTATGATGGATGCAACACTAAATGTAAATTTAAACGATTTTTAAACATCTACTACCCCATCGGAAAAAATTTGATGTGGGCAGCACATGACTTTTTCTGCAGACTCAAATTCATTTCTTTTTTTTTTCTTTAATAATTCACTGAGTTTAGTTGCACAAATAACACTAAATTTATATTATTAATTCAATTTCTGTTTTTATTTGGCAATTGGACATTTTTCCAAAGACGGCATAATAGAAATGCGAAAAATCTCAAATATCTCGAGAACGGTTAGTCATAGAGTAATAAAGAGTTGTTCTTATTTTTTTCCTCGTCAAAAATTCCGTATGAAACAAGAATTTAATTGCTACATTTGAGCATACGTAGTCTCTTTTAGATTTTGACAATTTTTGCGGGCCATTTCTTAAAAAAAAGGCAGATTGCTCTTTTCAGAATCGTACCAAAATCTAATCAGCACCAGAGTATCCCATAAGTAAGTTATCTAACAAATTTTGTGAAATTTGGTGGATCAGTATTTCCGCTAGAGTGGATACATGATATTTTTGCGGGCAATTTCCTAAAAGAAGGCGGTTTCTTTTTTCCCAAATCGTACCAAAAACTAATCAGCACCAGGATCATACCCAAGTGACTTACTTACCTACCAAATTTTATGTAATTCGTCCATTCGTTTTTGAGTTAGAGTGGATACATACATTACACAGACAGCCACACAGACAAACGCACACACAGATATCATGTTAAAAATAGTGTTTACGTGTTCTAAAAGTCCCGCAGATACGTCGAAAACAGGAGTTGCGATTTTCAACATGATTCCAATACTTTCCCCATACATTACCATGTATTGCTGCAGTGAAAATAAAAATGGAAGCGATATTTTATTTGCAATGAGTCACGTGATCTCTTTATATATCATTGGTGTTATCAATATTTCAATCTTTATCTTCAAAAACTGTCGAATACATTTCGATGAAATTTCTGTACACATCTTATGCAAAAAATTGAATTTGTTCCAAAATTTGCGAAGCATTTTTTGAATTTCAAGTTCCATAAGGTTGAATGTATGTATTTCATTTTTTTATCCCGGGTTAAATCCGAAATTAATTGGGTGATACTATTTATTTTCATTCCCAAACATTCCTTGGACTTTCTCAACAACATACTAAAATTTTATCTCGAGATAGTCATTTTTACGGCAGTTTCCGTACAAACGGACAGACAGCAGGCAGACAGAATGACCAATGTTACAATCACTTTTCAACTATGTTGGGAAATGTTAAAATTGGCTTTCAACCACTTACATTTATATCTGTATTCAGAATACTGTAACATAATATCTATATATATGATAATATCCTTGCTAAAATAAATTCTCTACATTTAATCTTGGGCAGAGCGGCAGAAATCCTCTAGTTTCTATATTTAACAAAACTAAATCTCAGAGATGTTTTATTTTCGTTTCTATTAGTTGCAATTTCTTCCTCAAAGGATCTCGATATACATGCCATTCCTGAACATACCCAATTAGGAAAGTTTCACGGAAATAACCGCCAAGTCAAAAATTAAAGTAGGAAGTTGAAGAATGAATTATTTCATGACTCATTTAGATAAATACAGCTGAATGTTCGCAGGCATTATCAAATAGTTATATGTAAAATGATCACGATATAAAAATCTGAAGTGAGTAGTATATGACTTTCCCTACAGACTAATGCCCTCTTTATTTTTTTTTAAATATTTTTTTTTCAATTAATTTCCTATTTTTTTTTTCATAATTCATTAAATGGAGTTTAATTGCACAAAATAACATGGAAAATTGTTTTTAATTACACGGCATTTGCAGTTTTATCTCAATTTTCGTATTACACTTGATGTCTGGACGTATTTTCAGAGGCGATTTGACAAAAACGCAAAAAACAAATTATATCGATAACAGTGAGTCCTAGAGGTTTAAGGTCATTGTCAAAAAGTTCGTATAAAACAAATAAATATTTAATTGATACATCTGAGCATACATTTTCGAGTTTGGCAATTTTTGAGATCCATTTCGCAAATACAAATGAAAGTTCCTTTTCCCAAATCGTACCAAAATCTAATCAGCAACCGGATAACCCACATGTGACTTAACAACAAAATTTTTTGGAATTTGGGCAATTAGTTTCTCAGCTCGAATGGATACAAACATTGCACAGACATACAGACACACACACACACACACACACACACAGCCGTCACGCTAAAAATAGTTTTTAACACTTTACAACAACGTTGAAAAGTGTTTATGACTTTGTTTATTCTGTCTGTCTGTCCGTCAGCACGATAACTGCCGTAAAAATGACTTTATCAAAATTAAATTTTAATATATTGTTCAAACGGTCTGTGGGACTTATGGGAATATAAATGTATAAAATCACCCAATTAGTTTTGGATTGAACCCGGGTTGAAAAATTGAAATACATTGACCCCTATGGGAACTAATTTTTCAAATATTTTTAGGGGATTTAAAATTCACAAATTGCTTCGAAAGGCTTAGAAAATATTCAAATTATCCCATAAAATATATAAAAAATCTGATGTGGGCAACACATGACTTTCCTTATATAATGTAACGAATTTACTACTTTTACAGTAAAAAAATAGGTTTTTCTTATAGTAGATACTAATATTCTTTCCAAGATATTGAATTTTCGACAATTAGTCGTCATTTTCATTGATTTAGCATCATTTTTATCCATTTGGCGAGATTTTCATTAATTTGGCCACATTTCAAAAAAGTCGCCAAGTTGGCGACATTCCGCCAACTTCGTCGCCAAAATCTCGCCAAGCATTATGCACTAAGAAAAAAGTTATTCTTACAGCAGATAAATGACTATAGGCGTTCAAATACAAAAGTATTATTCAAAGTATATTTTTTCATGAATGGAACGAGCTAGATCCACGAGAATGATGTCACTCAATTTATCGCATGGTATTACATATGAAAAGTGAACATGTTTCTCAATAGGATTTTTTTTTATGTGACTTTTTCATAATTTTTTTGAAAAATGCACAATATCTCGGGAACGGTTCATGTTAGCGTTCTAAAATTTATGCCAATCGTTTTCTAATAAAAAGTTACATAAGAAATGTCTATTTGCGTAACTTTATTAGCGGTTTTGATTTTTTGACGATTTTTTCAAAATTTCATTCGAAAATTTAGGGGGGTTCTGAACATTCGATTACGTATAAAAACAATAGGCTTCCAGTGTTTACGGATTGTGATTTTGTACCAAATTTGGTTCGAATCGGTCCATTCGTTCGTCAGTTATCGTCTCCACAGACTCACTGACACACACACACACACACACACACACTTTCACACACACACACACACACATACACACACACACACACACACACACACACATACACACACACAGACATCACTTCAAAAATGTTTGATTCGTGATCAGGGATGCTTGAAACGTGCTCTCCCGTCGAAAACTCAAATTCGAATTTTCGACCCCGTCACAATACTTTCCTTATACATTATGTATATAAGGAAAGTAAAAAATTTCAGTAAAATATATTCAGTAGTTTTAAAATAGAAATTTAAATAATAATTAAACCTTTTATATGAAGCGATCACGTGACCAATATATGAAGAGATCATGTGACCCACTTAAATAAAATATGGCATCCATCTTGTCTCAAAATCGCGATTTTTAAAGTTCTTTTTAATTCATATTTAGTGTTGTATCCGTCCTTAAATCGCTTTATTTTTGCTAAAATTCTGTGCTTCTACATATTGAAACAACGCAATTACAATGTAGTTGAGTTTAAATGATCATCCAACTTTGATTATTTCTACAACGAAGCCTAATGTTCACTTATGAAGAATGTAAACACCAAAAGATGTAGAATGAGTTGTATAAGAATTGCTGCATTTCTTTAACGCAAAATTATTTAGCTCATGGAATCTTCAATATATCTGATATGAATGAAATATTAATTGATTTTACAGAGAGAAGGAGGGTTTTTTCGATGAAGTTTTAAGCATAGAGTATAATTACTTGTACCTCCATGATCACAAGTTTTTAAATAAAATAAATTATTATAGTATTGTGAAGAATGAAATGAATGAAAAAATGTTATGAATGAAATGCTACTTTTATGGAGAGAGTCTGATGTGTTATATTTCGATAACGACATTTGAATAAATTTCATTAGTTTTCGATGAAGTTTTCAAATATAATAAATTATTAAAGAATTATGATAATTTAAAAAATATTACCGAGGAATGTATCGCATTTTATAGATGTTTAAACCGGGCAATTTATATTTCAATGCCGTCATTTGAATGAAGTTCATTTTTTTCGATAAAGTTTTAAGTTTTCAAATATAATAAATTAGGGTAATATTGTGATAATTTTTAAAATATTAACGAGGAATGTATCGCATTTTAGAGATGTTTAAATAAAATTGCATTGAAGTTGGAAAGTGTTTCATAATCAAAACTTTATACATGATTGATCTTTCTTGTTTCTGGTTTTATAATGCTTGAAACGTGAAGATTTGTCGAATACTCGAGTTGCGATTTTCGACATGATTCCAATACTTTCCTTACAAATTACCATGTATTGTTGATATAAACTTCATACTTGAACTATTTTCTTTCATATTCATATTATTCCGTCAGCAGTACTCAGTAAGCCATTTGATTTTTTGATGTATGACACATATGTACGTATTCAGTGTTACGGTGCATTTGATTTAACTAATAATGCGCTGTAATTAATAAATATTTTTAAATCATGCTGTAATTTATTATTCATTGTAATTCTTCTGCCTGATACATCCCTTATAATTCAGAAGTGGGAATGATTTAGGATAGTTCTATAAACGATTTTCAATGACTTGTTTTGAACTAGTATATTGTTTTTCGTATGAGTTTAATGGATATTTGAATAATCTTTAATGTGTTTCGTTTTCGCTTAACGAGCTTATGAAAACAAACCAGGAAGCCGATTAGACGAGCAGACTGCTAGTCTAGTGCTATGATAAAAACTGCTTTCGCAATGGAAATAAATGCTTTTGAATAATGCTTTGGATGTAAAGTATGGCGATGTTGATATAGTATATAATGCAGTGTAGAGATGCTCAGTTTTGATTAGAAAATTGTTTTATTACTTTCCCTGCAATACATGGTAATGCATAAGGAGAGTATTGGAATCATTTCGAAAATCGAAACTCGAGTTTTCGACGGATTTACACGCTTCAAGACCTCTAGAATAAGAAAAAAAACATGTTTAGTGTGATGTGTGTGTGTGCCTGTGTGTCTGACTGTCTGTCTGTGCAGATTTTGTATCTACTCTAACTAAAAAACTAATTGACCGAATTTCATAAAATTTGGTAAGTCACCAGTGGGTGAATGTGGTGCTGATTAATTTTGGATACGATTTGGGATAAAAGAACCCGCCTTTTTTTGCCCAAATGACCTGCAACAGCCTGTATTCACTCTAGCTGAAAACTAATGGACCGAATTTCACAAAATTCGGTACATGAGTTGGTTGTGGATTACTCTGGTTCTGATTAAATTTTGGTATGTTCGGAAGAAAATAATCTGCCTTTTTTTGCGAAATGGCCCGCAGAAATCGTTAAAATCAAAAGTAAAACTACATATGTTTAAATATATCCATTAAACGCTTGTTATATACGTAATTTTTTATGAAGAAAATAATAAGACCAACCCCATTACACTAGGACTAACCGTTCTGGCGATATTTTAATTTTTTCGTATATTTACTATGCCACCTCTGAAAATAAGTGCAGTTACCAAACGAGCACGAAAATTGAATTAAAAGTGAATTAAATTAAATTAAAATGAAGAGAACGTGAATATAAGTTCGCAGGGAAAGTCATGTGCTCTGTATGAGGGACCGATGGGAATATAAATTAATAATATCACCCAATTAGTTTTGGATTGAACCCGGTAGAAAAAATGAAATACATTGAACCCTATGGGACCTAATTTTTCACACATTTTTTATGGGGATTTAAAATTCACAAACTGCTTCGAAAGGTTTAGGAAATATTCAAATTATCCCATAAAATATATAAAAAATTTCAGCAAAATATATTCAGTAGTTTTTGCAACTAAAAATTAAAATAATAATTACACCTTTTATATGAAGAGATCACGTGACCATTATATGAAGAGATCATGTGACAATTATATGAAGAGGTCTCGTGACCCACTTCAAAATAAAATATGGCATCCATCTTGTCTCAAAATCGCGATTTTTAAAGTTCTTTTTAATTCATACTTCGCTTTGTATCCGTCCTAAAACCGCTTTATTTTTGCTTAAATTCTGTGCATCTACATATTGAAACAACGCAATTACCATACATTTGAGTTTAAATGATCATCCAACTTTGAATATTTCTACAACGAAGCCGACTTTTCACTTACGGAAAAGATAAACAGAAAAATATGTAGAATGAGTTATATAAGAATAGCTTCATTTCTTTAATGCAAAATTATTTAGCTCATGGAGTGTGCAATATAGCTGATATGAATGAAATATCAATTGATTTTACAGAGAGACGGACGATTATATCGATGAAGTTTTAAGCATAGAGTTTAATTACTTGTACCTCCATACTTTTAAGTTTTTAAATAAAATAAATTATTATATTATTGTGATGAATGAAATGAATGGAAAAATGTTTATGAATGAAATGCTGCTTTTATAGTGAGAGCCAGCCGATTTATATTTCGATGTCGTGATTTGAATAAAGTTCATTTGTTTTCGATGAAGTTTTCAAATATAATAAATTATTGTAGTATTATGATAATTTTAAAAATATTTCCGAGGAATGTATCGCATTTTAGAAATGTTTAAATAAAATTGCATTGAAGTTGGAAAGTGTTTCATAATCAATACTTTATGCATGATTGATCTTTCTTGTTTCTGGTTTTATAATGCTTGAAACGTGAAGATTCGTAGAGTACTCGAGTTGTGATTTTCTACATGATTCCAATACTTCCCTCATAAATTACCATGTATTGTGGATATAAGCTTCATACTTGAACTATTTTCTTTCATATTCATATTCTTCCGCCAGCAGTACTCAGTGGGACACTTGATTTTTTGATGTAGGACACATATGTACGTATTTAGTTTTACGGTGCATTTGATTTAATTAATAATGCGCTGTAATTAATAAATGTTTTTAACTCATGCTGGAATTTACTATTCATTGCAATTCTTCTGCCTGATATATCCCTAATAATTCAGAAGTGGGAATGATTTAGGATAGTTCTATAATCGATTTTCAGTGACTTGTTTTGAACTAGTATATTATTTTTCGTTTGAGTTTAATGGATATTTGAATAATCTTTAATGTGTTTCGTTTTCGCTTAACGAGCTTATGAAAACAAACCAGGAAGCCGATTAGACGAGCAGACTGCTAGTCTAGTGCTATGATAAAAACTGCCTTTCGCAAAGGAAAAAAATGCTGTTGAATAATGATTTGGATGTAAAGTATGGCGATGTTGATATAGTATATAATGCAGTGTAGAGATGCTCAGTTTTGATTAGAAAATTGTTTTATTACTTTCTCTGCGATACATGGTAATGTATAGGGAGAGTATTGGAATCATGTCGAAAATCGCAACTCGAGTTTTCGACGGATTTATACGCTTCAAGACCTCTAGAATACGAAAAAACATTTTTAGCGTGATGTGTGTGTGTGCCTGTGTCTGACTGTCTGTCTGTGCAGATTTTGTATCTACTCTAACTAAAAAACTAATTGACCGAATTTCATAAAATTTGGTATATCACCTGTAGGCGAATCTGGTGCTGATTAGTTTTGGGTACGATTTGGGATAAAAGAACCCGCCTTTTTTTGCGAAATGACCTGCAAAAGCCTGTATCCACTCTAGCTGAAAACTAATGGACAGAATTTTACAAAATTCGGTAGATAAGTTGCTTGTGGATTACTCTGGTGCTGATTAAATTTTGGTATGTTCGGAAAAAAATAACCTTTTTTTTGTTGCGAAATGGACCGCAGAAATCGTCAAAATCAAAATAAAAACTACATATGTTTAAATATATCCATTAAATGCTTGTTTTATACGTAATTTTTTATGAAGAAAAGAATAAGACCAACCCCATTACACTAGGACTAACCGTTCTGGAGATATTTTAGTTTTTTCGTATTTTCTCTATGCCATCTTTGAAAATAAGTCCAGTTACCAAACGAGCACGAAAATTGAATTAAAAGTGAATTAAATTAAATTAAAATGAAGAGAACGTGGATATAAGTCCGCAGAAAAAGTCATGTGCTGCTCACATCAGATTTTTTAATAATGTATTGTACGTGTTGATTCAATAAGAAATAACAAAAGTGCCCCATTTAGCTAAATTAAGAGTGATTTAATATTGTTAGCACAGGAAGTTTGGGGGAAGCTATTCCCACAGAGGATACAATTGTTCAGTTGAAAAGCATTGTAATGTATTTCGCTGGTCCAACCGGGAATCAAACCATAGATTTCCATACTGGCCATCCGACGCTCTACCGCTGAGGTACTGAGGCGGTATTGAAAGCTTTTACTATCGAATTGGGCTCTGAATTCTCATCTTGCTGCCCCAACTGGGAATTGAACCACGGAACTTCGTACTGACCAGTCGATTGTTATGTTGTTGAGCTACCGTGACGGAATTACAAGCTCTTATTATCAAAGTAGACTCTCCTGAATACAATGAAGAATTTGTAAAAATAATGTTAGAAACATTAATTTTTTATATAAAAGTAAATGAAAAATTAGAGCAAGATAAAGAATTGGAGAGAGAAAAATTTAAATTTGAATTTGAGCTGGGGAAATTAAAGATTGAGACTTTGAATATAATGATGAGAATTTGAACATAATGATGAGACTTTGAACATTAATGATTTGAATTTAAGTTCACGTAATGTTGAAAACTCTGAAAATGAAGAAACACATTGTAGTTTACAATTTTAAATGCCTAAATTTTGAAATTAAATAAGACGGGATCGGTTTTTATTTAGCATTATTTGAAAGTCAGACTCGTAGAGTAAACATACATGAAGTTGATTTATTAACTCAGCTACTAATACTATTATCGTGCCAAATATCACAATTCATTACACGTGAATCCGATGATGTAGCAACTACAGAGGTTTAGGTTCATCCCAGAGAAATTTTGGCAAAAGTTTGTATATCATCAAAAATCACCTAACGGAACTTGACGAGATTTTACTTTCGTATGGAGAACAATTTCGAAGAATGGATCCAGGAATTGGATATAAACTATTTCCAGAAAATTAAAGAATACATTATAACAGATCATTTAAAGAAAAAAATTCCAAATGAAATTAAAAATCAATTTTTTAATGTCTGGTCGAAATTTATATCTTTCAATGAACCTGCAGACATATTAGATGAGTACGAAAGTGTTAGGGGTTAAAAGAAATACGTGGTCAGTTGATCACAACCAGTATTTTAAAAATGCGAGAAAAAACAACCAAACAAATAACTTCAATGTACCAAAAGAAATAAAATATAGTACAAGAATGGGTTAGGCGAAAACTTGCGGGTCCTGATATTTGTTATAACTGTTATGAAAAATGGCATTTTTTGAGTGATTGCATGAAACCTAAATATTAAAAATATTGCAGAAAGTGTAAAAAGAAAGGTTACGGCACTAAAATTTGCACAGAAAGCAAAGATCCAACTTCTTTATGTATTTCGAATACCACACATCTACATCAGCCATTTTAATTCATTAGTGTTTACGGAATATGTTCAATGTCATCTATTATCGGCACATGTTCGAATGTAAGTTTAATGAAACTTAAATTAGTTTCAGCTTTTAAAGCTATTGAAGTACCAGAAAACTTGAAGGGGACAGAAAGCAATTTAACACCTTATAGCGTGTTTAATGCAATATTGTAATTGATGATATAAAGTTAAAATCGATTCGCTTTCTTGTTGTTCCTCATGATAGTTTCAGAGGATCTGATGTACTTATAGAGACAAATGTTATTGATCTTCCAAACGTAGCATTAGCACCAAACAATCATATTCTATTTTAATAAATGAAAATAATTCTGTTTTAGGAAGAAAGTTTAATGTTAAAAGTTATGCGAATTACAAAACAATACTTGATCGTGATTGGAAAAGCTGTGATCGTGGAACCTCATATTATACAGTTAGAAAATTATGTGAATAAGGATATAAATTTAAATTCCTTTATTAAACAGACTGAATTGATCAATGTGGTATGCAAATTGCAACTCATAAGTTTCATTAATGCCAGTGTAGCTAATAAAAATTTAGAGTTGGAGAGCTCTAATAAAAGCAAAATTGGTCCGTTTATGGCGGATATTACACTGAGGGCAGGATTTATGTTAAATAATTGCATTCGTTTGATAGCTTTGTGACTATGATCAGTGTCATGCTTCATCATTAGCATCTTGTGTTTAACTTTTAAATTACAATGCAGACTAGATAGGGAACCCTGATCAACTAGCCACTTTTACTATCTTAGTGAGAAACTCTGCTGCCGACATGATTACATAGAATAGTTGAATAATACCACAATTAGTTTAATGGGAATTTAGGAGTTCCATTAACTGTGTAAGCTAATGTAAAATTTTGAATAAGCTATCTTTAAATATACATTTTCTTCAGAAATAACATTAAATAAGAAGGTTTACGGGGAGTTATGTAGTCATTTAACTACTAGCAATTCGTTCTGTCGTAGTGAATTAATTGATAGTTCAAAGAAAATATTACATTCCTAAATATAATATATTTATGACATTTATTTTAGCATTAATATTTGCTTTTATAAGAATTTATTGAATAGCATTATACAATTCACTTTAATTTCAGTTTGGTTTAATTACCATTAGTTGACTTCGCCAACACAAATCTAAAATTGTAAATAGGGATTTGTGTGTAAAGTAATTATCCCCTAAATATTATGTCAGAAAACTTAAGCTTTGATTTAGCATATTTAAAATTTGAATTTAATATTACTTGAAAATTTGAAGATTAGGTTAATTTTTTTATGCATTGTAAGAGATTTTGTGTTTATTAATATGATTTTATATAACACAACCTCCTGTACGTGCTTACCAAAGCAATACCTAAGCAGAATTCTCAGTCAATAAACATCTCAAATGTTTGTTGTTCTACTAACTGCTTTCACTACTGGAGTTAGCAATGCTGCAATTGGTGTGATCACTTTGAATCACTGAGTAGTATCCCCATGAGCATCAATAGACGTTAAGAACTACACTACATGTCCAGGCTAAGACAGAATCTTAATTAATGGTTGCATGGTTTTTTGCGATTTCTTTCGAAATCACCTTAGATGGGATTAAGGAAAACTTCGACAAAAAATAAGCTATTACTAAATCTGAATCCGTTAACGGTTTATCTATATTTGCTGGGAAATATAGTTACCTGGCCTGTTAGTATCCCTATCTAAAATATTCTATGTAGCCCCAAATTAAGGCTTTAATCAAACTCCCTGAAAAGTCCTTTATCGTTAGTAAAATATAATTATTTCTCCCTACTTACTTCCCAAAATAAAAAAGTAATAAGCAGAGAAGGAAATGCATTAAAGCATAATGACTAATACAAAATTTATTGGACATATTCACGTCAAATATTGATATTTTTTTGAGATAATGAAAAGTATGTAAAATTGAAAATGAAGATATGTGGCATACTGGCGGACATACCCCCTCCCGGAGGAAACACGCCCTTTAAAGAAACACTGTTGATTTCAGATATCGTAGACATAAATTTAAATTTTAAATTATCCGAAGAAAAATTGCACAGTGTGTTTGTTTTGTATTGAGTTCAGCAGATACTTTTACTCGTATCACTTCAAGACCAGACTTCGAGATTATATGACATACTCTCTGGGAGAAAAATACATAACTCGTGAAGTCCTTAGCCAATCTCCAAAATTCGAAAATGTTTAGAACTCAACTCCACTAACTTAGTTGCGCCAAGCGACCTGTTTTCTCAAGGCTCCTATACAGGGTGTCCCCAAAAAATTGAAACGCGATTTAATTCTTTACCTGTTGGAGATAAGTGGGCAATGTAAATTGCAAAAATGTTGAAAGTAAGGTAGGAAATCAGACTACATTAATGAAATACACCTCCCTTTAATTTTCAAAAAGTTACACTTTTTAAATTTTTATACGACCCCCTTAGACAAACTTGATCAATCAGATTTTTTTTAATGGAACAAGATCATTAAAAAAAACCTGCATATCCGTATCTTTAAAATCAACTGAATTATGATAAAGGAAAAATTTGACTTATGCAACTTTTCCGTACCATGTGAAAGGCTGTTTCATCAGTGAAAATAGGGATCATAAACAATTGACGATGGAAATTGTTTAGATCAAAAATACGTTAATATGTGTTAAACTTTTTTATCGCAAATGCATCTAAAAGCATTACACAGACAGAGATAATATAAAGCAGAGGTACTCACTACGTGGTTGGGTATCCTATGTATTATCATCCAATTTTTTTTTGTGATATGTCACAAATTTGAATTTCTATATTGATATAGGGTCCCCATTCACTATGTTCAATTTTCAATTAAGTATAACTCGCTCAATTTTAAAGATACAGATATGCGCGTTTTTTTAATGATCTTGTTGCATTAAAAATAAAAATTTTCTGATTGTCCAAATTTGTGTAAGGGGTCGTATGGAAATTTAAAAAGTATAATTTTGAAAATTAATGGGAGGACTATTTCATTAATGTAGTTTTATTTCCTACCTTACTTAAAACAATTAAAATTTTCTAGACTTCTTTCTTGAATGATTGGTACAATTTTTTAAAAGCAAAAGCACCACTTTTACTGTTAAATTGTGTATCAAATATGTCATCCATGTAACATGCGCGCGCCATTGAAATAGCACAAGCAGCCGATAACTAACTAAACTGATTGGAGTCAAAATGGCGGCTGCATCAGCCTGTATATGTAGAAGACTTACGTTTTCTGGTACGTATTATTAACAATCGGATTGCACTTCCGTTACTAAGACCAATTCATCTAAGTCGCATTTTTTTTTAACGATTTACTCTACCCCGCAGCCTAATATGTTTCACCTTAAAATTTTTATTTTATTGGCTGATCAGGCTAAAATCCCTGGTTTTATAAGGGCTTGGACATCAGTTCTTAACAATATTTTATCTATATAATAACAGATCATAATATGATATCAGTATTAATAATTTATGTAAGTGGATTTTTTCTGCTAACTTGTTTGAAACACCTATTTAAATTTAAAATTATGTATGCAGGGGCAGTCACTCAGAAACATAATAAATGTGAGAACATTTTAATGTATATTTTTCTTGAAATTATGGTGAATAAGAAGTTTCATTCCTTCGAAAATTTAAAACAGTCATTAATGTGATTTAAATGTTTATTAAGGAGCTTAATATGGTGGCAAATAATGGGTACATTTCATGTCAGACGGAACTATTAAGAATTTTCATCCTTTTTACATGCTTATTTCGAACAGTGATATTTCCAGAGTAAGAAGTGATCCGGAACAGGATGTGGAAATCCTTATACAATCCCCTGTTCCTTATGAACTTCGGATTGAACTAAATCCTCTGAGCTAATCCAAAACTCTAAACAAAATCCATATCAATTAAAATTTAAGCTCTATATATGCCAAACATGAGAAATAGGTGTTTTAAAGAAAATTTTTAAAACAGAAATTGGGATCCTTAGTAAACCAGCTACTTCCTTTGATGTTGAGTTTGTACCAGCCATCGTTTAAGATCTTTCTATTTCCATTCTTGAAAAATAGATGATTAAAGAAAAATTTTTGAATTGGAAGTGGAAAAAGAACAGGAAGAGAAAATTCTCAGTGCTGCTACCTCCAGATTTCGATGCTATATTCATATCAGTTTTTATCTGAGCTCTATATATAGCCAATATTGCAAAAAAAAGATATTTCAAGTAAATTATTTTGTTTGAACCAGAAATAAAAAAAAAAGAAAAGAAAAACTGGCAAGGAATTCTATCGCGAGCTTCCCCCCCACACACACACCTCTTTCACTATTAAATGCTGACTCTATATCAGTCATTATCTAATGTCTATCTGTAGCAGATTTTGAGAAATAAATGTTCAAAGAAAACTTTTTTGTTAAAAAAAATACCATGGCGAAATCGTTGCCACGAAAATTGCTCTTTAACAGATCTTGTACATAAATATATCAAATGGCTAACATTGGAAATGCTATCATTCCCCTCCACCACCTCCGTAAGTGCCCAGTGCCCACTTAAACATTGAATGACTTTCTATTGATTCTATAAATTCATGAAATACTCCGTTATTTTTCAAACTACTTTTACTATTGGGGTAACTAGCACTGCTGTTGGCACGATCATTGGAGTCATTGAATAAATACCTCGATTATCTTAATTGGACATAGGAACTCCGCTCAGTGCGCAAGGTAATACGAAATCGTGACTAATGGTTGAATGAACGAACAGTTAGTCCTTCGATGCCATTTTTCTTCCGAATTCACCTTAAATGAGGTCAAGGAAGAGAGATTTCAGCAATTATTAAACTATTAAAAGTTCGTGGGGTCAATCCATCGGGATAGGGAAGAAAGTTTTACGAACGAATGGTATTGAAATAATACTTTGAGAATTGAAATTTATGTTAGAATTTATACTTTAAATTTTACTATTAGTGGTAGGGTATTTGGGTACGAAAAAGTGCACATTTAATTTAAAATTTTTAAAAATGTATGCAGGTCCTCCTATTTTACATGAAATAAAATAATAATATAATTTTTACTTCAGTGTTTATTTTTGGTGGTATAATGATTGGGCAAGGCAAAATGCATATTTAATTAGAAATATTTAATAATGTATATAAGTCTTCTACTTTTGCATGAAAAAAAATAATATAATTTCTGTATTTTTATTTTTCCCGCTCTGAGCTAGAAGTAATTAGGGTGATAGTGACTGTTACTCGTACAATATATATATATATATATATATATATATATATATGCATACATGTGCATAGTGCATATATATATATATACATATATACACATGTACACATATAATTTTGTATGTAATTTATATGTAATTTTTGTATGTAATATATATGTAATTTTTGACTTGAATAGTCCAAGGAAGATACAATTTAAGTTATAAAAATCTATTTTATTCGATGCCTCTAGGAATAGATATAATTACATGTTCTGAACAACTCCTGATCGTTGACCAGTTCTCACCAAATCTGTGTGCTGTCTGCGTAGTTCTTCACAAGTACAAAATGCATTTTCATCCAAGGGGGAGGGAGGATATGAGGCGTGTGACTGCTATCTTCGCGGATAATACAGTTTCAGATGAGCACCTTTACATAGGTTTAAGTTTAGTGACCATATATGGTATGATCGAGGAAACGAGGAAGTGTTTGCAGACTTGCTAATATTAGTGGCGTGGGATTGAATTTAATGAAGCTGCAATATGTGCTGGATATGAGATAGGATTTGGAATAATAATTGCAAAAGAAAGTGGCGCGTTATTGGGAAAATCTTAAAATTTATGTATCGTATATATATATATACATGCTTTTTGAAGTTAATTAAATATTTTTTTAATGAACCGATGTAGCTCAAGTAGAGTTGTAAAGTGTCTTGCTACCCCAACCGGTAACCGAATCTTCGATCTCAAAACTGGCCAGCCGACCCTCTACCGTTGAGTTACTTTGACGAAATTGCAAGCTCTTATCATTGAAATGAACTCTGCGTTCTCCACTTTCTAATATCAGATTGGCGTGCAACTGACAATGTGGCTGGCCACTTCCTCCTATTTTTACCCCATGTTAGCCTCCTGATACTACTATTTTTACCCAGGTTGGTATCCTGAGTGATTGTTATCCTCTCAATTTTGAAATCGGCACTCAATCTTCCAGGGTGCACTGTATCCGCACTAGACGTACTAGGTGCACTATCAGACCTGCGACATATTTGCACTAACCTACAAGATTGATTTGTTTGGGCGCCATTGTAAAGAGCGTTTCTGCCTTAACTGGGAATCAAACACTGGCCCGCCGAACTGGCTCGCCGACGCTCTAGAGTTAAGCTACTGGGACGAAATTCCAATCTATTACCTTTGAAGTGGACTCTACAAATTATAGGAATCATGAATAAATTGCAAGACGGATTTTCACCATACATACTGCGATGGGGTCCCGAAATATCAAAAATTGCTTTTATCGGTCTGTTGGCCTGTGTTTATGAGGGGGGTATGAAATCGTTGAGCCGTCAGAATCTCAAAAATCATTAAAGTGATTTGGACTGAAGCGAACTAAAAACAAATCTAACGTGAGCAGCACATGACTTTTCCTGCAAATTCGAGTTCATTACTGTTTTATTTCATTCATAATTCATCAAACTGGGTTTAATTGCACTAAATAACACGCATAATTCATTGAAATGACACTAAATTTACACTTTTAATTCAACTTTCATTTTCATTCTGTAACTGGACTTATTCTCAAAACCGGAGTAGCAAAAATGCAAAATAACTAAAACATCTTGCTTGTTCTATAGTAATATGGTGGGTTTATTTTTTCTGCCGTCATAAATTACGTATGAAATAAGCATTTATTTGATGTATTTGAGCATATGTAGTCTTTTACTTTTTCATTGAATGATTTTTGCTGGTCATTTCGTAAAAAAAAATGGTAGGTTATTTTTTTCCGAATCGTACCAACATATAATTAGCAATAGGATAGCCAACAACTGAATTATCTACCAAATTCTCTGAAATTTGGTTCATTAGTTTTTCAACTAGAATGCATACAGGCAATATTTGCTGGCCATTTCGCAAAAAAAGGCAGGTTTCGCTTTCCCGAATTGTATCAAAATCTAATCAGCATCAGGGTCAACCAAAAGGGATTTATCTACCAAAGTCGGTCAATAAGTCTTTCAGTGGATACAAAATATGTACAGACAGACAGGCAGACACACACATTGACGTTGCGTTAAAAATAGTTCTTTCGAATTCTAGAAGTCTCGAAACGTGTAGATCCATCAAAAACTGAAGTTGCGATTTTCGGCACGATTCCAATACTGTCTATTCATTACCATGTATTGCAGCGAAATTAAAAAAAGTCCAAAAATTGTAAATACCCTGTTCAGATATACAACAAAATTGTGTCGAAATCGGCAACCCTTCGTAATCACAGAAATCGGATAGGCAATTTAGACCAAATTTGGATGCTATACTGGTTATATTGTGTAGATGTTAAGGTAAAATTATATATGTTTTTTAACATGTATGTAGTTTGGCTCAGAGCTCGAAAGCCCACTCGTTTCGTGTGGAAAGTTTTGATATTGACCAGATTCTCCAATTTTCGAATTCAGTTGAAATGTTATCTTAGAGCATATAAATAAAGGATATATTAAAATACGTGTTTCCATAATAATAAATCATATGCCTGTGTAGGGTGAATTTCCATGGTGACATACATCCATGTTGCTCAACGTAGTACAAACATTGGAGAAATCGTATGGAGATCCGACAAATGCTTAAAATATATTAGAGGACAAATATCGGCGTATATGTTAAGGATAGTTTTTGTTCAGATTTCGTATTGTAAGGTCCGATTATAATAGTGTATCACAAAAGACATTATAGCCCTTGATCCTTAGACCCCAAATTCTACAATTTTGGGTAGGGATATTTTACTCATCAAATATTTAAGTGCACCACACATTCTATTGGGGAGTCCACTCCTATGAGAAGAAATGGAATCTTGCTCTAGTTGCTCAATGGTAATCAGGTGATGGTTATTTCAAAGGTTCGTGGTTTAGTCCTCGGCTGCGATAGTAAAACGTTTACAATAGTTCCCGAACGAATTAACCCTGCAGGTTAGATACAAGGTTGATGGTGGTAAAAAAACCTCAGTTACGAATTTTAAGTAGACACTTTGCATTATGGCGACAGTTTCAACATCATGCTGATACATAATGGTAACCACAACAATAATACAAAAGCATAGAATACTAAGGTGATGGTTGTTCATATCGGCAGTTGCACACCAGTCTGACTTCAGAGGGTGGAGATTGGTCCAACTCCGATAAGAAGTTGTTATTTTGCCCTAGTAGCTCAATGGTTAGAGTACAGGCTAGCCAATTTAACGAGCGTGGTTTTATCTTCAGCTGCGATTGACCTGCTTTTAA
Organism: Amaurobius ferox; assembly: GCA_951213105.1. Taxonomy (NCBI): domain Eukaryota; kingdom Metazoa; phylum Arthropoda; class Arachnida; order Araneae; family Amaurobiidae; genus Amaurobius; species Amaurobius ferox. The sequence continues at coordinate 90,207,984 of OX578136.1, forward strand.
TTAACAATTAGAAGCAGCATCCGCTGTTGACAGTGAGAACTTGACAATTTCTCTCGAGATAAATAAGTCTCAGGTTATACGTCAACTCTAATAGAAATTTATTATACATGGCTTATATAAAATAATCACTCATAAGGAAAATTGTATAACCTGAAAAGAATTCAAGGCTTGTCAATAGGATATTTCTCGATAAGTTTAGGGAAAGAAGCAAGGGGGAGATCGAGATTGCGTTGAGTTGATACTGTGGAGAAGAATTTAAAAATCTTTGATAAATTGAAATGCCACTGCTTTGAACAGGAATGTTTGGGGGTAATCTTCAGAAAAAGGTCAAATCCCACATTGGGCTGACGAAACATAGATGATGATGATGATAATTCATATTCATAAATTGCCATGTCTCAAAAGGATCATCTTGCTAAAAACGAAAACAAGTAGTGTGTTAGGTTGATCTTTACATTTAATAAGGCTACAATAGTATTTTTCAAATAAAGAATTTCGAATCCGAATAAATAATTTCATTGTCGCGATCATATCTGATATTCTTGAAGGTACTTGCAATGAACTCTAATATCGTTATAAGTTATACGTTACGCATCTTAATATACGTTATGCGTTATACGCTATGCGTTATAAGTTACGCGTCTTTATATGTTGGAACAACATATAAAGACGCGTAACTTATAACGCATAACGCGCAACTTATAACGAATACTACTGTAGCCTTATTAAATGTAAAGATCAACCTAACATATAATACCTTTTTAGATTCGCATGTGAGGGTCTTTATATGTTGGAACAACATATAAAGACCCTCATATTTTTAACAAACATATAGAATGGAAACTACTTATCTCTTATACGACTTTACTACTATTAATTCGGGACGGATGAGGTTTTCACTATATGGAATAATGCTGTGAATTAATTAAATTTTGAATAATTATATTTCTACATATGCGAACGAAGATATACATATATATATATATATATATATATATATATATATATCTTCGTTGTATATCTTCGTTATAGATATATCTTGTTAAATCTAGATCTAGTTTTTGACAAGAATTATTTTCATAAAAATTGGTACATCCATTCGTTATGTTATCTTGTTCAGATCTCAAAGACAATGCATATACATTCTCACAAACTGGCATAATTTCTGAAGTTGTTTGAAGTAAGTTGAAATGAGCCTACCTGTAGAAATTTCGAATTCAAAAATTTCCAAAAAGAACAGTTTCCCAGATTTTCATGCAAGATAATTAGAAAGTAAAAATTAAATACCGTAAAGTTAAAAAAAATTCCATCAAACTCTATCACCTTTTCCCTAGCTTCAGTGCCCGTCCAATCTGTCTTTAACAAGGAAATAAGCCAATATTTACGGTGCAGTAAACAATCTTGGAACAACAATTTATAACACTTAACACGAAACTGTAGAAAACAAAACTGGTCAAAAGTCTTTGATCCACTTTAAACTAAAACAAAAACCACAGAAGGAAAAATTGTTTACTTTCTCTTCCTCGTACTAAATCACATAAATGGGAAGAGCTTTGGAAAAATGACAAGACAATAAAATGGGAATAAATTTTGTAAAAAATATGTGAGAGAGTATATAGTTCTTTGAAAAATAAACAGTTTTAAGTTAAAGAATTTTCATACAGTTAGCAAGGATGTTCCAAAAGTCTAATGTATCCCATGATCAGAACAGTTAATAAACACAGAAATACATTAACATGGTAAATAACTAACGTGCTATATATATATATATATATATATATATATATATATATGTATGTATATATATACAGGGTGTTCCAAAAACATTGACTTCGGCTTTTATTCCTTAAATATTGATCTTAGACATATATAATAAATTACAAAGTTACATAAAAAAAGGTACAGAATTTTAGGAAATCGATTAAAATTTTCAAGGGAATTAGATTTTAAGAAAAATCAAAATTTCATTTTTTATACGGCCCCCGTACAAAAATATTTCCAGTCAGTAAAACATGTCCCTTACACTAATAAGGTGATGTACAAAATTTCAGCTATTTATCATGAAAAGTCCCAGAGATATAAAACGACTAAAATGCTGACTTAAACCTCTTTTTGATGCATCGATATGGGTTCTCAGACAGGAAAAATCATGCCAGCAGCTCGCGTTTCAGAGGACATACCAAATTACGAAAAAAAAAAAATATTATATAAATAAATTATAATTTTGCTATTTATTGGTACAAAAGTATCTACATTGTGTAGAAATAATAACTTTACACACAGATTACAAAGCTTGTTTAAAATATTTCCCATCCATACCAAAGATCTATAAAAGATAAGAAGCAGATATTTTTTGCATATGATACATTTCTGCGTTGCGTTGTTTGCACTCTTGCTGTAAATCTTTACATTTTAATTTGTGATTAATCCCTCACCAAATTTGTTAAAACATATCTCTGGGACTTCTTATGATAAAATACTGAAATTTTGTATATCTCCTTATTAGTGTATTTGGCACATTTTACTCATTGGAAATGTTTTAGTACGGGGGCCGTATAAAAATTTAAATTTTGTATTTCTTCAAATTTAATCCTCTGAAATTTTTTATCGATTTCATAAAATTATGTACCTGTTTTTACGCAATTTTGTAATTTATTTTATATGTCTAAGATTAATATTTGAGTAATAAAAACCGAGGTCAATGTTTTTGGGACACCCTGTACATATATATATATATATATATATATATATATATATATATATATATATATATATATATATATATATATATATACTCATGTCCAAACGTTAAGCATTATTCGTAAGATGGGGAAAATTCGAGTTAATATGGATACAATTGTTCACAATCAGTTGTGAAGAATCGTGGGACGAAGATAAATCATTGTGCATATGCGAAACAGCTCAGTCAACGTCGACATGCGCAAAGCACCGGCGCACGTCGAAACAAGCATAAAACGGCTTCGAGCGGCATGGTCAGTTGAGGCAGCATTTCGCAATTTCTGAGGTACGGAGCGTTGTTAACAATCAAAAAGGACGAAATATGTCACAAAGAAGTCAACTGGACATGTTTTTGAAGAGAATAATTATTAGAATGCTGAAATCCGGTCGATCCTAAACCGAACCTTCTCGAATTCTGAATGTGCCTCAGTGCGATCTCCAGACTGTGTCAGAGATTCCAAACCACTGAAGATGTTACCCTACGACCAGTACTAAGTCGGTCAAGGTTAAGGACCGCTCGGCCCATATTTGGTGATAACTGCGCGATGTCAGAGGAACTGCTCTGCCAGACAACTGTGTTTCGCCCTGACAGTCGCCACAGGAGTCACTGTTTCGAGTCAAACTATTTTCAGGAGGCTCAGACACGTTAGTCCGTATGCTAGACAACCATCAGTTTGCATCCACCTGACATCTGTACAGAAACGCGCGCGTTTACAGTGGAGGTTAGAACATCGCAGTGGAGTGGATAACAGTGGGGCAATGTCATGTTCAGTGACGAGTCCAGTTTTAACCTGCAAACTGATACTCGTCGTACCACGATCTGAATAGAACGTGGAACGCTTTATCACTAGGGAAATATAACAGAAAGAAATCTTTTCCGTTTGGGGGTGTTATGGTTTGGGCAGGCATCATAATGGACGGCCGCACAGACCTCCACATCTTTCACACGGGGTCAGTTACCGGTCAAAGGTACAGAGACGAAGTCTACCGTTCGATTTTTTAGAGGTGCTGTTGGTCCTGATTTCTTATTCATGTTAATAACGCGCCTCTTCACCTTGCGGCCTTGGTCGACGACTTCCTTCAAACTGAAGATTTCCAGCACATGCTCAAGCCTGCCAACTCTCCTGATTTGAATCCAAGAGAGCATGTGTGGGATATGCTCGGGGGACATTTTCCATCTGGCTGCTCTTATAGTGGAGTGTGCGCTGATACAGGATCTTCACATTCCATTGCGGGAGAAAAGATGTTCAAAGAAGTGAAGTCATGAAGTATTCAAAGAGCATGGACTATCATTTCAAAATTCGAAGTTAACAATAAGTCTGGCAGTTTGTCAACAGTCTCTTGTTAATTGCTACGCTACCAAAGTGATGACAGGAATTGGAGGAAAGAAAGTGTTGACATATTTCATCGACCTTCCAAACGCGATTGGAAATCGAACTCTTCTTGGGACAGATTTTCTGAAATCAGAGACGAACTTTTGTGATAACCCAAATCGCAAGTATCCATTTGGAGAAGAATTGGGCACCCAGCCCAATGTAGAATTCCACGAGGATAGTCAAGTTATGATTAACGTTTGTCTATTGCGGGAAAGTGAATATAATATTAACTTATTATATTTGAAAATTTAAACCTTCATCGAAAAAAATGAACTTCATTCAAATGACGGCATTGAAATATAAATTGCCTGGTTTAAACATCTCTATAATGTGATAAATTCCTCGGCAATAATTTTAGAATTATCATAATACTACGATAATTTATTATATTTGAAAACTTTACCGAAAACAATTGAAATTCATTCAAATGACGTCATAGAAAAAATAACACGCCTGGCTCTCTCTATAAAAGCAGCATTTCATTCATAAATAATTTTCCATTCATGTCATTCATCACAATACTCTGATAATTTATTTTATTTAAAAATTAAAACCATGGAGCTACAAGTAATTAAACTCTATGCGTAAAACCTCATCGAAAAAAATCATCCTTCTCTTTGTAAAATCAATGAATATTTCATTCATATCAGCTATGTGAACTCCATGAACTAAATGATTTTGTATTAAAGAAATACAGCAATTCTAATACAACTCATTCTACATATTTTGCTGTTTACATTTTACATAGGTGTTCACAATCAGTTGTGAAGAATCGTGGGACGAAGATAAATCATTGTGCATATGCGAAACAGCTCAGTCAACGTCGACATGCGCAAAGCACCGGCGCACGTCGAAACAAGCATAAAACGGCTTCGAGCGGCATGGTCAGTTGAGGCAGCATTTCGCAATTTCTGAGGTACAGAGCGTTGTTAACAATCAAAAAGACGAAATATGTCACAAAGATGTCAACGGGACATGTTTTCGAAGAGATTAATTATTAGAATGCTGAAATCTGGTCGATCCTAAACAGAACCTTCACGTTTTCTGGATGTGCCTCAGTGTGATCTCCAGACTATGGCAGAGATTCCAAATCACTGGAGATGTTACCCTACGACCAGTACTAGGTCGGCCAAGGTTAAAAACTCCTCGGCAAGACCCATAATTGGTGATAACTGCGCGACGTCAGAGGAACCGTTCTGCCAGACAACTGTGTTTCGTCCTGACAGTCGCCACAGGAGTCACTGTTTCGGGACAAACTATTTTCAGGAGACTCAGACACGTTAGTCTCTATGCTAGACAACCAGCAGTTTGCATCCACCTGACATCTGTACAGAAACGCAGTCGTTTACAGTGGAGGTTAGAACATCGCAGTGGAGTGGATAACAGTGGGGCAATGTCATGTTCAGTGACGAGTCCAGTTTTAGCCTGCAAACTGATTTACGTCGTACCACGATCTGGATAGAACGTGGAACGCGTTTTCACTCAGGACATATAACGGAAAGAAATATGTTTCTATTTGGGGGAGTTATGGTCTGGGCAGGCATCATAATGGACGGCCGCACAGACCTCCACATTTTTCACACGGGGTCATTACCGGTCAAAGGTACAAAAGACGAAGTCCTTGAGCCCACAGTTCGATTTTTTAGAGGTGCTGTTGGTCCTGATTTCTTATTCATGGTAATAACGTGTCTCCTCACTGTGCGGGTTTGGTCGACGACTTCCTTCAAACTGAAGATATCCAGCACATGCAGAAGCCTGCCAACTCACCTGATTTGAATCCAATAGAGCATGTGTGGGATGTGCTCGGGCGACATTTTCCGTCTGGCGGCTCTTACGGTAGAGTGTGCGCTGATACAGGATCTTCACATTCCATTGCGGGAGAAAATATGTTTGAAGTATTCAAAGAGCATGGACTATCATGTCAAAGTTCGAAGTTAACAATAAGTCTGGCAGATTGTTAACAGTCTCTTGTTAATTGCTACGCTACCAAAGTGATGATAGAAATTGGAGGAGAGAAAGTGTTGACATATTTCATCGACCTTCCAAACGCTACTGGAAATCGAACTCTTCTTGGAACATATTTTCTGAAATCTGCGGGTTTTTTTCTTGACGTAAAGAACAAATAGTGGTATTTTTGTGATAACCCAAATCACAAGTATCCATTTGGAGAAAAATTAGGCACCCAGCCCAATGTAGAATTTCACGAGGATAGTCAAGGATTAACGTCTGTCAATTGCTAGAAAGTGAAGGATAGAATCTGACAGCTACTCAAAGAAGTCAGCTTAACACTCTACTAGGAAAATATGATAGTATCTTAGAACCAGGGAGGGAAGCGACCTTGAGCATCGAGCATCATATTACTACAAGTAATCACGCTCCCATCTCTACTTCCTTACAGAGTATCACCAGCTCGGGAGAAGCTGCTCAAAAAAGAAATTGATGATCTTCTCGAGAAGAACTTTATTGAAGAATGTGAATCGCCCTATGGAGCACCTGTAGTTTTGATCCCAAAACCAGATGGTAAAGTTAGACTATGCGTAGACTACCGGACTTAATGAGGTGACTGTTTCTGACACTTATCCACTTCCCAGAATGGAGGATTTAATGAAATATGCTAAGCTTACCTCTTTTATATCAACCATTGATCTGAAAAATGGTTACCGCCAAGTAAATGTTAATCCAGCTGATCGAGATAAAACAGCATTCGTCTGCCCTTTTGGGACCTAGAGATTCTTGAAAAAAAATGCCTTTTGGTCTTCAAAATGCCTTTCGGTCTTCAAAATACCCCTGCTACGTTTCAGAGACAAATGTACACGTTTCGTAAAGGCTTTCCAGCTCTTGCATATCTGGATGACCTCATAGTCTTGTCACCATCTTTTGAACAACATCTTAAAAATCTTGAAATGATTTTCGAGAGACTAATCAGATGCAAACCGAGAAAAATGCAACTTTTCTTGTTCTAGAGTTACATATCTTGGACTCTGGATTACTGCCCGTGGAATTGAGATGGATCCCAAAAAGGCATCTTTCATCTTGGACATTCATTCCCCTAAATTGTGAAGTAATTATTATTTTTCTTGCAGATATGTTCCTGGTATTGAAAGTTTATGCCGAACTTTTCTGAGATTTTTCGACTTCTGACCAATCTAAAAAAAAGAAAACTCCCTGGAGTTGGTCTGAAACAGAACATAGAGCTTTCGACTCTCTGAAGCAATGCTTTGTGTCCTCACCTATTCTGAAGCAAGCTGATTTCACCAAACCTTTTGTGATTAGAACAGATGCAAGTAGTTATGTTTTGGAAGCTGTCTTTCTTCAATGCCAGTGATCGGATGAATATCCGATTAAATATGCACGTAGACTACTTAGTTCTGCTGAGAGAAATTATTCCACCACGGAACGTGAGCAACTGGCTGTTATATGGGCATTAAAGAAGTTTCGTGGATACATAGAGGGATCTAGTGTTACAGTGGCATCCAATCATCAACCTCTTAAATGGCTCATGCAGCTTAAATATCCATCCGGAAGATTAGCCTGGTGGGCATTGCAATTGCAGTCTTTCAATTTGAATATGGAATACATTCCCGGAAAGTGCTACGCTGTTGCTAATATGTTGTCAAGACCTATTTGTTTACATGATGTCCCTCCATGCGAAGTCTGTGCTGTATCTTTCAATGTTCCCCCATAACACCTAACGAGATACGTGAAGAACAATTGAAAGATGAGGAAGTAGGGAAGATCATTCGCTGCTTTGAAAAATTGACAAAGACGTAAACAATGCAAACTGGACAGAACGAGGCGACTTCATGAATCAGGCTGTCCTCTACAATTATGCTCCAGATTCCGAAAGTGAAGAAGCTCAATTAGTAGTTCCAGCCCATGAAAGGAACTTGATTATGAAAGAACATCATGATGCTCCTACTGCTGGATACTTGAAGGAACTTTGTTGTAATTGAAGGAACTTTTGACCGTATAGCGAAACGCTATTATTTGACAGGGATGAGAAAATTCATCTTCGACTATGTGAAAAACTGTACAGATTGCAACTGATATAAACTTTCTAATCAGAAACCGGCAGGAGTGTTACATACTGCAGTTCCTTCTCAACGTTTTGAGACCCTCTTTATAGACATTTTTGGACCATTACCAGAGAGTAAAGATGGAAAAAAGTGGATTTTGATAATAGAAGATATCCCTACTAAATGAGTCGAATTGTTTCCATTGCGAACTGCCACTGCGAAAGATTATGCAGTTCAATAACGCTACTAGAAGAAGTCGGCATTCCTCGCCCGATCATCAGCGACGAAGTAACTCAGTTCGATTCAGCTGTGATGCAACAACTCTTTTGCCTGTTGAACATTAAACAGTCATGAATTCCTGTTTATCACCCCCAATCAAACACATTAGAGAGAAAGAACCGTGATCTAAAGCCACAACTTGCAATTTTGGTTCAAGATAAACATGATTCTTGGTCTGAGAATCTACCTGCAATCCGTTTTGCTCTAAATACCGCAAAGTGACAGTTCACTGGACAAACAGCAGTTTTCATACATTTTAGTAGAGAACCTTGCACTGCAGATGATGTGACCAATGATATTCGTAGTGTAGTTGAAAATGACAACTTTGTTCCGGAAATTACTCCTTATCTTAAAAAGTTCGCCAAATTTACCGTACAGATCAAAGAAGTTGTGGAGCAGCAGCACTAGAAGAGGAAACATTAAGTTGATCAAAGACGATGACCTGCTCAACAATTAACACCAGAAGACCGAGTGTACGTAACTTTACATACTGTTAGTAATGCAGTCAAAGGAAGAAGTTTAAAATGTATGCCACGATGGGATGAACTGTATGTTATACTTAAACAGCGATTTGCATCCTCATACGAAGTTGCTAGCTTAGGGAACCCTCAAATACCAGTTGGAATTTATCCCTCATCTGCCTTGAAAGACTACTCCCAAGCTGACAGTGAGCAGTGCAAACCATGAATCCTCTACGTAAATGTAGCCGCCCACGAAAAACTTCAAGTGTTGGTTCCTCACCGACATGGTTGCCTAGACGTCGGAACCTGACGAGGAGATTGTAAGAGACATTCTGTATTTCTCCAAAAGGACACTAGATGACAGCACTCAACTAGACTAAAGAACATTTGTTTACAAATTATTCGAGATCGAGATGGCGATCGAAGCATGTAGCCAAAGTGTTTGTAATATATAGCTAATCCAAGCCTTGCTTTGTAACATATTTGTAAATTTTTTGTCTTATTAAATGTTGATATGTTTTGTGAAGTCTTAAATTTCGAGTGAGAATTTTCCTAACCTCATCACCAGAAAAAGCCTTATAAATGTATTTAACAGTTGCATATAGGTTATTTCTTAAAATATTGAAGGACGTTGTTGTTGAACTTAAAAACAAAGGAGCGTACTTCATTGGCAATAGTTACGAAGTCATTGATAAAATCAAAAATATACCGGAAAATTTGTATTGCAGAAGTTATGATTTTAATGATTTGTTTAGCAATATAAATGTTAATGTCCTTTTTGAGATTGTAATGGAATTGTATGAAAAATACGAATTACAATCACAAATGACAAAAGGTAAATATAAGACTTTGGTTGAATTGGTTTTGTGTAAAACTGTGCTTTATAATGGAAAAAACTTTTATCAGAAACAACATGGAATACCAATGGGAAGTAATTGTTCTTTAGTGCTGGCCGATATATATTTAAACAAGTTCGAAACTGGGGCACATGTTTTAAACGATATTCTGTACATTAGATACGTCGACGATATTTTAATGGGATGCATTTACGAAGATTACAGTATGGATTTCAGCTTTTACCCTGATGGATTGACTTTGATAGGAACTTCTCATAACGAGGATGGTGGTTTAATTTTTTTAGATTTATGTATAAACAAGGATAATGATGGAAAAGCTATTTTTCGCATGTATGATAAACGAAAAAAAATTGGATTTAGAATAAACAATATTACGCCATTGCGCACGAGTCTGCATTGGAGGGTATTCCGGAATATGGTGATAAATCAATGTTAATGATTCGTAAAAGATTGAATAGCAGGGGTCGGGATTTATATCTTTGCAACCGTGATTTTTTAACGAAGGTGGCTAGACAGGGTTTCCCCAGAAAGTTCTTGCGTCATATTGCTAGCGGATTTTATGGTGTACTTGTCACGGATTGTTACAAAAAGTACATGGTCATAGGAAATAGTTAAAACATGAAAACTAATTCGGTTAGTCTGGTGGTGCTTGGTATTTGGAATGTAGATCTGTGTTTGCATTCGATTCGGGAAAGTGGTTTTATGCTGTTCGACTGGCATATTTAGGTAATCTAGATGTGTATTTTACTTATGTTTGTGTGACGGAAATTTATTTATGTTAGGGAATTGTAATTGGTGGTGCACATTTTTGGAGATCATCAAAGTGTATATGTATAGTAGGATTAGTTGTGACATGAACAATTATTTTCTTCTTTTGACTTTTGAGAGCGCTCCCCCCGGTCAATTTGTGGTACTATGCTATTCGTTTTCTCTTGAATTTCCCCATTTGGATTTTATATAGTCATATTTTTTATAAAGACAGCGTTGCGGCATATACTTGAGATTTAGATTTAAGTGTCGACATTTGTTAGTATACTTATTATTTTCATTATGATATATATATGTATATATATATATATATATATATATATATATATATATATATATATATATATATATATATATAAAACTTCTGTCTTGTCAAGATATATTTATTAATTGAGCAAAGAGTAGATTTGAGTGCGAATGCATTATTTAAGTAGCGTGCATTTATTTAATTATTTATAGATAGTGGCTCTTATTTAGGACAATCTGAATTATTCGTTCTATAGAAAATATAAAAATTACGTTGTTTACGTAAGATATGACCAATATATAAATTGATCTAACTGCGCTATGATTGTTGAAATTAAGATTTAAATTGTGTCCGTCGAGGTAGAAAAAAAAGTCTCTGCAAGTGATAGATATCGGTTTTGTGATTTGGGGGTGTGGCTGGTGCGTATTACGCCCGTTGTGCTAATGTACACAGAATGCCTGCAATTCTTTCTGTTATTTATGCACACCAAATTCTATTATTTTGTTATTTTATATAACTACCCTTGATTGAACTCCTGGGTAACGGCGTGTACATTTTCCAGTTGATTATAAATTGGTTAATCAGTACAAAAATATGCTTAAAATATATAAATGAATCAAAATTTGAGAGTCTGATTTTTGGCTGCATCGCAGCATTTCGTTTTTGTGTGCATTAGTTATTCTAGAGAAACTAAAACAAAATTCGTTTAAGCTATATCACACAATGTTTTTTTACATGTAATTTTGAAATCAAGTTACACAGAAGTCTACCCTAAATTGAATTACATTCAATCTTCAATAGTTTCTATTAATTGCATAAATATCATTACGCTCTAACCTGGGAAACAAATATGCCATATTAAAACAAATGTAAAGTAAATTAAAGCCCATTTCACTCCAACTAAACTGTAATGTATGATTTAGAATTTTAATTAACGTGCAGCCCATTCTTCGAATAGAGGTTTCAATTTTAAACTTATTCCATTTATATCCCTCGTTACGAAATGCACGTAACTTGATTAAGAAAAATGCGACACATGATCAAACCACTTCAAATCAACATTAACTGAACTGCATACTGCTTAATTGAAATAAGATTTCAATTAATTCCGAAACTTTAATCTATTAAACTGTAGTAACTCGCGCCTGGTAATGTCAAACTTTCTCCGCAGGCAAATACTTGGGCAGCTAATAGTGTTTGTTACACAATACTATTTTAAAGAAAACTTCTGCTTGCGTCTGGAAGATAACTTCTGAACTAAGTGATGAAGAATATTTTCAATTTGGTGAATAAATATCTTGGTACATGGCTTTTAAGACTATACAAGGCGTATGATTTGCAAGAATGTTCTACAGCAGTATTAATTTTTGTTTGCTATAATTATTTGCTTGTATGTAGATAATATTTCGTAATTTTATTAAACTCTAGAATTCTGAAAAGTCATTTGCATATTTAAATGTATAATCCGGTTTTTATCAATAAATTTCTGTGAATTTGTCGAACCGATTTTTATTTTTACTTTCTCATACGTAGAATAAAGAAAGTTTTACTTTTACTTTCTCATACGTAGAATAGAGAAAAATTTACGATTACGAGTTTTTGATGCAGTGATTTAAGACATCCTGAACACGTTTTGACTATTTTTGAAGTGATGTCCGTTTGTGGTCGACTTCTTTTGTAGACGATAGCGGCCAAAAATATTAATGAATTTTCACAAAATTATAAATCGAGTTTTGTTTTAAAAAAATTAAGAACTAGATAGAATTTTTTTATCTGGCGATTGTTATCGAAATTTTCTTGTAATATTTGAAAAAAAATCTACTGAAAATGGATTCTAGTATGAAAAAGTCAAGTTTCAACTTGACTTTTTCATACTAGAATCCCTTTTATTCCAGTTAATTTTTTACTTAACACCCAATTTTAACTCAATTTTTTCAAGATTGGTTTGAAAATCGACAATTTATAATAATAATGGTCATGCTATTGTGACGTTTTTAACACGCTTGGGTAGAGCAATATTTTTGCAGTGAAAATGTTTCAAGTTCAATATCAGTGAGAAAAGTTACTGCTCTTCGTTTTAACTGAGTTTTTTTTTTCAAATAATTTACGCGTCACTGAAAACAGTTGCATTTCTTTATTTATGATTTCTGAGTTTGACAGTTTTATTTGATTTCAATTGTAATTTTTCTTCTTGTATTTGATTTTATAAATGCTTAGAATTTCCCTTCGGATTAGAAATTTTACATCAGTTCTCTATTATATAAAGATAAATTATACATATCACTTTTACTCTAATAATGAATAATTTTACTCTTGAATAATTTAAAATATATATTTTATAGGTAATACGTGTATTATTATCCATGTAAACTATATTAGCATATTTTAATTGTGATGTTGTTAATATATGGCGCAAATATTAGTAGCTTTTTTAGCACTTTCCAACATAGTTGAAAAGTATTTATGACTTCGGTTATTCTGCTTGTCTATAGGGTTGCACTGGACATGGTTTACGGTCCGGGCGACTTTAAGGTAGCGGCCATAGTTAAGTGATGTTATTCGGGGGGGGGGGGGGTCAACACAATAGAGAAAACAACCGCAAAAACTCCTGAGTTTCTATGGAAAATTATAAATGAATATATTTTAGTCTATAATGATAAAATGCAGTGCCTGTCTGTATGTTAGTTACGCCTCTAGGGCAATAACCAGGTTGCGCTCGGTAATGGATTTAACACACATACAGTGGCGAAGTGTAGGGAGACAATGTAGTCAGTGTCTATCAACATAAATTTACGACCAAATAACTATTATTTTAATTATACATATAATTGGAAATAAACGTAAAAGGATTTTTGAGTAAATAAATGGAGATATCGACAAATTTTTGCTCCGCTTGGAGCATGTTTCCTTTTTTCCCAGCTTGTATTGAGAGATAGAGGAGCCAGTTGTTCAGGAGAGACATATTTCAAAGAGTCTCTCACCGTCAATGAGGTTAAAGGTTATGATTGAGCTGTTTTTACCCTAGCTACAACAGTTGTCGGATAGATGTGTCTATCTGTTGCTTTTATTACACACATTTGCCATGTTTAAAAATTTTGAGGAACTAACTAACCATGTTCTAATATTTACTGTGACTTTTACTTTAGCATGTCATTGTCTTATATAATGTATTTTGATTTTTTGGATTTTAAACTTTAACAAACAGCCTTAAGAATGTACTCGTTTCTTGAGAATTACTCGAGAACCGGAGCAGCTGAAACGTCCAAATTTAGTAAGTCGTTGTCTTTTGTAGTATATATATATATATATATATATATATGTATATATATATATATATATATCATATAATAGCCAGTAAACAAATTCAAAAAGAATTCCTATGCATATCCACTAAAATCAAAGGCACTACTCAGGAAAAGGCGCCAAGCCGCTCTATACTCCGAAGCAGAATGTAATCCAAGAAAAAGAAGATTTAAAGGAACTTGGGATAACCAAATGCTTTGCATTTAATGGTTGGGGAGGATTGCGACTCCCCCTCCCGTTTAAAGCTGCTTTTCCAGCCTAGGCAAACGCTCACGGTACCAATGCAAAGCAAAGGTTGGTTCCCAATGCGTGCTAATACGAAGGCACCCGGACACGGAAGAACAAGACAACCAAACAGAAGGAAACTGGACCAAAAGTGATTCCTGCCCAACTCGCTATCATATATATGTTCGATTTACGCATGCGTGCTTTCTTAGCAGGTACGCATAAACTTTATTTACTTGCAAATTGAAGAAGTAAACTGTCAAAATCTACATGATCCTTGAAAATCGATCTATAGCAATCCTTTAAGAAATAAATAGGATAATGTTTATATAAAGCCTCTGTTATGATTTTAATATTGCTATTATTGCAATCTTTTTAAAACGTGTTGTAAATTTGATTTCTCTTGAAGTGTCCGAGTATGATATTTCTGAAAGTATTTTTGGTAAGATTAGTTTTCCAATCGATGATATGATTTATCTTAATACTATATAATACTCTTTTGTCATATAACTTTGTATAATGACCATATAATCCATGTTTTTTTATTGAGATGTCCAGAAAATTTACCGCTTCATTTTCTTCTTTACAATTTTCTATTAATTCCAATTCCGGTGGGTAAAATGTGAAATCGAAATTGGTGGTGGTTTCATAACTCCCCAATAGCACATCGTCAACATACCGGAAATATGGTATTTCTGACAAAATATGGGTTCCTTTTTCATATGTTGAGAGGTAAATATCGATCAAGATTGATGAGCAGGCTCCTCCCATTGGGATTCCCTTTATTTGTCGGTAATAATTTTTTTCGTTATATAGAATATTTTCTTTTAATACCAGTTCAATAAGATCAAGGTATCTACGATAAGTAATAAAATCCTTCAAATCAAATTCTTCATGTAATTTTTCCAAGATTGAATATAAATTAGATAAATCAATGTTGTTAAATAGGTCGCGGAAATCAAAGCTTTTAAAACATATATTTTTATTACAATGTTTTAATCGATCGATAACTTCTACTCCATTTTTGATCATGACATGATTATGTTTTTTGATGTTTTCCATCACAAACTTGAGGATGTTCAATAGTCGTTTATTAGCAATTGTCAGATATGATCCACAGCCAACGGTAACTGTACGGAATTTCACAGGCTCTTTATGCATCTTTGGAATGAGGATTAGATATGGAAATTTAACAGTTTTTATTTCATTACCGATTCGTTTGTACATAGCTTTAATCCTATTGGATAGAACGTTCCCATTATTATGTAAAGGGGTGTACATAGTACTGTCTAGATAGCAGTGAAGAAGTGTATCTATGTAAAACTTTTTGCATGTAAATGCAAAATGTGATACCATCTTGTCAGTATAAGTTATAGCAAAATTTTCTTTTATAGTTTGTATAGCTGCAGGTATTGAAAGATTCCTAATTCTGTTATTTTGTCTGATGTAAAAAAACTGAAATTCTTTTGAAAAATTATATTTCCATTCATGAAAGGCTTGAATAGGTAAACTGTGTTTTACTGCTATTTTATAAATGAATTCTTCTAGATCTTGATTGAAATTTTCGATTACTTGGTTATATTCTTGTGATCTGTATTTAGTTCCGAGTTTGAAAATATTCTTTAGAGTTTTATCTGCGATAATATCCAGATCACCTGTAATGATGTGATTGTGATAAGGATCTTTATGTTTGCTATCAGTGCATTTGCATTCTGTTATTTTAGTATCCAATACTTTACATATATTGTTGTAGTTGAAGAATCTTCTACCGTTTGTGCGTACAAAGCGGTAAGTCATTTTTACCTTAAGATCCTGAACAGGTAAGAAATTTTTGATACTGTAGAGTATCGATTTAAAGGGAATTCCATCAAATTTCTTATTTCGGAATGTGGTTATAAAGTATTCCATACTATATATATATATATATATGTGTATTATATCCTAAAGGAAGAAGACATTATGATGCTAAAAATGCAAAAATGTAAAAAGTATTTTATAAATTTATAAAATTGCACTGTATAGCTGCTAACTTTAAAAAACACAATACATGACAAAATTGTAAAGAAAGAGACACTATATATATATATATATATATATATATATATATATATATATATATATATATATATATATATATATATGACAAAATTGCAAAGAAAGAAGATGCAATTGCCTTCATATAGCCAAAAAAGTTGGCGAAAGAGCGATTGTGAAATCTTCTGAGTTCCGATTAATAGCTAGCTACTAGGCTATGGCACACTCTCGGAAGCCAGCATATGAATTAGCAAATGCCAGAATGGCAAAATTTGGCATTTTTGAAAATTACAACGAGGGTAAAAGAAGAGGAAACAATTTAAAACATAAGTTTGAATTACGGAAACTGGACATGTGGTGGCAGATTAAGGGGAAATGAAATTGCTGATGTCTTAATGGTTGAGTGTGTAGGTGGTGTGTTGTACATAGGGTTTTTATAGGTTAATTTCCTGTTTTGTCCAATTTCTATAGATTTCTTGTGGCTTCATGATTGCTTGTGTCCAATTTTATGACGACAATTCGGGGCATTTGCTAATTCATATGCTGGCGTCCGAGAGTGTGTCATGGCCTAGTAGCCAGCTATTAATCGGTACTAAGAAGAGTTCACAATCACTCTTCCGCCAATTTTTTTGGCAATGTGAAGGCAATTGTCTCTTCTTTCTTTGGAAGCAATTTTATCATATATGTATCTATCTATTTATATATATATATATAGGATATTTCAAAAGTTCATATAAATTTTAAAAATTCATTAAAAATCGAAAAATCATCGCATTGACTTAAGGTTTGTACCATAAGTATTACTAAGACGGGGTTTTTTTTTTTTTGACGTGAAAAATTTTTGAATTTTAAAATTACCTATAGGTGGCGCTGAATGCATTGGAAAGACAAAGAAAATAACTTACTGTACGTGTCAAATCGTGTGACAAGCCTAAGTAACTCTGAACAGGTGACAGGACCTTTTCCTTTCTTTAGATTTTTCCTAAATCGAAATTTTCGCAAAGCATCTGATGCTGATTCTCCGCTCACGTAATACAGCTTCACTAACAAGGCTTTCTCAGTCATAGTTAACATTATCGCAAAAACTTCTTCTTTGCACCGTTTACTAATGAATCAAATGAAGAATCTACAGAGCATTACAGCTCTTTTATAACAGCCTCATTTGCATACTTCTGAAGATGTATTCGGGTAAGCGCCACCTATAGGTGATTTTTTAAACTACACAATTTTTTCACGTCAAAAAAAAAAAGCGTTCTGGCAATACTTATGGTACAAAACGTAACTCAATGCGATGATTTTTCGATTTTTAATTAATTTTTAAAGTTTATACGGACTTCTGAAAGACCCTATATATATATATATATATATATATATATAAATTCTTTGGAATCTGAACCTTACCGATCCAGCCCGTTGTGGATTCATCATGTTAAGGTGCATGCGTTTTAGAAATGACTTGAGAATCGTAGCAGCTAGAAAGCTCAAATTAAGCATATCTTGCTTTGTATTGCATATCTTGCTTTATATTGCATATCTTGCTTTATATTGCATATCTTGCTTTTTATTTCATATTTTGATTTTATAGATTTTGAATCTTACTTGTCCAGCCCGTTCTGAACCCGTAATAGGAAGTTACAAGTTTTGGGGAATAACTTGAGGACCGAAGCAGCTAAAAAGCTTAAATTAGGCATATTGTAACTTTTCGTGGTAATATTTTAATTCTTTGTATTTTGACCCTTGCCGTCCATCCCGTTCACAAAATAGTAATGTGCATGTTTTTAGGAATGACTCAAGAACCGCAGCAGATAGAAAGTTGAAGTTAATCATATCTTGCTTTTCGTTGTATATTTTGATTCTTTGGATTTTAAACTTTACCGTCCAGCCCAGGTCCCGAATAGGAAGTTATATGTTTTAGGAAATAACTCGAGAACTGCAGCAGCTTGAAAGCTAGACATATCATTGCATTTCGTAGAAATACGTTCATTGCTTGAAATTTGAACCTTATCAGTCCAGCCCTTTCTGGGCCCGCTATAATAAGGTGCATGTTTTTTAAGTGACTCTAGAACCAGAGCAGGTAGAATGTTGAAATTAAGCATATTTTTCCTTTCATTGTAAATTTGATTCTTTGGATTTTGAACCACTGACAGCCCGAGCCCGTAATGGGAAATTACATATTTTGGGAAATAACTCGAAAATCAGCTAGAATTATTAAGTTTGCTTCTCGTTGTATTTCACGATCTACTTGCTATGGATTTTGAACCTTACTGATTCACATCGAATTTTTCGAAGATGATCCGTAGAGGGGGTACTCCACATCACAACATTCAAAAAGTGAAATGATAGAAAATCATGCTTTGCGATTAGACAGAGACTTCAAATCTGGTGTATAAATAAATCGTTTGAAACGAAGAAGGAGTGTGCAATTTTAGATTTCCAATATTTGCTACTTTAGGGGGTGTCGCACACCAAAATGTTCGATTTTATGAATAACCTCGCAATAGAAAATTACACGGTCTGGGGGAAATTTAATCGAGCAAAAACAAACTTTAAAAATCCATACAAATATTTATTTAAAAATAAATAAAAATTATAGAAAACATATTTAAAACAGTTTATTTACTAATTTTGACTTCTAGTTTAAAGACTTCTGAAATTATTTTATCACGCTTCGCTACCGATGGATGGTCAAACAGTTAAAAATATCTTAGTAAACAAAACACTCGATTTAGATTCGATTTAGCACTGTAGAAATAATATATATATATATATATATATATATGCCAAATGCCTATCTGTCTGTCACATTTTTTCAGCACTTCCCGAATACATTTGCAATCTGAATAGACTTCCAATCTGGTACACGTTTCGATCGTTCAATAAAACCATCTTGAAAAATCGAATTTTTCGAAGATGATCCGTAGAGGGGGTATTCCACATCACAACATTCAAAAAGAGAAATGATAGAAAATCATGCTTTGCGATTAGACAGAGACTTCAAATCCGGTGTATAAATAAATCGTTCGAAACGAAGACGGTGTGTGCAATTTTAGATTTCCAATATTTGCTACTTTAGGGGGTGTCGCACACCAAAATGTTCGATTTTATGAATAAGCGAGAAACACCAGCTTTAAAATTTGATAGAGGCTTGACATTTGGTATATGGGCCAATCATCTAATCAAAAACACAAAAATAGGGTTTTCTAAAATGTTCATTTAAGGGGGTGGATACTCCACAAAAACGTTCAAAGTATTAAATGATAGAAAAAGCATGCTTCGCGATGGGATAGATGGGATGGGACTTAAAATGTGGTGTATAGGTATACAGTTCGAAAGAAAGAAAGTGTGGAATTAGAGTATTCCAATATTTACCATCTTAGGGTACACCAAAATGTTCAATTTGTCGAATAAATGAGAAACATCTCCGTTATAGAGACTTGAAATTTGGTACATGGACTAATCACTTCATTAAAAGACAAAAATAGTAGAAATTTAAAAAAAATTTCATTTAAGGGGTGTATGTTCAACTAAAATCGTCCGAAATGTGAAGTGACAACAAACTTGAGATGAGCGATGAGATAGAAAGTGTACAATTTCAGTTTCCTTTAATTTGATACTTTAAGGACACTGCACGCTAAAATGCCCTATTTGCCGAATAAATAAAAAACGTTTTTTCAGGTAAGCTATAGTCTTGCAATTTATTACACGGGTCAATCTTTCAATAATACCCTCTGGAGAAAACGAATTTTTCCGAGAAATGTTCTGTAGAGGAGGTGCACCACATCAAATGTTCGAAATGTGAAGAGATACTTCGTGATGAAATAGATTACTTCAAATTTGATGTATGGGTAGATATTTGAAAGAAAAACAGTTTAATTTTTCAATAGAGATAAGTTTAATTTTCAATATTTGTTACTTTAGGGCTCGCCACGGACCAAAATATTCGATTTGCCGAATAAATGACAAACGCTTACTTTTAAGTGAGAAGAAGACCTGCTAATTTTTACACATGTCTATTATTCAATAAAATCCTCCGAAAAAATCGAATTTTTCATAAATGTTTAGAAAAGAGGGGGGGGGTGCAAATGAAATCTTTCGAAAGGTGAAATGATAGAAAAATATATTTTACGATGAGATATAGGTTATAAATTGGGTGTGAGAGTAGATAGTTTGAAAGATTAAAAGTCTACATTTTCAGTTTTCCAGTATTTTTTCTTGTGGGGTACCGCCGCGGTCAATCATAAGATTAAAGAAAAATCGATGTGCATGCTTGATCTTCCATGCGTTCTTTTTATAAAACTTAATATACTGCATTGAATTTATTTTTATGTACATCAGTTTTTGTTTCATTTTGAGTATCAGCGCATAACAAAGTCTAGAATTATGCCACCACTGCTGGTGTTAATCCAGTGGCAGCGAGAAAACTTATGTACCACACTTTGTAAAGAACCTTTCTGCAACAACCGGGAATTAAACCACACATCTATCCAGCCGATGCTCTACCTTTGAGCTACTTGGGTGGATTTGCAAATCATGCATACTTCTTTAATCACGGACTAAAGCAATCTTCTTTATTGTACTATTGGATTATGAGGTAATTTAACAAGAATGAAACCGGTCTCGAATGTTGTCGGCTGTACTAAAAGCATGATTATAAGGTTAAAAACACTTTATCGATTTTATGATTCTAACACATTTTATCTGAGCTAATTGTGTCGCATCCAGTATTTATTATTAGATTGGAGTTTTAAGGCAAATAAATGTCGTTTCTGTATTGTTTCTTCTTCGAAGTATAATATTAATATTTTAAATTCGAGGGCTTCCCACGCTAAAATATATTTTAGGCTATCGCATTAAATTATCAGAATATCAGTTTTGCCATTTTCTACTCCATTTATTCACATTGCCGTATTTCAATATGTACGCTTAAGTTATCAAATATAATGGAAACAAAACCCAACCCTTGATGTCTGCAATACTCTTTTGCAAAGCACTGATAAATCATTTTATTCAAATATATAATCAAATTTAAATTTGCAAAGTTATATACATAAATTGCGAAATGCATAGATAATATAAATTGTGAAAGCCATGATTTTGAAATATTATAATAAATCAGAACATGCTGTAAAATTGCTTTCTTTCAAAAGAACGTACAAGGTAACTTACGGTATTATCGGGAGAGAATTTATTCTAAAACATGAAAAAAATTAGTTATTATGAAAAGTAATTTTGAAGTTTCATGTCACATATACGTTTACTGACGAAATATAAGCTCTATGCTACTTCTATTCATATAACAATATCCATACAGGGTGTCGCAAAAAGATTGAAAAGCGCTTTAATTCTTTACCTGTTGGAGGTAAGTGGGCAATGCAAATAGCAGAAATGTTGAAAGGAAGGTAGGAAATAGGACTTCGTTAGTGAAATAATCCTGTCATTAATTTTCAAAAAGTTACACTTTTTACTTTCCTTATATACATAATGTATAAGGAAAGCATTGTGACGGGGTCGAAAATTCGAATTCGAGTTTTCGACGGGAGAGCACGTTTCAAGCATCCCTCATCACTACTCAAGCATTTTTGAAGCGATGTCTGTGTGTGTGTGTGTGTGTGAAAGTATGTGTGTGTGTGTGTGTCAGTGAGTCTGCGGAGACGATAACTGACGAACGAATGGACCGATTCGAACAAAATTTGGTACAAAAATCACAATTTGTCAACACTGGAAGCCTATTGTTTTTATACGCAATCAAATGTTCAGAACTTCCCTAAATTTTCGAGTGAAATTTTGAAAAAAAATCGTCAAAAAATCAAAACCGCTAATAAAGTTACGCAACTAGATATTTCTTATGTAATTTTTCATTAGAAATCGATTGACATACATTTTAGAACTCTAACATGAACCGTTCTCGAGATATTGCACATTTTTCAAAAAAATTATCAAAAAGTTATATAAAATGAAAAAAAATATTTCCTATTGAGAATTATGTTCTCTTTTCATATGTAATACCATGCGATAAATTAGATGACATCATTGTCGTGGATCTAGCTCGTTCCATTCATGAAATAATATACTTTGAGTAATACTTTTGTATTTGAACGCCAATACTCATTTATCTGCTGTAAGAATAACTTATTTCTCCGTCCATAACGTTTGGCGAGATTTTGGCGACGACTTTGGCGGAATGTCGCCAACTTGGCGACATTTTTAATTGTTGCCAAATTAACAAAAATCTCGTCAAATTTACAGAAATGACGCTAAATCAATGAAAATGACGACTAATTGAAGAACATTCAATATATTGGAAAGAATATAAGTATCTACTATAAGAATAAAAAATCAACTGAATTATAATAACTTTAAAATCAACTGAATTATGATAAAGGAAAAAATCTGACTTATGCCACTTTTTCGTACCATGTGAAAGACTGTTTCATCAGTGAAAATTGTTGTTGTTGAAACCCAGACCGTCCGACCTACCAGAAAGGTGTGAAAGCCCCAGGCCGTCCGGAAAGGTTCCTACCAGAAAGGTGTAAGGTAACTGTTTGGACGGTCGGGAAGTGCCACCCAATTTAAACCGGAACCCAGTGGGGGAGGCATCCACAGGGACCGTACCTCCTTCCCCTACCACCAACCTCTCGGAAGGACTTTCGGACCCACATGTTTAACGTGATCGTACTCCGCATGAACACGGCGGCAGTTTTGGCAGTGGCTGGAATCGATCCCGGGCCTACCGAGTGCAACTCCAGCGCGCTAACCAATGGGCTACCGCGCCCCCCAGTGAAAATTGTTGTAATTTTTTTTTTTATAGTAGATACTTATATTCTTTCCAAGATATTGAATGTTCTTCAATTAGTCGTCATTTTCATTGATTTAGCGTCATTTCTATAAATTTGACGAGATTTTTGCTAATTTGGCAACAATTAAAAATGTCGCCAAGTTGGCGACATTCCGCCAAAGTCGTCTCCAAAATCTCGCCAAACGTTATGGACGGAGAATTGTTTAGATCTTAAATACGTTAATATGTGTCAAAAATTTTTATCACAAATGCATCTAAAAAAGCATTACACAGACAGAGATCATATAAAGCAGCGGTACTTACTACGGGGTTGAGTATCCTACGTACATATTTTCATCCAGTTTTATCTTCGTGATATGTCACAAATTTACATTTCTAATTTGATATATGGTCCCCATTCTCATTGTTCCATTTTCAATTAAATATAACTCGCTCAATTTTAAAGGTACAAATATGCTGTTTTTTTAATGTTGCATTAAAAATAAACATTTTCTGATTGAGCAAATTTGTCTAAGAGGATAGTATAAAAATTTATAAGTGTAACTTTTTGAAAATTAATGGGAGGATTATTTCATTAACGTAGTATTATTTCCTATCCTACTTTGTATATTTTTGCAATTTATATTGCCCTCTTTTCTCCAACAGGTCTTCAATCTTTTGGGGCACTCTGTATAAATAAAATTGAAAATTTATTTCTTTCATCATCACGGAACGGTTGTACTGACTTTCATAACGTTTTGATAGGTAGCTTCAGTATGATCCCACTTCTGTCTGTTTGTTTTCATATCGTTTCGACTGTTTCCTCACTCCCATCCTGACCTAATCGTTTCAAACAAACAAGATGTAATATTTACTTGAGTGACCAAACTAACGTGGCCAAATCGTTTTCTATCCTTTCTGCAATAAATGCTATAGTTCTAAATCCGATATTGTGCAGAGTCCAGTTTGATAAGACCTTGCAATTCTATACCAGCAGCTCAAAGGGTTGACCAGTTCAATGATCATCGGTTGACCAGTTCAAAGATCCGTGGTTCGAGTTGCGGTTGGGACAACAATTTTCTTTGCAATGGTCCCCGAACAAATCAATCCTGTAGGTCAGTGCAAAAATAAAGGTGGTCTGAAGAAAACTTTAATACGACAAGCACGGACTCGGTGGACTCTGGTATATATTGATACTATAATCTTAGAAGAAAAAGCTTGGGAGTAGAACATGGCTAGGTATTTTTTAAATCTGATAGTGGTTATATAATTTTGAGTTGAGGGAGATCTTCAAATAACAGAGCTGGAGTTCTATTTTGATCGGATATCTCAAAATTAATGAAAGGTATATTTCAATGGTAAAAAAAAAGACAATCGTTCTAATATTTCAAAGGATGGGACACCAAATGCCAACTCAGAAATTCACTTTCTGAATCTCATCTGATAATTTATGTTTTTCACAGGCTCTTAAAATGAAAAATTGACTTGCACTACTAAAAATGTGAAACAAATATGAGTAGCACTTTTACTTTCCTTATATACATAATGTATAAGGAAAGTATTGTAACGGGGACGAAAATTCGAATTCGAGTTTTCGACGGGAGAGCACGTTTCAAGCATCCCTGATCACGAATCAAACATTTTTGAAGTGATGTGTGTGTGAAAGTATGTGTGTGTGTGTGTGTGTGTGTGTGTGTGTGAAAGTATGTGTGTGTGTGTGTGTGTGTGTGTGTGTATGAAAATATGTGCGTGTGTGTGTGTGTAAAAGTATGTGTGTGTGTGTGTGTGTGTGTGAAAGTAATAGACATTTCTTATGTAATTTTTCATTAGAAAACGATTGACATAAATTTTAGAATGCTAACATGAACCGTTCTCGAGCTATTGCACATTTAAAAAAAATATATCAAAAAGTTATATAAAATAAAAAAAAATATTTCCTATTGAGAAACATGTTAACTTTTTATATGTATAACCATGCGATAAATTTGGTGACATCATTCGGGTGGATCTAGCTCGTTTCATTCATGAAGAAAGATACTTTGAGTAATACTTTTGTATTTGAACGCCAATAGTCATGTATCTGCTGTAAGAATAACTTATTTCTCCGTCCACAACGCTTCGCGAGATTTTGGCAACGAATTTAGCGGAATGTTGCCAACTTGGCGACATTTTTAATTGTTGCCACATTAACAAAAATCTCGCCAAATGGATAAAAATGACGCTAAATCAAGGAAAATTACGACTAATTGAAGAAAATTCAATATCTTGGAAGGAGTATAAGTATCTACTATAAAAATAACATTTTTTTTAACTGTAAAAGTTGTAAATTCATTGCATTATATAAGGAAAGTCATATGTTGTCTATATCAGATTGTTTTATTCAATGTTGAAGTTATAAAAGTACGTTACTTGAGTAGTAAGTGAAACGTTTGAATTATTCACCTGGGTGTTTTTTATCTCTATCTTCTCGCTGCAATTTGAAACCTGCCTGACACAAACTTTCCACAGCAACAACTAGCTTTTGCTTCTCTCACTTTATCTGTTAATTGTATTATAATAGTAATGACTGCATTGGGGGTTTTGAGTGAAGTAAAAACAATGTTGTTAGAACTGTGTCGCTGGTGTTATATAACATAGATGCATTCAGTAATGTGTTATATCAAACAGTATAGAAACTTCAGTAAATTCACATTAAATTAGTTAATATGTTACTTAGTATATATATATTGCTAAAATACAGTACGTACTTTATAAGTTGACTATGTATTGGGATGAAAGTAATAATAAGTATATAGAAAATATAAATCTGTAATAAACATTTTGTGATAGATATTTTATACCTAGATATTTGGCATATATTTAATAGTATACATGATATTTTTATTTAATACTTAAAATACACTAGAAAAAATATTTCAATTACATTATGAATATAATTCCATTATCGCTATTTTTAATTTGACACTGAAGTGTATATGCATATTTCCAATACATATGCCTGTATTTTTGATAGCAAGGCACTAAAAATTAAATAAACTTTATCCATATTTTTTCCACTTACAATTTTCTATTTACTCGAACATTAAATCAGCCGATGGAGTTTTCTATTTTATGATAATAAGTGTTACTGTACTTAATGCTAACGTATCGAAATCCAATTATTGGAATGTAGGTTTGATTAAAGATTTGCGAAATTCAAACAATTATTTAAAGTACTTTGAAGTTTAATTGAAATCGGAAATTAAATTGTTCGCTGATGTGGAATGCTGTTAATGTATGATCTGCACACGTAAAGGGTTAGCTTTGCAGCGCTTTATCTACAACAGGATAATCATTACTGAGTTTGTTTCATAGAATTTCAATATGTATCCCAGTTTCGCATTAATCAATTACAATGTATAATTGATAATTAATTAATTAAAAAAGTATATGGTATGACAGAATTTCCCGGTTTCTATGGGGATTGTGGAACTTCGTGAAACATATTATTATTTTGCTGCAGTTGCAGGTATCATCTATCTAAACTGAGTTTAAATGCTTGAAACCGGTTTTTAGATAGTATTATCTGCAAGACAAGCGTGATCCTAATATGTATGAACGTAGTGTAATGGTGTATGAACTTGAGAGTTATACACTGTACTCCCGATTATCCGTGCCAATTAATGTTCGGGTTTACACGGAAAATCGGAAAACACGGATAGTCGGACAATGACCCTGTAACCCGTAAATAAGTTAAAAATGAACAAGAATCCACCAAAAATTAACATAAAATTTACAAAACAGTGTCTAAGCAAAATACTTTAATGTTACGGTTTAATTAGAGTAAAGTAGAAGTAATAAGAGAAAACTTCCCCATATAAATTCAATTTTTCTTCATTAAAAAGTCTGTAATATTTTGTTTATGTGCCGTGTTTAAAACTGCACGGATAATCCGCAAACCGGATAATCCGCACACGGATAATCGGGAGTTCAGTGTAGCTTCGTGCATCTTGAACTCACAATTCTGTGACTTTTGACTCTGGATCATGGTAGGACTGATTTCGTCGAAATTCCCAGAGGCTCACAAAATGGTTGCACATATCCAGTTTTCTTCCTACCATTTCATTTTTATCGACTATGTACTAATGGATAGAGCATAAAAAGCACTACATTGACCCATGGGTGCTGTTATCGGATGTTTTATATTCATATCTATTGTAGATTTTAAGTAAAATAGTTCCCAAAATTCAGGCAAATACTGATTTAAACGTGATTTGAAATTGGACTTCAGGTACATATTAAATATAACTAGCAAAATGCCTGGATTTCAATGGAATCGAGGATATAAAGTACACGGTCTGTTGTTGTTGTTGAGACCCAGACCGTCCGACCTACCAGAAAGGTGTAAGGTAACTGTATGGACGGCCGGGAAGTGCCACCCAATTTAGACCGGAACCCAGTGGGGGAGGCATCCACAGGGACCGTACCCTCCTTCCCCTACCACCAACCTCTCGGAAGGACTTACGGACCCACATGTTTAACGTGATCGTACTCCGCATGAACACGGCGGAATTTGTGGCAGCGTGCAAATCTAGCGCGCAAACCACGGGGATACCGCACCCGAGATGGCCAACAGCACGCGGCGTTCCGAGGTGGTCACCCACCAAGTACTAACCGCGCCCGATGCTGCTTGACTTCGGTGATCTAACGAGAACCGGTGTTTTCAGCACGGTACGGCCGTTGGCCCTAGTACACGGTCTGTGAAAATTTTCGAATAAAATTTAATGTAACACATAATTTTGAAATTATAAATGTAAAAACATAATTTCAAAATTTGAGAATCCTAAAACAAAAGAGCATTATAAGTTTTTAGAAAATTGAAAGAACCTTGCTGCCCCAACTGGGAATCCAACCCTAGATCTCCGAACTGGCCAGCCGACGCGCTACCGTCCAGCTACTGGGACGAAATAGCAAATTATTATCATCGAAGTGAACTCTGCAGTCCGACTGACTACTATTTTCCCAGGTAAGCCTCCTGCTACTTCTATTTTTATCCAGGTTCCTGCGTGGTCGTTTTCCTTTCCATTTGAAATCGGTGATCAATCTTCTAGAGTCCAGTGAATCCGTATTAGTCGCACTAGGGTCACTTTCAGACCTCTCATGTATTTGCACTAACCAACAAGGTTCATTTGTTCGGGGGCCATTGTAAAGAACCTTGCTGTCTCAACCGGGAATCGAATACCAGATCTCCGAATTGGCCAGCCGACCCTCTACCACTGAGTCACTGGGACGAAATTGCAAGTCCTTATCGTCAAGTGGATACTGTAATATGACTATTAAATTAAATATAATAGAATACAGTAAAACAATGATTTCAACATAACATATTTAAATAGCAACAACTTACTTAATATACATGAGAGAGTTTTATTAAAATTTATGCAAATGCACACGCTTTGATTAGCTGTTTAGAAGTTGTTGTTTACTTGCTATTAGCACGAAGCTTGGTGAGCACGCGCGGATCAGAAATGGGATTTTAATCTGTTACAGTTCATTTTAATTATTGAAATTTTAATTCTGCATATTTTTGTGAATTTTACGCATGTGTGCACATTTTCATCTTTCTACTTATTGTAGCTGTCGAGTAAAATGGATCGCAAAATTCAGGCAAATGTTGATTTCTCATTGTTAGGAATAGTAAATGGAGCTCGATTCGCTCGTCTATAATAATGCTTACAATATTCATGAAATATTTGTTTCAACTTCTTTTCCAAACTGATAATTTTTTGTTCCATTTTTACTTTCCTTATATACATAATGTATAAGGAAAGTATTGTGACGGGGTCGAAAATTCGAATTCGAGTTTTCGACGGGAGAGCACGTTTCAAGCATCCCTGATCACGAATCAAACATTTTTGAAGTGATGTCTGTGTGTGTGTGTGTTTGTGTGTGTGTGTGTGTGTGAAAGTGCGTGTGTGTGTGTGAGTGTGTGTGTGTGTGTCTGTGCGCGTGTGTGTGTGTGTGTGTGTGTGTGTGTCTGTGGAGACGATAACTGACGAACGAATGAACCGATTTGAACCAAATTTAGTACAAAAATCACAATCTGTAAACACTGGAAGCCTATTGTTTTCATACGCAATCGAAAGCTCAGAACCCCCCTAAATTTTCGAATGAAATTTTGAAAAAATCGTCAAAAAATCAAAATCACTAATAAAGTTATGCAAATAGACATTTCTTATGTAATTTTTCATTAGAAAACGATTGGCATAAATTTTAGAAAGCTAACATGAACCGTTCTTGAGATATTGCACATTTCTAAAAAAAATTATCAAAAATTCATATAAAATTAAAAAAAATATTTCCTATTGAGAAACATGTTCAATTTTCATATGTAATATCATGCGATAAATTGGGTGACATCATTCTCGTGGATCCAGCTCGTTCCATTCATGAAGAAGATACTTTGAGTAATACTTTTGTATTTGAACGCCAATAGTCATTTATCTGCTGTAAGAATAACTTATTTCTCGGTCCATAACGCTTGGCGAGATTTTGGCGACGAATTTGGCGGAATGTCGCCAACTTGGCGACTTTTTAAAATGTTGCCAAATTAAGGAAAATCTCGCCAAATGGATAAAAATGACGCTAAACCAATGAAAATGACGACTAATTGTCGAAAATTCAATATCTTGGAAAGTATATTAGTAACTACTATAAGTAAAACACATTTTCTTTTCTGTAAAAGTAGTAAATTCATTACATTATATAATTAAAGTCATGTGTTGCCCACATCAGATTTTTTATTTTTAAGATCTATTTTCAAGCGTTGTTATTGCATTACTTCCTTGTGCACAATTGCTCCACATAAACAATTTGAAAGGAAAATATTTTTGTCTGGCATTTTCTTCTGTCACAAGTCTTACCCATAGACAGTTATAAATTATCTTCATTAAGCAACTTACCAGTACATACTGTAACAGATACTCAATGCCAACCAGTAACACCGTTCTTAAATATAAAAAGAAATGCAAAAAAAAATTGATGATGTCGCCTATTCACTGCAACATAGCATACTGTGAGTGTGAGAAAAAGTATTTGAGTGAGCAATTATCACTTCATAAGATCTGTTCCATGTAGACTATTGTGCCCAAAGAAATATAATTACGTAGGGCAACACTTAAGAACACAAAAGCAAATTTCGGGAAGAAGATAGCAATCGTTTCAGAAGCTATAACGCAATTTTCGGAAACCAGATCTCTCTTAATGCGCTAGCACATTTCTGTAACTGAACTACAGGAAATGTATCTCTTTGCCATTAATCTAGTTTAAGTTCAGTGACTGTAAGTAACAAAGGATTAATTTTCGGACTTTCGGGTGATACTATGCAATACGAATCTCTTCGTGTATTATGCCATGGGTTTCATGACGAATGTCGGATAGGAATATAAAAAAATCTGATGTTGGCAACACATGACTTTCCTTATATAATGCAATGAATTTACTACTTTTACAGTTAAAAAATGTTATTCTTGGAGTAGATACTTATATTCTTTCCAAGATATTGAATTTTCGTCAATTAGTCGTTATTTTAATTGATTTAGCGTCATTTTTATCAATTTGGCGAGATTTTTGTTAATTTCGCAACACTTCAAAAGGTCGCCAAGCTGGCGACATTCCGCCAAATTCTCGCCAAGCGTTATCGAAGGAGAAATAAGTTATTCTTACAGCAGATAAATGACTATTGGCGTTCAAATACAAAAGTATTACTCAAAGAATCTTTTTTAATTAATGGAATAAGCTAGATCCACGAGAATAATGTCACCCAATTTATCGCATGGTATTACATATGAAAAGTGAACATGTTTCTCAATAGGAAATATTTTTTTATATTTTATATAACTCTTTGTTAATTTTTTTTTAAATCTGCAATATCTCGAGAACGGTTCATGTTAGCGTTCTAAAATTTATATCAATCGTTTCTTAATAAAAAAATTACATAAGAAATGTCTATTTGTGTAACTTTATTAGCAGTTTTGATTTTTTTAGGATTTTTCAAAATTTCACTCGAAAATTTAGAGGGGGTTCTGAACATTCGATTGCGTATAAAAGCAATAGGCTTTCAGTGTTTACGGATTGTGATTTTGTACCGAATTTCGTTCGAATCCGTCCATTCATTCGTCAGTTATCGTCTCCACAGACTCACTGACACACACACACACACACACACACACACACACACACACACACACCTCACTTAAATGTTTGATTCGTCATCAGGGATGCTTGAAACGTGCTCTCCCGTCAAAAACTCGAATTCGAATTTTCGACCCCGTAACAATACTTTCCTCATACATTATGTATATAAGGAAAGTAAAAATGTAAATCTAGAATCTAGAATCTAAGGTTGGTTATAGAAATAAGGTGAGATCAAACAAATTTTCAACAAAAGAAGATAATTTGGCAGTGATGATTTCACTCCTGGAACTGATTTTTTTTAAAATGCGGAATTAAATTTTATATCTTTATATCACCCTCCCATAATAAAGAAAATAGCAAGTAGTAAAATTTGCTTCGCGATTAATTTTGTACGAAATAATTTTACTCGGTGCTTTTTTATGAAAAATCGCTAAGATATTCCTATTATCGCTATCAGATATTTTTTGTTCAATTGCAATGGACTAGTAACTAATAAATAAATAAGAATTGAAAGGTAAATTTAAATTGGCGGTTTTCCTATTTTAAATAAATATGTAGATGCGCGCCATATTTACTCTCGGAAAAAGTTAACTATACACATATGTAGTTTAGCTAAAATTGAATAAGTAATTAACTTCTCTCATTGATTTTTCATCAATAATTTTTCATCAATAGATATTTTTCATCCATTCATTGAGAGATAGCACATTTTTCACCAATAGAGAACGGGTAAAATAGAAAGCCGTATATCGGGTTTGAATGGAAAGCCAAATAGAAGTTAAAGCCTGAATTTTAAAGAAATTCTCAGTTCTAGTGGGAGAACTATCATATTCATATTCTCTTCTGTTTGCTGATTATAAAGTATTTTTATATTTCACTTTACTTCAATGGCCAACCATTGATATTACATTATTTCGGAAACTCTTGTTGTTGTTGTTGTTGCTGTTGAGACTCAGACCATCCAACATACCAGAAAGGTGTAAGGTAACTGTTTGGACGGCCGGGAAGTTGCACCCAATTTAGGCCGAAATCCAGTGGGGGAGGCATCCACAGGGACCGTACCCTTCCTCCACTACCACCAACCTCTCGGAAGGACATACGGACTCCCATGTTTAACGTGATTCTACTCCGCATGAACACGGCGCCAGTTGTGACAGCGTGCAAATCCAGCGCGCAAGCCACCGGGCTACCGCGCCCGAAATGCGCCAACAGCACGCGGTGTTCCTAGGTGGTCACCCACCCAAATACTAACCGCGCCCGATGCTGCTTAACTTCGGTGATCTAACGAGAACAGGCCTTTTCAGCCCGGTACGGCCGTTGGCACTTCTAAAATCTTGTAAAAGACTCGGTATAAAGAATGTTTTGAAGTATTCCTAGGATAAGTAGGGTAATTGTTTAAGTAAAAGAGTTGGATTTTTACTTATATGTTGTGCATTTTATGATTGTTTCATAATATCGATGATTTCCATAGTAAAAAATGATAAAGAAACTAAAATGCTAAACTATTATCGGTTTACTATATAATAATCGCTGAACTGTATTAAACTAAATAATTAGTTGCCAGAGTTCCCTACTTCTCATATTGGCTATATCTTTTCGTGGGTTGGACTTGCGATTTTTAACACTTTACGACATATTTGAAAATTGTTTATGACTTCGTTCATTCTGTCTGTCTGTCTCTCCATTCGCACGATAACTGACGTAAAAATGACATTTGTTTTGACGTAAAAATGACTTTATCAAAATGACATTTTAGTATGTTGTTTAGACGGTCTGTGGGACATATGGGAATATAAATGAGTATGGGAATATAATTACCCAATTAGATTTGGATTGAAACCGGGTTGAGAAAATGAAATACATTGCACACTATAGGACCTAATTTTTCCAACATGTTTTAAGCGAATTTAAAATTCACAAATTGCTTCGAAAGTTTTATGAAATATTCAAATTGTCCCAAAAAATTATGAAAAAAAAAATCAGCAAAATATATTCGGCTGTTTTAAAATAAAAATGAAAGTAATAATTACACCCATATTATATGAAGAGATCACGTGATCCGCTTCGAAATAAAATATGGCATCCGTCAAGATCGTGATTTTTAAAGTTCTTTTCCATTTATATGTAGTGTTGTATCCGTTCGAAAACAGCTTTATTTTTGCTTCATTTCTGTGCATCTATATTATGAAACAACGCAATTACAATATATTTGAGCTCAAATGATCATTAAAATTTGATTATTTCTAAAACGAAGCCTAATTTTTACTTATGGAGAATGTAAACACATCAAACGGTAAGATGAGTTGTATAAGAATTGATGAATTCCTTTAACGCAAAATTCCTTATCTCTGGAATCTGAAATATAGCAGATATGAGTGAAACATTTATTGATCTTACATAGAGAAGTAGACGATTTTTTAGCAGACTTTTTCGAAGAAGTTTTAAGCATAGAGTTAAATTACTTTTACCTCCATGGTTTGAAGTTCTTAAGTAAAATGAATTATTGTAGTATTGTGATGAATGAAAGGAATAGAATAAAAGTGTATGAATGAAATATGTATTGCTTTTACATAGAGAGCTAGGTGATTTATATTTAAATGACGTCATTTGAATAACATTTATTTTTTTCGATGAAGTTTTAAGATTTTAAATTTAATTATTGCAGTATTGTGATAATTTTAAAAAGATTATCTCGAAATGTATCGCATTTTAGAGATGTTTAAATAAAATTGCATTGCAGTTTTAAAGTGTTTCGTAATCAATGCTTTATGCTTGATTAATCTTTCTTGTTTTGGATTGCTTTGATTTGTCACGTAGCCTTGTTCCAATATTTTGCCTACGACTTTATGGTTTTTGACTTTATGTTTTGTAAATGGCTTTGCATTAATGTTGTCAAACATTGGCGCCATGGATCTTGAAGATATTGTTTTCCATTGGTTAGTTTTTTTTACCTGACACTAGCCGGTGTCACTTTTATTTTTTTTATTTCATCGCACCCTTGTTATATGTTTTATTGAGCTTGTTTTCTTGATTAAATAAAATGTTATTATTATTTGTTTCAAATACACTTTTTCTTTGGCCTTTAAATTTTGCTTTTCATTTCAACTCACGATATTACAAACTTATTGAGTAACAGTGAGACTGTGACGTAGCAGAATTATAAAACACTTCCACTATAGCTAGAATATTGGTAATGATATCATTCCATCAGTCTCAGCTTCGAGATCAAGGGAAAAATCAAAAATTTAAGAAAAAAATTCGAAGGAATGATAAAAAAAAGAAAGAAAAAAAAACACTTTTCAAAATTACAAAGCATTTTCCCTCAAGCCGAAATCTCGGTTTTTGTCTCATTTGATCTACCACATATTCCAGTTCAACGAAAATATTTTTATTAAACGATTATATTCGTCCCCCCATAATGGTGTCAAAGTTTCTTATCTGACAACACAATTTTTCCATAGAGTAATTTAAACTTTCGTATTCCTTCAAAGAGAACTTTAAAATTTTATATTCTTTGCAATTTACTTATGTATTTTCTTATAGAATATAAAAAAATGTTTGATATAAAGACGAATATTTGTAATCTACTTTTTAAATTGAAAGCCGTAAATGATTTTAAAATAAATGAAAATAATTTAAATTCGATATTCCGTTAAACCAAATAGAGTTGCATTTGTAAAATGTGTTACTAAAATCATTGTCAACCTAACATTCAAGTAAAGATTACGCTACAGATCAGCCACAAAAACATAATTATTTTCTTAAGAAGCTTTCTCAAATCAACAATTTTAATGATTACAATTTTTGTAAATTGAAATTACAGTGCATTGTTTAAATTTCCTTATCTGGGTTAAATTTTTATATTAAATCTATGTTTCCAGAAATCTAATTTTGAAAATATGGTATTTCGCCCATATTTTAAATTCATCATTTTGTGTGCAGTATTATGAATTTTTTTCTATATACGCTGATCTATATTTTCAACAATTAGCGTGAGTTTTCACTTTGCTGCTAAATTATGACTATGGTGAGTGATATTTTCATACAGACTCATGTAAAAAAAATACAGTTTGAGAGGAAATAATTATTCTAGTACTCCATTCACCATTTGGTTATCCTATTATCTGTATTTAAAAGTACCTTTAATTTAGTTGTTCTATTCCTTTCTGAGCTCAGGTTGTGATAAGATTAGTCTATTTAAAAAAAAAATTATCTAACATTTAATTATTCCCAGAATTTATTTTTGAGCTTTGATAAATTGGTAAAATGAAAAGAAAAAAAAAGCCATAAATGAAACCAGGCCACATAGAAGCGTTAAAATCATTAACTGACAAAATAACGTAGACTGTACATATTTTGCAATTAGAGTCTTAAAGTATTTTTTATGCAATTAGCTGTTAAGTCACTTGAAAAAACCCAAGGAATACATATATTTTTTCAAAAACTAATTACTTAATTTTTGCATCTGTCGTGATCAAAGGAAATTATTAATCAGCATTAATTACACTAGATGTAGAAAAAAATAAATAGGTGTAGAATATTTTACAGTAATTAAACTGTAAATATAACATACGCATTCGATAATTCAGCGTTTATTTTTTAAATTGGAAATAAGGTAGGAATCCTTTCTATTCATTAGCAAATTAGTGTTCTTAAGAATAGCTTTAAATTTTTTAATTAGATTGTGGATAAGAAGTAAAAAAAGTACTTCTTCAAAATCAAACATGTTTAAAGTAAATAGCTATTTCAAAGGGCATATTTTTTAAGAGTTTTAAAAACGCACTTCCTTAAAAGTGCATAATTTTCTGATAAATAATTGTGTTCTTAGGTTTACCTGTGAATGTGCTTTTTCACCAGTTTTCAGTTCGACATTGGATGCTAGAAATTTACAATTGTATGTTTCTGTCAAATCTTTCTGCTGTGTTATCTTCAGGCAAGAAACACATAAAATATAACTATAACACATAAAATATAATTAAAACACATAAAATATTTTGTAGTATTTTGCTTTATTTAGTAGTTTTCTGATAGCCAAACTGTTTGACCACCATTTCATGATAGAACAAGAAAAATCAATCATGCATTAAGCATTGATTATGGAACACTTTACAAGTGAAGTGCAATTTTATGAAACATCTCTAAAATACGATACATCAGCGGTGATAGTTTTAAAATCATCATAGTATAATTATTGGAAACTTAAAACTTCATCAAGAAAGACAATGCAATAAAAACGCTTGCTTCTCTATCTATGTAAAATCAATGAATATTCCATTCATATCACTTATATTCCAGATTCCAAAGCTAAATAATTTTGCGTTAAAAATTCAGCAATTCTTATACAACTCATCTTACAATCGCTTGTTTTGTTTACAATTTGCATACGTTAAAATTAGGCTTCTTTGTAGAAATAATCATAGTTTATTGATCAGTTAAAATAAAATTGCAATTGCGTAAGCACAAAGTTTAGGATCACAGATAATATGCAAAAAAAAGCGGTTTTAGGACGGATGCAACATTAAATATAAATACAAGAAAGATCAATCATGCATAAATCATCGATTATAAAACAATATCCAACAGTAATTTTATTTAAACATCTCTAAAATACGATGCATTCAGCGGCGATATTATTTTAATTAACTCAGAACTACAAACATTTATTTTACTTAGAAAATTGAAACCATTGAGGTAAAAGTACATTCTAACTGCGTGCTTAAAATTTTATTTAAACTTTATTCAACTGACATCATCGAAATAAAAATCGTCTGGCTCTATGTAAAAGCAGTGAGTATGTCATTCATACACATTTATCCCAGACTCCAGAGTTAAATAATTTTGAGTGAAAAAAATTGAGCAATTCTTATACAACTAATCTTACAATCGCTTGTTTACATTTTACATTCATTAAAGTTAGGCTTCATTGTTGCAATAATCAAATTTCGATGATCATTTATACTCAAAATTATCGTAACTGAGTTGGCGAGGAATATGGATGCACAGAAAAAAAGCAAAAATAAAG
This sequence comes from Amaurobius ferox, assembly GCA_951213105.1. Lineage (NCBI taxonomy): Eukaryota > Metazoa > Arthropoda > Arachnida > Araneae > Amaurobiidae > Amaurobius > Amaurobius ferox. The sequence continues at coordinate 90,245,261 of OX578136.1, forward strand.
CGGTTTTAGGACGGATGCAACACTAAATATGAATGAAAAAGAAATCACGACTTTGACACAAGATTGATGCCGTATTTCAGTTTGAAGTGGGTCACGTGACATCTTAATATTATATGGGTGTCATTATTATTTTAATTTTTATTTAAAAAACTACCGAACATATTTCGCTGAAATTTTTTTATATATTTTATGGAGTAATTTAAATATTTACTAAAGTATTTGTATTTGTGAATTTTAACTTCGCTTAAAAAATGTTTGATAAATTAGGTCCCAATATATTTCATTTTTTCAACCGGGTTCAATCCAAAACTAATTGGGTGATATTATTCATTTACAGTACCATATGTCCCTAAGACAGTCTCAACAACACACTGACGTTTTATTTTGATAAAGTCATTTTACTGCAGTCCTCGTGTGATCGGACAGACAGAATGAACAAAGTCATAAACACTTTTTAACTATGTTGTAAAGTGTTAAAAAGGAGGGAAATCCTATTTTGCTAATTTTAAATTCACCAAACTGTAATATAAATGTTTTAATCAGATATTAAAATAATTGTATTTTGTTCAAGAAATTTCTTTGCAATACAAATAAATAAATTAGTAAACCCAAGTATCATGCCAGATAACATAAATCAGCGATTGAAGATCAAACACTAGATATTCAACTTAATAAAACCACATGTTTTAGATATAGGCAAAATAAAACTTAGTAATATAATAAAATTGCGGTTTTCAGCCTTCACCAACCAATCAAAAGGACGCAAGCCGCATAAATGAGTCTGGAGCCTGCACAGTGATAAGTTTAATCCTCACCTTAAGCGATAATTGGGTTTCAAAGATTTTATTTATATTAGTGTAAAATCCTTTGATTTCCCCATATTTTCAATTTTAATTACAATAATTTTATTATATATTCTGCATGTCATTAGTCTACTAACTACACTTCCAAGTATTGTAACGAATTTTATGGAAATAATTTTATTTAGAAGTATTAATTTCTCTGGTGTTTCAACTAAAACAAGAAATTTGAATATATCTTCAAACTTCGAAAGTTTGCTCGAAAACACAGACATATATTTATAACGGCTTGATAAAATTTGAATTAATGAAATTAATACTGGCTTGTTGAAGTTATCTTAAAATAGAAAAATGTACAGAAGCATTTCTCGGAATAAATTGCCCACAATGTATGTATATAATATACTGTATTTATATAATATAACATTCTACAAATTTTTCTAGTAATATTTATGAATACTACTAGAAAAACTATGAAATTAAAATTTCCTTGAAAAATTTTAGTAATCTCACGTGGGTTTTTTCCGTGTTGCTTGCGTTCTAAGAATAGAATATCTTACATGAGATTAAGCATTTTTATTTCCCTACAATTTCTTTAAGGGATGTCAGGAGTCTTAAAAGTGCCATAAATATAGTGAATTGCCATGGTGCACATTTTATTTTCTGTCTCTTCTCCTATACTTCGATAATACTTAAAATTGTTATGGCTAATAAGTAAATACCTATAGTATATATGATAATTTTTCCAATAACGTGAATCTGATAATAACAATTTTTTAAATTGTATAATGAGCATGAATTTATAAAAAAAATATTTTGATATAGGTTCCTTGCGCGCAGGATTGCAACAAAACTATTGTTTCCAGAAAAAAAAATTTTGCTCATTATGATGTAAAAGTATTCATTTACAAAGTTGTACTTCAAAATAAAAACATTTGCATAATTTTAAAGTTTTGAAGAATTAAATTTAAATTTAAATTTAATTTGATCTAATTTTAAATTTAATTTCTTTAAACTTCAATTATGCAAATATTTTTATTTTGAAGTTTAACTTTTTGAATGCATATTTTACATCCTAGTCAGCAATACTTATTTTTTCTGGAAGCAGTAGTTTTGTTGCAATCATACAAACAAGACACTTATATCAAAATAAAATTTAAATAAATTCTTGAACTTTATACAATTTTTAGAAACGTTATTATCAAATTCACTTTTATTGAAAAAGTGATCATATATCTTACAGATATTCACTTATTAGCGATAAAAATTTTATGTAGATATATATAGGAGAATAAGTGGTACAAAATAAAATGTAAATTATGGGAATTCATTCGGTTTATGACACTTTTAAGACTCCTTAGTGATCTTAAAGTGTCTCTAATTCAGCAATAAAATTATAATATACTTTTATTAAAACATTAATTTAACATTCTTATATGGAATCAAATCATTACATTGTGAAGATGGAATTTTATAAAATAGTGGTAGTTCATAGTGACCAAGTCATTAAAATTGTTACATTTCCGATTGTTTTATTGTTTCAGCTTTGGCTATCAATCTATATTATTAGTAATAAATATAATAGTATGGATTTATAGAGTCACTTATTGCTGCCCCTGATCTAGCGTAACGTGCTACTCAGAATGCAAATGTTGACTTTGTTGAAGCAATTCAAGATGTTAGAATTTAGTTCAATAGTCTTCCCAATACAATAATGCACATATTGTTCAGATACATTTTATATTAATATATATATGAAACATTTTTTATTACACGTATACAGATATTCCAAGACAATAATATAAATATGAACGAGTTTCAGTTAATGAAAAATATTATTCAAATTAAGATAAGAAGGAAATTTGGCATTCATTCTTCTCCATAGTTCAGTTCTCAATATTTTAAGAGTTCATTAGTACCGTGTAAATTGTAAGAAAATGTAGTCTTAATACGTTTATTTGAGTGTTAATTTTCCGGATAAAATTAATCATGCAGCTAATTCATAGATGATAAACAGAACACTCCTAGATCACTTTTTGTAGAATTTACACATTCTATATTCAGGATCTCAAATCAGATAATGTACTCTCCAATATATATTGAGAAAACTTCGGATGTAGATAACATATTCCACATGTTTTCGTCCTGAAATTATCTGTTGTGATTTTGAAGGAAATAGCTTATACAAATTTCGTTATAAACGCTGTGTATTCAAAAGAGGTTTAAAGCTTGCAGTCTTTAAAACTCCAATCAGTTCTGATCAATATCCTGATAGCATTATCTAACTACCTTAAGTTAATCACAAATAATACAATTTCTTATATATCAATGGGAATTCAAATGGGAAAATGGCATCCTTTATAGATTTTTTTCAAGTACTTTTCTTGTTAAAATATGTCAGCGTATATGTATATGTATCATGCATGTATATGTGTATCTATATGTGTATGTATATGTGTATGTATACATGTATGTATATGTGTATGTATATGTGTATGTATATATATATGTATACATGTATGTATATGTGTATGTATATGTGTATGTATACATGTATGTATATGTGTATGTATATATGTATGTATATGTGTATGTATATGAGTATGTATATGTGTATATATACATGCATATATATGTGCATGTACACATGCATTTCTTTTGTGATTGCTTTACGTGCGAAGTCAATTTCTGTATTGATTTGAAGCTACAGGCTTACATACCTTAAGATACAGGCCTGCAACTCAGGAAAAATATATTTAAAATTTGATAATTATTTCGACAATTTCTTATATATTCATGATCCATATTACTGACGTCCACTTATATAAGAATTTAAATAAGAAAATGACATCCGTTATAGATTTTTCTCAAGTACTCTTACTATTAAAACATGTCAACATTTATGTGCATGTATCAGTGGCGTAGTGTCCATTGAAACTAATAAGCTTAGCCTCCCCTGTTTAAATCTAATTTAAGGAATATTTTTCTTCTTTTAAATAAGTTTGTGAATGTATATGTATATATTTAGAAATAGTTACACTTTATTTGCCTAAAGTGACGTGTTTAAAAGTAAAGTATCGTAGGCCTAAATTTGGCAGCCTATAATTTTCAATACTAATAACATATTACTGAAAGCTCTCGGCACTTACGTGGCTCGTGGCTGATAAACGCCTGTAACGGGAACTTTTAAGCTAGCCTTTAAGGGGTGTGGCTATTACTTCCCTCTCTGCAAACGACAATGATTGGGTGTGAGGAGCGAAGTTCCCCAATGACGTATCCCCATGTGGAGAAATATGAAAGAAAATTTCACCGGAAAAGGCATTGGTTACGCCATTTTGGGTTAAACGAGGTGCTATTTTCGCAAAAAATAATACTTTTTTTAATTCTAAATAATTTGAAACATTTTTCGCGAATAGTTTGATTCTCACCTAACTTTAAACACGATAAGGACGAAGAAATACACTAATAAGGACTATTATTTAAACTTAGTAGTTATTGAAGTAGACTTTATCTCGACATCAATATGGCGAAGCCTTAGCTTGCATATTTGGGAGTTTTAGAAGGAATAAATCGGATTTCACTTTGGTAATTAACTGTTAAAAGAGAATATATTTTATGATAGCGATTGATAATATTTCTAGTAGATTTTTAGCACATTGTAAATATAAGATATTTTGTTTTGTTAGATTTGTAAATAGTTAATATACAAAATTGTTTAACGCCATTGTTGAATACAGCGATTTTTAAATAAGCTTGTTACGTTCCAAATTTCTTTTTCATCCATTTTCAGTGCCCTCTTTTTAGTGCCCCCAATTTCAGTGCCCTGCGAATTCTAGGGTTAATGAATGTCAGTTAACAAGGATGGTAATCATTTGCGTATTACGCCTTGCGTAGTAAGAGGCACGAAAGTGATCGCGAAGCGAACAGGTGTGGAGCCTCCTAGTCATTTAAATGCTATATCTTGTATAGATTCATTTATATAGGTAACAATTTAAAATCTCTTGCATCGCATGCACGTTTTGCATTTTTATGTTACATTACATTATTTTACTCATCAAAAAAGTAATTCTTATTGAAAGAGAAAATTTAAATATAAATCTCCATCACTTGCAATGACACCTAATTTGTAATAACACATCTCAATCACTTGTAATAACCTCTTCTATTTTAAAACGCCAAGCGCTCAGCCTCCCCAGATAAAAATCCTCCACGTGTATTTAAAAAATTTGATGTTCAAAATTATATTTTATTATGGTGCTTCATCCGTTAGTTTAAGTAAAAGTGCTTTAGTGGGGTGAATGTACACTATTAAAAATAGAAGATTACTGAAATATTTCCAAAACTATTTCCTATTTTTTCTAGTAAAAATTGATACTACAAAAAAATGCTTAACATTGAAATTTTAATAAAAATATATTGTATATTTATTAGTCAATACAGTTTATTCCTTAGAAAATTGCAGAGGAGAAAGAGCATGGATAATATAATAGTAAGAAATTATTGTCTTTGAACGTAAGCTAAACAATATTATGGTTACTACATTTTTTCAAACTAGAGATCCAGGTTTTATTTCCAGTAACATATATAAATATTAAACATATATAAATGTCCAAGAAATTATCGATATGCATCTGTGTTTTGCAGCAAATATTTCTATGGTAATGTCATGTCAACGAGTGAAAAAACATTTCATCAACTTATATTTTATTGTACAGGAACATATCGATATGCATTTGCGTTTTGCGGGAAATTTTCCAATGTTAAGTTTATGTCAACAAGCTAGTAAATATTTCAACAAGTTATATTTCATTCAACAAGAATATATCGATATGCATCTGCGTTTAGGGGCAAATATTTCAATGTTAAGTTAATGTTAACAAGCCAATAAACATTTTATGAACTTATATATTATTGACCAAATAATTATCGATACTTATCTGCGATTGACGGCAAATATTTCTATGTTAAATTTATGTCAACAAGTGAAAAAACATTTCATCAACTTATATTTTATTGTACAAGAAGATATCGATATGCATCTGCGTTTAGGGGCAAATATTTCAATGTTAAGTTAATGTTAACAAGCCAATAAACATTTTATCAATTTATATATTATTGACCAAATAATTATCAATATGCATCTGCGTTTTGCGGCAAATATTTCTATGTTAAATTTATGTCAACAATTAAAAAAACATCTCATCAACTTATATTTTATAGAACAAGAAATTATCTATATGCAACTACGTTTTGTAGCAAATTCCCTGGATTCCGTACGTATAGATAACTTTCTTGTTTTTATTAAAACAACCAGAGACTTCTTAATGATATTTATAAAATTATTCACACTGTTTCGAACTGCAGAAACAAATGGCAAGTAAAATAAAAAATAAAATTTGTGTAAAAAAAAATAAAACATGTAGAGATACAAGAGGCTCTGATTAGAGTGTCAAAGGATATTTTTGAAAAGCACTATTTTGGTTTTAATTCATTGGACTGTTTGTTAGATGCATACAATAATTAGATGCACATCTGTTAACGTATGATATTCGAGTTTTACTTTTATTATCCAGTACTTTTCTGCACAATTATTTTTACATATAGATTCCATTAGGAATAAATTAAATTTGACTAGCGGAACAATGATTATTTAATTATGCTTGGAATAAAAAATGCAGCATACTCATCAATCATACTGGATTATCTGCTCCTAGTAAAATATTACTTTACATACCTTTCTAGAATTTTTTAGTAACCTTATACTTCTTTTGAAAGTGTATGTATAGTATACTGGTTTCCAAAAGTTAAGCACGGACGGTTAAATCAACAAAAATAGAAAAGTAAAGCTTTGATTAACTCAATATTGTACATGAAGGTAGCAAATGTGTTTATGCATTAAAAAAAACAAGAATTATGTACAAAGATGAAAAAATATTTACTTTTCGTAAATTATATGAAGACGTCATATTTGGGTCATTAACAAAATAATGGTTAAAGGCAAACACACCAAACAAAACTAACATTGATATGGTATGTGACCACCCCGGACCTTCACACACAATTTACAGCGATTTTCCAGGCTTTCAATGACATGATCAACCATCGCAGATACGAAAAATGAACATTCCTCCAATAGGGCTGTTTTGAACTCTCTAAGACTGGCTGGAGAAGGTAAACGTGCAGATACAACACGCCCGAGGGCATCTCATAGGTTTTCAATGGAATTAATGTCGGGGGCATACGCCGCTTACTCCATACGGGAAATGTCATCACTTTCCAGGTATTCGCCAACGACGTTAGCTCGATGGGGACGGACATTGCTGTCCATAAGGAGGAAATCAAGACCTACTGCTGCAGCGTAGAGTCCTGCAATGTGGCCTAGGATTTCATCCCAATACCGCGCAGCCGTCACAGAGCCGCCTTTAAAGATATGCAGTTCTGTGCGATATCCCATTGAAATTCCAGCCCACAACATGACTTGAGCACCTCTGAATGCGTAATGTTCGATTATGTTCTTGGCCTGATTACAAGTGTCTCGTTTTCTTCAGACCCTTACACGCTTATCATCTGATTCCAGAGCAAATCTGGACTCGCCCGTGAACAGGACGTTGCACCAATCTGAGACAGTCCAATTGACACGTTGACGACACCAATTTAATGTTGCCCCTCTGGCTTGGACGGTTAGTGGAACACAAAAACGTGGTACTCGGGTATACAATCCCTTCACGTGGAGCCTTCGGCGCACAGTACTGGCAGATATTGTGTTACCAAGTGCCGCTGTAACCATGGATGTAACACTTGTGGAGGTTGCTCGTCGATTCCGCTTGGCTACTATAGCAATATATCAATCATCAAAGGATGTGGAAACCCTTGGATGACCGGGTACAGGCCTCCGGATAACTGTTTGATTTGTTTGGAATTGTTTCCATAATCGAGAAATTACCGAATGATCAACGCCAAAGAAAATAGCGACATCTTTGATTGAATGTCTTGTTTCAATGCGTCCGACATCACATCAGCGCTTGTTATTTGCCCTTCGTCTTCTTTCAGCCATAGAAACACGAATATCATCAAAAATAATCCTACAAAAGTTATAAACACCTCTTATTAGCATTTAAATGTACGTCCTCAAACCCTTCAGAATGATAGCGTCTGCAACGACTGCATAATTATCATATATCCGGACAGTCAATCGTGATTTGCTGTAACATACGATATTTGCATACTGCCATCTACATCCACAGCGATTTTAAGCCACTCAAATTCAAATACGCTCTCGAAAAATGTAGATTTGAATTGAGTGCTTCACTTTTGGAAATCAGTGTATATTATTCATTTAGGCTTGAAGGTTAAGCGTATAGAAAGCTTATGGAATTCCACTGTGTTGCTTGACACTAATTCCATAGGTCTTTGGAGAGGTTTAAATCATTATATCATCTACAGAATATCTTCATTGATTATATAGAGATTCTTAAACTTTCTCTTAATGTCTAAAGTTTTGCTGTTCTACGGTTTTAGAAACTGATTCAGTGAGAATCAAGATGCTCACTATAACTAGGTCATATGAGGTCATTTGTATTAAAGGGTCAAATAAACGTACACAAAGGAATGAAAATATTTAAAAGTATTAAAATAACGAGAAAAATCGATCATGCATAAAGCATTGATTATGGAACACTTTCCAACTTCAATGCCATTTTATTTAAATATCTCTAGAATGCGACAAATTCCTCGGTAATATTTTTAAAATTATCACAATACTTCATTAATTTATTATATATGAAAACTTTAAACTTCATCGAAAAAAAATAAACTTCATTCAAATGACGGCAATGAAATAAAAATTGCTGGTTTAAACATCTCTAAAATATTATACATTCCTCGGTAATATTTTTAAAACTATCATAATATTTCAATAATTTATTATATTTGAAAACTTCATCGAAAACAAATGAACTTTATTCAAATGACGTCATTGAAATATAAATCGCCTTTATATAAAAGCAGCATTTCATTCCTAAACTTTTTTCTATTCCTTTCATTAATCACAATACTACAATAATTTATTTTATTTAATAACTTAAAACCATAAATGTACAAGTAATTTAACTCTATGCTTAAAAATTCATCGAAAAATTCGCCTGCTTCTCTATGTAAATTCAATGAATGTTTCATTCATATCAGCTATATTGCAGACTCCATGACCTAAATAATTTTGCATTAAAGATATGCAGCAATTCTTATACAAATCATTCTCCATAAGTGAAAATTACGTTTTCTTGTAGAACTAATCAAAGTTTGATGATCATTTAAACTCAAATATATTGTAACTGCGTTGTTTCATTATGTAGATGCACAGAATTTAAGGAAAATTAAAGCGATTGTAGGACGGCTACAATACTAAATATGAATTAAAAAGAACTTTAAAAATCACAATTTTGACACAAGATGGATGTCATATTTTATTTCGAAGTGGGCCATGTGATCTCTTCATATAATGGTCACGTGATCTCTTCACATAAAGGGTATAATTAATATTTTAATTTTTATTTAAAAAACTACTGCATATATTTTGCTGAAAATTTTTTATATATTTTATGGGATAATTTAAATATTTTCTAAAACTTTCGAAGCAATTTGTTAATTTTGAATTTGCTTAAAAAATGTTTGAAAAATTAGGTCCCATAGGGTTCAATGTATTTCATTTCTTCAACCCGGGTTCAATCCAAAACTAATTGGGTGATATTATTCATTTATATTCCTATAGGTCCCACAGACCGGCTGAACAACATACTAAAATTTCATTTTGGTAATGTCATTTTTACAGCAGTCATCGTGCTAACGGGTAGAGAGACAGACAGACAGACAGAACAAACCAAGTCATAAACACTTTTCAACTATATTGTAAAGTGTAAAAATATTTAACGCTAATAAAAGCATGAATTCATAAATATTCATTTATATTTGAAAGACCTGAAAGCTAATTTATGAAATAATATAACACAAGCATTCATTTTTAACACTTTACAACATAGTTGAAAAATGTTTATGACTTCGTCCATTCATTCTGTCCGTCTGCCTGTCTGTCTGTTAGCACGATAACTGCCGTAAAAATGACTTTACAAAATGAAATTTTAGTATGTTGTTCAGACCTATTGGAATATAAATGAATAATATCACCCAATTAGTTTTGGATTGAACCCGGGTTGAAAAAATGAAATACATTGAACCCTATGGGACCTAATTTTTCAAACATTTTATAAGCAAATTTAAAATTCACATATTGCTTTGAAAGTTTTAAGAAATATTGAAATTATCCTATAAAATATATAAAAAAAAATTCAGCAAAATATATTCAGTAGTTTTTTAAATAAAAATTAAAATAATAATTACAACTATTATATGAAGAGATCACGTGGACATTATATGAAGAGTTCACGAGACTCACTTCAAAATAAAATATGGCATCCATCTTGTGTCAAAATAGGGATTTTTAAAGTCACTTTTAATTTATATTTAGTGTTGTATCCGTCCGAAAACCTCTTTATTTTTGCTTAAATTGTGTGCATCTACATTCTAAAACAACGCAATTACAATATATTTGAGTGTAAATGATCATCAAGCTTTGATTATTTCTACAACGAAGCCTAATGTTCACTTATGAAGAATGTAAACACCAAAAGATGTAGAATGAGTTGTATAAGAATTGCTGCATTTCTTTAACGCAAAATTATTTAGCTCATGGAATCTTCAATATAGCTGATATGAATGAAACATTCACTGATTTTACATAGAAAAACAAAGTTGAAGTTTTAAGCATAGATTTAAATTACTTGTACCTCCATGATTTTAAGTATTTAAATAAAATAAATTATTGTATTATTGTGATGAATGAAAGGAATGAAAAAAAGTTAATGATTGGCATGCTGCTTTTATAGAGAGAGCCAGGTGATTTATATTTCGATGACGTCATTTGAATAAAGTTCATTTGTTTTCGATGAAGTTTTATGTTTTCAAATGTAATAAATTAATGTAGTATTGTGATAATTTTAAAAATATTACCGAGCAATGTATCGCAGTTTAGAGATGTTTAAATAAATTCGCGATGCAGTTGGGAAGTGTTTCATAATTAACGGTTCATGCATGATTGATTTTTCTTGTTAATTATCTCTTTGGTATTCCGAATTTATTATCACTAAATATTACCGTTTTTTAACAATAATAATCTAAACATTTTAATGAAAAGTAACTTCCAGAAGATATTAATAAATTTTTTAGCCATTAATTTCTATAATTCCATTAGTTTGAATTAGTTTGTTTAATATGCAAAAATAATGTTAATTTGTTATTACCATATAATAAGTTTTTGAAGTTTTAAGCTACTCAGTACTGAAGATTTTGGTGAGCTTTACTCATTAAGTGAAAATAATTAATGCACAAAAATAATTTCATAATCTTTTCCTCGTACGAAAATGGATATTAACTGGAAAAAGTAAAATTTAAAAATAGCATCTATTAATCTTCAAAATAGCGCTAAGCAAACAATATTTTCTTGTACTTTTAATTCAATGTATGTAGGTTATTTATTCAGTCTGTTAATTAACAACACTAATCCCTAACAAATGGTTTTGTACATAATTAAATGCATTTCCCATGTTGATCTGAATTAAGATGGATTAAGTAAAACTAATTATTAAAGTTAATATTTAGGCGAAATGATTCTTTTGTATAGAATTCTTTGATAATATTATCTTTATTATTTCGTGAATTTGCCCCAAATCATACATATAATAGTGAATTTCTTCTTACAAGGGCTTTATTTTTCTTAATGTTCAATAAGATAATGTGACAGGAGAATAGTATAATAAAGAAAATGCTTTCTTTACTAAATTTATAAATGTGACAGTCCAGATTTCCTGTGATAGAATTGAAGTACTTTTTGGTGGAATAAAATAATCAAATTCTGCTAGAGTACGAGAAGCTGATATTTTTTCTTTTTGCCCCAAAGGCAGTATCGTTTTCGTGCAAAAACACTACGCTAAATTGAAAATCTATACATTTTTGGAGAACATATTTGGAGAAACACCTTTTAGCATTTCGTTCGGTATGGTGTGTGCATGAGCAAAATACATACAACCAGTTTTTTTTCCTGGAAGTATTTTAAGCAGATGAAAGAATATTTTGTGCAATATAGAATATCACATGAAGTTGAAAGCAACATCATTGTGTTTTTTTATCTTGTGCTTGTCCTGCGAAATATGCTAAACACATTTTTCAAGATATTTCATGATATTTAAAACTATTCAGCCCAAATGCCAATAAAATCAACCCAAATACTAAAATAATTTACTCAATACCAATGCAATGCGTGGCGTAAATAATTTATAGAGAATGGTCATGCACCAAAATGTGGTAATAATTATAATTAGTTTACTTTCACTGCGGTGTAGTAAATTTACATAGCAGTGGCCATTGTGATAACCCTCCATTATGTGCTATCCGGTGTTAACTGAAAGTAAAATGATTTATTAAACATTCAATGAATTATTCAGCCAAGTACAATCAAGAAACATAATTGTACCCAAATTTAAATTTTATTATAAATATTACTTATTTTAAATACTGTCATGTTTAAATTCATAAATAATACGTAATACTCTACTTCATATTTATCTGTTACTACACTCAGTTACTACATCAGTTACTACAGAGTATTCTGCCTAAATGCTGCATGTGTGATACAGTGTACTATATTTTTTTGTACTTGACTTAGAGTCAGATCTATGCTATCTCCTCATATAATATATTAAAATGTTACTTTATTCTCCTTTGTGCACATCATTTGGCGTAATTGGCAACGTTTTACGTCCCTTTTGGGATAGTAATTTTTTTTTAAATTTTATGTAATATTTCTGGTCATTTGCTTAGATAAACGTGTAATACCTTGAAAACAGTCCATGCTAGCGAACTAATGTGAGTTCGTTTTCAAGTTAAAAATTTCATAAGAAATGATCATTTACGTAACATTATTAAAGATTCTGTTTTTGATGATTTTTTCGAAAAAGCCATTCAAGAATTTATGGGCCCTCCTATCATTTGTTTGCTTTTAAAATTATTGTAATATCTGCACCAAATTTCGCTGGAAACTCACCACTGGCACGAAATATATCGCTTCTACAGGCACACAAACACATGCTCATATACACACACACATACATAAGCACATATTTTGCAAGATTGACACATATAAACACAGACAGCACTTTAAAAACGTTCGATTCGCGTTTAGAGATGCTTGAAACGTGTTTTTCGTCAAAAATCTCCATTCGAACTTCTGACCCCGCTACAATACTTTCCTTATACATTATATTATGTATATAGGGGAAATAAAAACGAGGGAGGAACACGTATTGGAAATAAAATTCGTACGCTAATGCCCTCCAAAGCAAACTTCTTAAAATTATTAAGTAATTTTTAAAGGAAATTAAATACTGAGAAAGCGTTACAAAATATAATCTTAGAAACGCATTTTATTGAACAGAAAAATAATAGATAAGAAATGAACAACAGCTTCTTTGTAAAAGGTGACGTATTGTACTAACTGTCACTGTTGCATCAGATCTGCGTTTAACTTTACATTATGAAACATTATTTATTTTTATTGGTAGGAACAAGTTCGGTTAGTTAAGATTACATGTTAACGCAAGAAGTCCTTGAAACTGACATATATCTGTTCTGTCATAAAATTTGAATTGAATTTCAATAAAGTAAACACTTACACTCGAACACATTGCTAATGTCGTTCACCTTATATGGAAACTAAGGCATTTTACGAAGCGAATTTTCATTTAATTAAGATACGTGTTCCACAAAACTATTTAATATTTTATAAGTGCACTTTACTGCTGATAATGTGTGAAAAGACAGATGCATTGCATTTTACTTGGTTAAGTCCAAAGCTAAAACTATTAAGAAGTACGTTTTACCTGAAACTCTTGAGCAATTATAAAAATTCCATGGCAATTCCTTGGAAAGTCACTTGTCAAAACCATGTAGAAAAATACCGAGCTTTGAATGAACTCCTGTATACGAAGTATGTGAGCAGTGAAATATTTTAAATTAAAACTTAATTTAACTAATAATCATGTAATTACTAAAGTATAAAAAATAAATTGCAGTATTTGAGAACCCCATTAATAAAGATCATATTAGTTTTTAGAATGTGAATATTAAACTGCATAAATTAGAATACAGGAAAGTAATAAAATAAAAGTAACACATTTAAATCGCAAAATTGAGTATAATATGCATGAGCTTGTTTGAATCATAATGCATGTAAGTGCATTGATTAGCTGTTTAAAAGTTATTGTTTAGTTGCTATTCGTATGAAGCGTAGTGAGCATGCGCTGTTTAAAAATTCGCGTTTCACCTTGTTATGGTTCGTTTTAAATAATAAAATTGTGATTCTGCCACAGTATGATGTGCACAGATTTTTAGCTTCCTAACTATTGTAGTTTTCGAGTGAAAGGGATCACAAAGTTTTTAATTCGAATTATTTTAAAAGTTAGGGACTTAAAATTCCAAATATGGCTGATTGGCTTGGTGAAGCCATTTATTGCCCTTTTCTGTATATTTAGTTTACTGATAAAAATATCGGAATTATTTTGATAAACAAATTCAACAATTTATTTATCTAACTTTGAAATTTATCTCTCAACTTCGATTTGTTTAGCTTCCTTAAACTAAAAATTACGTAAATACTTGCAAGTATCCGTTTTTTAAAGAAATTGCCACAATTCGGTCTATTGGATTGTTGTTGTTGCCTATTGCATTTCACGTTACTAAAACGAAAACAAATTATTGGGTTTCTTTAGTCCAGTCGCCTGTGGAAAACTCGAATGAATAAAACTAATTAACTTATATTTTAACTTCCGGATAACCTTGGTTACATTTAAAACCAGATGCTTGCTAAAAATGACAGCAAGCTACTGGTAAGCCCCCGACACGGAAATAATTGAAGTTAAACTGCAGAACTTTCGATGTAAATTATACAGATAAAAATGGCACTGCATATTGTCAGTTTACAAATAAATGTATAGCTGCGGAAAATAAAAGCCCCACCTCTTGTTATTCGAACATCGTTCGTCGCAGAATAAAATTAGAGATACCATTCGATTAGGAATATCGTCTTGTAATAAATTATTGTGCATAAAATTTGTATAAAGGACAGTCTTTATATTAAAAACGCTCGCAAAGTTTTGAAAATTTCAATGGCAACACTCAAGTTTGATAACGTATTTCGAATCTAAAGCAAAATCCAAACATTGATACCAAATTTCACCCCATTTAGATGACGCTTTTCCGAGTTATGAGTATGTAAAGTTTTGAGCTCCTAATTTTAAATCAGTTTCCCAGACTTTTATTCATATCTTCTGTAATAATTATCTTTTGTATTATATTACTACTAAGCAACCTAAACACAATTACGTGATTTTATTTATTTTAAATAATTTTTGTATGAAATATGAATTATGAAATTAATATTCGAAAAAAAAGATGAATAGGACCCTTGGTAATTTTTGATGGGAATTTATTCACTAAGAATTTTTGCATGAGTCTGCAAAATTTCAGCTGTTTCGTTCCTGTAGTTCTTTCGCTATGTTAAATATTCATCATCCCAATGATTTTAGGGGGTCGTATATTAGTTTAAAAAAATGACTAATTTTAAAAGTTATATTAATTTTATTTTTATCTTTATTTAATATAACGGACCTTTCTTTTACTTAATTTTTATAGAACTTTGTATAAAATGTGTAGTATGGCTGCAACCTAATCAACATAAGTATTGTAATTGTAGGGTTAAAGAAGACGTGGAGGGTTGAAACTTGCATTGTTATAAATGAGACGCTATAAATCCTATAATAATGTATTATGTATTACCTTTCAGTTAATAGTCCAGGAGTTATTACGAGTTGAAATCGGTCACAAAATTACGTAATAATTTAAGATAATAAATTATTTATAAAAATAAAAATAAATACATAAAAATGTATAATAAAGATATAAATAAATACATAAAAATGTACAATAAAAATAATAAGTAATATAATTATGCGATACTAATTACCATAAAATGTAACTTTACGTCTAAAGACTAATTTGCATATTTTCGGATTAGTGTAATACTTATTACAACAACCTAAGAACCGTTAGACATCTTTAAAATATCTATCTATTCGATGAACTCCTTATGTTATTACTAACACTGAACTCTACAAGAGTACTGGACAGGAAGCAGATGAGATGGAAATAAGAAAACGTAGATGGAAATGGACTGGGCATACCTTAAGAATGCAGCAGCATAACATCCCTTCTGTGGCACTTACTTGGGCGCTTGAGGGAAAAATATCTCGGGGTCGACCCAAGCTAACTTGGAGGAGACTGGTGGAGCAGGAGAGAAATTTGATGGGATGGATGAGCTGGTCAGAAGCAAGTACTGCTGCACAAGATCGACCAGGGTGGCGACACAAGCTGAAGACCCTATGTGCCACTAGGCACGATGAGTTATGATGATGATGATTCGATGAACTAATCTCACTACTTTGACGTATTTGAATATTATTATAATATGTTAATGTCATTATTCATGTAATTCGTCCATTACTTCGACCATTTTAAAATCCCATGAGTACTGACGATGGTTTTCCGTTCTCAAATACAAGATGAGATGGCAGAATAAACCAGTAACGTTTATATTGAAGTAGAAAATGTTGGAACAACTGGGATCCAAATATATTAGAACTGGGGTCAATCAACGAAATCGCTCTCTTTAAATTCCCGTTTTCAATATGGATTGGACCCCTTAAAATTGCACATTTCGGAATATTGAATCTCTCCGGATATAAAGATGGGTGAAAATTTATATTTGGACTAATTTGAGGGTCTAAAATTTGTTCATGACGTTGCCATTCAAAGTTGCCATTAAAAGTTTGTGCGCGTTTAGATATGAAGACGATCCCTTATGCAAATTATATCGATATGAATTTATAGAGAACGTTATTCCTTATCGTTATTCATTATCTTTTAATTTCCTCTATGATGAATGATGCTCGAATAACAAGGGATGGGGTATTTTTTCCGCAGCAGAATCATTGTTAACATTGATTTAAAAGAAAAAATTTGTTGTTTTCATTTAATAAACACGAAGTTTACCGATCAAGGAAAGCCCTCAGCATTAAACAGAACAATACATTATACTCACGCAGGTATCTTTCGATAATTGCAAGATCTAACTGTAACCGAGCCAATCATTCTGTGGTCATCAATTCAATAGGATACGTGCTCTTCAAATCCATAGCACTGTAGATGCATTCATGCTCATAATAGTATAGAATCTGTAGTAACAAGTTAAAATAGTAACTGCAGGAACAGATCAAAATGGTTTCTGCATGCATAGCAGAACAGTTGAGTACGAAAATAATCCAATCTAAAATAACCTATACCCTTTCTTTGCGGATGCTAACCTTGTTTTCTATTAAAGAGTTACTGTAACGTAAGCAATATTTATCCGAGCAATTTCATATATTTGAAACCCTTTAATCGGTCATGATATGTTCGCGGATATGCCGGTCTTTGAATACTTTCGACGTTTTCTCGGTCACCGCTAAACCTTTTGTTCGCATGAAAACATCTTTGACGTCTACTTCACTCAGCAAGCGATTCAGTATTTCAGCGAAGAATCACTTCGCCGAAATACTTCGTTTTAGTTTTAAAAAAATCTGATGTGGGCAGCACATGACTTTCCATGCAGACTTAAATTCATATTTTCTTGATTTCTTTAATAATTCATTAGATTGAGTTTAATTGCACCAAGTAACAGTAAATTTGCATTTTTAATTCAATTTTTGTTTTTATTTGGTAATTGGACATTTTTCCGAAATCGGCGTAACGAAAATGCAAGAAATCTCAGTATCTTGAGAAAGGTTGGTCTTAAAGTATAATGAAGTGTGTTATATTCTTTTACTCGTCAAAAATTGCGTATAAAACAAGAATGTAATTGATACATTTCAGCATACGCGGTCTTTTTACTTTCCTTATATACATATTGTATAAGGAAAGTATTGTGACGGGGTCGAAAATTCGAATTCGAGTTTTCGACGGGAGAACACGTTTAAAGCATCCCTGATCACGAATCGAACATTTTTGGAGTGATGCCTGTGTGTGTGTGTGTGTCAGTGGGTCTGTGGAGACGATAACTGACGAACTAAAGGACCGATTTGAACCAAATTTGGTACAAAAATCACAATCCGTAAACACTGGAAGCCTATTGTTTTTATGCGCAATCGAATGTTCAGAACCCCCCTAAATTTTCGAATGAAATTTTGAAAAAATCGTCAAAAAATCAAAACCACTAATAAGGTTACGCAAATAGACATTTCTTATGTAATTTTTCATGAGAAAACGATTGACATAAATTTTAGAACGCTAACACGAGCCGTTTTTGAGATATTGTACATTTTTAAAAAAAAAATAGCAAAAAGTCATATAAAATAAAAAAAAAATTCCTATTGATAAACATGTTCACTTTTCATATGTAATACCATGCGATAAATTGGGTGACATCATTCTCGTGGATCTAGCTCGTTCCATTCATGAAAAAATATACTCTGAGTAACACTTTTGTATTTGGACGCCAATAGTCATTTATCGGCTGTAAGATTAACTTACTTCTTAGTGCATAACGCTTGGCGAGATTTTGGCGACGAATTTGGCGGAATGTCGCCAACTTGGCGACTTTTTGAAATGTTGCCAAATTAACGAAAATCTCGCCAAATGGATAAAAATGGCGCTAAATCAATGAAAATGACGACTAATTGTCGAAAATTCAATGTCTTGGAAAGAATATTCGTATCTACTATAAGAAAAACCTATTTTTTTACTGTAAAAGTAGTAAATTCATTATATTATATAAGGAAAGTCATGTGTTGCCCACATCAGATTTTTTTTTAGATTTTGGAGATTTTTGCGAGCCATTTCGTAAAAAAGGGCAGATTATTGTTTTCCAAAATCGAATCAGCACCAGAGTGTCCCACAAGTAACTTATCTACCAAATATTGTGAAATTTGGTCAATTAATATTTTAGCTAGAGTGGATGCATGACATTTTTGAGGGCCATTTCGCAAAAACAGGCGGGTTCTGATTTTACGAATCGTACTAGAAACTAATCAGCACCAAGGTCACATCCAAATGACTAACCTACCAAATTTTATGAAATTCGGTCCCTTAGTTTTTGAGTTAGTGTGTATACATACATACATACATTGCACAGACAGACACACACAGCCGTTACGCTAAAAAAAGTTTTTTCGTATGCTAGAGGTCTCGAAACGTATAGATCCGTCGGAAACTCGAGTTGCGATTTTCGACATGATTCCAATACTTTCCTTATACATTAGCATGTATTGCAGAGAAAGTAAAAATATCTGAAGTTAACATATTGTTTAATTTTCGAACTCAACATAATCTATTTACATGAGAGCCCATAGGGTAGGGTAGGGGGGACTCCCCCCTGGACAATCAAGGGTAGAGAGATGGACCATCAAGCCAGACGATGTTGTATGTTTTATCCTTGAGTTTGTCCCACAGACGTCAGTGGTTTCCTCACCCTATGAAAAACGTTCTATGGGCTCTCATGTCTCTTTGTACAGTCTTTGATTAAATATACTTTTACATCACATTAATTGCGTGTTGCATCAAACTAGCCACCCCGGTAATTATAGTCTGGTTACCTTTTAAATGATCTTAACTTATAGTAACATTTTATATACTTGTATGAACAATAGCTAGAGGTAACTGCCTATGCGTTGCTGGGTGATGCGCAGTATGTAATGCACCATGAAGTCGCTGCACGTACACATAGACAATAGCACGTACACATAGTCAATAGCACGTACACATAGTCAATATAAGTAACAGCGTGCACATACCTCTATATAGACCCGATGCGCTTTGAACATTTCAAAATTTCAATAAATCAATTAAAAATTGAAATATGTATTTCTTTCCACATAGATTTATTTCACTGTACGCATTGGAAAACAAAAAGAATTACATACTAATCTTCTGAAATAGATGAATAAATTCAAATACTTCTGCACTATACCAGTTTTTTTAAGCATGGTAATATTTTCACATATTCTTGATGATCATGAGGTATGCGGTTTCTAAAAATTTCAAGAAGATAATTAAAAAATTCGCAAATTTCGAAATACGAGTAAATTCTATCAGTTCGAAGACCTGCAGGGACAGCTGCTTCCAATTCACTTACATAAACGTGTGCATGCACGAAGCAAGCCCTAAGCGTTCTGTGAATGTGAGGTTAATTTATTATTGAACTTTGATCTCATTCAAAATTGCCAAACAATTCAGAATAGAAAAAAATAACATATTCAGTAATACATATAGCTACATAATTTTCCTTTATTAAGATTATCAGATAAATTAGCTTTTGACCACATTTCCTCCTTTGTAAAACAATGGGTAAATTTTTTTCTAACAATGAATATGACACACTTCATAAATTAATATTTCTGAAAGATATTTTTAGTACTACAAAATTAGTTTTAGCCAGTTTTTGTTACTTCGTTCAAAATTTCACTACCAGTGTTTCTATCAGGACATTTGGCCGGGAGGGGGATAAAAATTTAGGGAGGGTGACAATCAATTCAATTTGCCCTATAAATATGCAATTATATATGAAAATTTTAACTACTATATTTACATGTTTAGAAGTAATTACTATATATATATATATATATATATATATATATATATATATATATATATATATATATATATATATACATATATATAAATTAATAAAGTCTTGGGTATTTGCGGTTAAGAAAGAACATTTAAATAATGTTTATGCCATTTTTTTAAAACTAAATGTAACTAATGAACATTTTAATCATATTTTCTATGATTTGCTCATTACTAGATCAAAGTATTTAAAAATAAGGCTTAATCAATTGCATAATAATAATGCGTCTAGTAATTCTTATTGTGTGATATCTTTTAAATATCCAATTTATAATTATATAAATTTTGGGTCTATATTTAACAAATTCAAACACTTATTGCCTATTGAGCATTTGAATGTTACTAAAACTTTCAAATAAAACAAGCTGATTAGTAGATCTATTTTTAATTACATTGGAATTTTACAATCTCTCTCTATAGACGAAGATTCCAAGATAAATGTAGATAATGATTGTATTTGTAAAGTAGACGAATATACTGAATATATAAATCCTCACTTGGTCTATATAGTTACAGGAGACTTAGCAATAGTTAAAGACGAAACGTTGAGAACCATTATGTCATTTGGTACAAAATTTAGGTTACCATCTTGTAATAACTCTTTTAAAGTTTTAATGTCAATAAATCTTGACCTTGATAAATATATTTATAAATAAGCTTCTAAATATGCTCTGCTTTTAGAGGCATTTTATATGTGGAAATTTACTTTATTAAATTGTTTTAAAAATATTATATGCAGTATTAAATTGTCTAGATCTATATATAATATTGATAATTTTAAACATTCCATTAATGATTTACAAAGATCTTTTGTTACTACTTATGTTGATAACGCCTCTAATAATTATGCTATTATTTGAAAAAAATTCTGTATACAATTCCTGTTAAGATTATTTAAAGAATAATAGTCTATTTAAACTTGACTCACACTCAAGTAATAGTATAAAACTGAAAATTATCAATATATATAATGATTTAAATATTAATTATAAATTTCTTAAATTTCCTTTTATATAGCTTATTCCTACATTTCATAAAGATCCTATTACATTTAGAACAGTAACGAGTGGTCATAATACTTACTCTACTACTGCGAGCAAATTGCTACTAAATTATTTAAATGTAATAAATGATAGTTTACGTTTTTCTAGCAAAAAACTACCGTATTTCAAATAATAGTGAAGAATTAAAGTATAAATTAGTAGCTAATGAAGCCACTATTAGTAATAACATCTCTTGGTAAACTAATTGTATTTCAGACTTTTGATTTTAAATATATTTTTAATAATATATACTAATACATTAATATTACTGATCTTTATGATGTAATTTTAGCTCTATATAATGCATTTATTACTAATCAATCTACACATACTAAATTTAAAAAGTTTCCTAAATTTCTACACTTTGTACTTTTCAATAATTATATTTTTCAAGGTAATTAATTTTACTTCAAATCTCTGGGGTTCCACAAGGTGGCTGTGGTAGCAGTATCTCAGATAATTTATACATTTTTCTTTATGAACATTCTTTAATTTCAACTGATTATATAATTTACAGATAAGTTGATGATCTCATCGGTTTAGTATTTACAGACAACTATGTCACAGATATAGGTGTCTATCCGGATAATTTGGAACTAATTGCTAATGAGGCCACTATTAGTAATAACATTAATTTTTTGGATTTAAATCTTATTATTGAACCTACTAATAGGATAGTTACTAATTTATATGATAAAGAAGACTATTTTAACTTTAACATTAATAAAACATTACCATTTAATTCCTGTAACTCGATTCAATTGTTTAGAAATATTATACTTAATCAACTTTTTAGAACTTATAGAATATTAGATTAAGAATTTCATGTTATGCATATTAAGAAGATAAAAATTATCAGCAAATTATATAAATATCCAGCATATTTAGTGAATGGTTGTTAAAAAGTTTGGAATGGTTGAATATATTTAAATTCTCTCCTTAGTATCTTATATTAGCCAGACATCCACTTTCTTTTGAATAAGCCTTACCATGTATTTACATCCACTTATAATTTAGTTTCACTGTTTTCTATTATCACCTGCCAAATTATTTTGTGGCTTTTACTATTGAATTTTACCTTTTATAGCCTTTTCGCATTACTGTTATTTATTTCTCATGCTTGACAACAGCAGTTCTCAACTTTTTATTTTTTGCGATTGGCAACAGTCTCTTTATTCAAGGCTCTAATGGATCAGATGTATGCAGTGTTGTTACAGGTATTATTGTTTCCTATTGTTTTGCATCTTTATACATGTCGTCCAAGTTATCAGTGTATGTAGCTATAATATATCACCGATAGCAGAAACATGCATTGTATGTTCATTTTAATAAAATACTTGGACTTGACGAAGAGTTTTATCAAAGTGAACAATTCATTTGTTTAGACCTAAGGCTTGTCCACGTGCACAGTTTAATGCTTGCATTTTATTTGATTTTCCATTATCAATTCCTTTCCATTGTTGTTTGCTGTTTGTCTTCAGCTTGATGACTAGAAGTTTGCATTTTATTTTCCAATTGATTGATAATTCTCTGTTTGGTACTTGATAGGCATTATTTGATAGGCATTATTTGATAGGCATTATTTGATAGGCATTTTTTAATGTTGGGGTTTTTTGAGTTGCAACTTCTCTCTACTCATTGGATTTTCAAATTATTATATATATATATATATATATATATATATATATATATATATATATATATATATATATATATATATATATATATATATATGTATATATATATATATATATATATATATATATATATATATATATATATATATATATATATATATATATATATATATATATATATATATATATACTCAGATAAATGCGAATACATTCAGGTTATAATGAATAAAAAAAAATTATGCTTAATGGTATATGTATAAATGGTATGTATTAATGGTATAGATTTGGAACAGAACATATATATTAATTAATATATATGTTCGCATTTATCTGAGTAACTCACAATGTCTCTGGGAGGTGGGGCGAATAATCGTCTAAGGGAGGGTTTTGCCCCTCCCCTGGATGTATGCCTGAAAGAAACACTGTTCACTACTCCGGCGAATAAAACAATTCGTTAAAAATGAACATGTGTTTTGAGAGTTTTTCAAATATATTTTGTCTAAGAATAAATATGATATGCAAGAATATGCAATTCCTCTGCATTTAAAAGAGCAGCACCTGTAAGTTCACACGGTTCATTTAAACTTCTACACGTACTGAAACACCTGCACTCGGTAGGCCCGGGTTCGAATCCAGCCACTGCCAAAACTGCCGCCGTGTTCATGCGGAGTACGATCACGTTAAACATGTGGGTCCAAAAGTCCTTCCGAGAGGTTGGTGGTAGGGGAAGGAGGGTACGGTCCCTGTGGATGCCTCCCCCACTGGGTTCCGGTCTAAATTGGGTGGCACTTCCCAACTGTTACCTTACCGTCCAAACTGTTACCTTACACCTTTCTGGTAGGTCGGATGGTCTGGGTTTCAACAACAACGTACTGAAACACCCCCGGCCGTCCAAATAGCTGCTCTAGCCCTCGGGTGAGTCGGACGGTCTGAGTTTTCATCGTACTGAAACACACAGAATGAAAAGTGTAAATATCAATTAACTTCTAATTAACTAACGATATAAAAAGTATAAGGTCAATCATTGCAGTCTATTTCAGCGTATTAAAGAAATATTTCATTTAATTATATTTTGTGAAATTTGTTTTCATTCGTACATAAATTGTTGCAATTAAGGTCATTTTCGTAGAAATAATTATAATGGACAGCTGAGGACAGGCTGTCCAACATCTGCTATAAAATAAAGCTTTAGGCACATTTTGCGGTTTAGAAATTTACTATTTGTATCTATATTTAATGCTTTTCCTTTCTTAAACATATGCTTCTGTCATTACATGTTTATCTTCTGTTTATTACATGTTTGTTTGATTTTCAACGTAGGGAATCCAATTGTTTTTAAGGACTTTACGATGACAGCTATATAGTTTTCCTTCATTAAAATTATCAGAGAAATCAACTACTTATCACAATTCCTATCTTATTTATCAGTGAATAAAGCGCATTTTTTTTTAAAAATACATCTTCCACAAGCATAGAAACACACCTCATTCTGGATGCAGTATGAAATCTAAAGTTCAACAAACATTTATAAGTGCGATAAGTTTTTTATTAAAACATATAAAAAATCATAATAAAGGCTTTAAATTTTGATGAAAATAACCAAATCTTCTCGAAAACACTAAATTTGTTACAAAAGGCGACTTTGAAAAATGGAAAGAGTAGCTGTAAAAAATTAAAGCTTTGAACGTTACGAACGGTAGTTAATCTAAACCTTATTTTAATCCAAAGTTGAACTTCAAGGGTTCGTTTTCGATAAACTCACTTGTATTACGGATTTTTTGCAAATAATTTGAACTCTACGAACTGCAGAAATCCTGCTTTATTTTAGTCTATGGCTTTATTTTAATTACGAAACCGAACCTAGTTAAGTGTTCATTAAGAAAACTTTGGGATATACACAGAAAAATAGAAGATCAGCTGGTATGTCCATATGTCTAGAGCCATGCAATTAAGCCTTCTACGCTCTTCGGATTAAGCAAAAAAATCTGATGTGAGCAACACATGACTTTCCTTATATAATGCAATGAATTTACTCATTGTACAGTAAAAAAAATAATGTATAAGATCTACGGTACTTTGTTTCTAACGTTAAATTGTACATTTGGCGATTTTCCGGATAACAACATATAAAACTATTTCAAAGTGCCCAATTAACTTATATATTTCCCGCAACTCTAAATAAACAATTTTCAATATTGATAGCATCCTCAATAAACGATACAGCACATATATATTAAAATATTTTAATAAGTAATTCACCAATTAGGCGCCAGTTTCATTAACTTAGCGTTCTTTTTGCAATTTTGATGATATTTTCGTCATTCTGTGTCGAAATATCTCCAAGTTGGCGATACTTCGCTATATTTGTGGTAGATTTGCGGTTGGTTTTAGATTTAAGGTTTTTAAAAAGAAATGACTCATTGTTTAGTAAATATTTCTGTATGACTGACTATGTTTTGTTAAAAATACCATATTTAGTGTCTTATAAAGCTATTTTAAAACCGATTTCAAGAATGGAACTATGTATTTTATACAGAACATGTCCTGTTTCCCTTTGGTAAATTATTTTTTTTAAATATCCATTTTCACGACTAATTTCGAAAATTAAGTGCTCCGAATTTCTTAGTGAATAAACTTGCATAATTTGTATGCTATTTTTGCTTTATTTTTAAATAAATTTGATAATTTCAAAGTTATCGTATAAGAATCTAAACCACTGTAACCCCAAACAGTCCACGATGTCCTTATTTTCTGACTCTGCACATTACATGCCATATAATTTTAATGCCGTTGTAATTCTAGACTTCATGCTGGGACAACTTTCACAACCACTCAAACTTCTTCCACAACTGGAGATCCTCTCTCTTTTTCTCTCTCGTTTTTATTTTTTACCTACACTTTCGTTAGGCACAGAGCCCACTGACCCCGTGAGGCCTTGAACTGGCACAACGAGATAGATGAAAGTAGAAGATTAGAAAAAACCTCCTCAGGCAGTCTATCAGTCTCAGCTGCAACCGAATTTATCGCTGTCTCTTTTTTTCCAGCCGCTCGCAAAAAATATAATGAAACTAATGAAAATGAAAGAACGGCACCTTGTCATGAAATAACGAAAACGATCAGATTCGCTGCCTCTAACAGGTTTTGTTGAAAGGAAAAACCTGCATTGCCTTCATTGCAGACTTATGTTCTATGATTTAGAGGACTTGTTGAAAGATTGCCTGGTTTCAAAGAACAAGATTTTCTCCATCTGCAATTTGACCATAAAATGTACATTCCTATTTTATCTGTCCATGTTTTATATTTCAGACGATGTGCGTGTTTAAGGAGTGTAAGAAGCTGGGTAATTTCAAAAGCTGGTTTGCTGTCTGAAGAAATATATAGATATCGGGCGTAAAATGTTGTAGTAAGATAATAAAAGTCACAACGAGAAACGCGACTTGGGCATATTAATGTTCTGCATTGAATTGGTTTAAACTGGTATTGGTTGGGTTTACTATCAAATTTTTGACGATTGTACAATTCTCGGTGTAGTTATTCACTTTAGTAGTTTAATCATGATTCTCAAATATCCGTTATTTTCTATTATGATTTTTAATTTCTCAATTTTTTTATTCTACTTATATCTGTTGCAAAACATTATGTTTTAAAATATGGTATTTTAAGATTAATAGTAAGTTAGATTTTGAACTATAAAGAAGCGATCTTCAATGTAGAATTCAGGATTGATACCTCGAAATGTATAATTCTCACCAATGTTAAACAACTTTTATACTTCATAATTTGTATCGCTTTCAACAGTTATTGTATTGCTCTAATTTTCTTTTCTTTGTGATTTACTGCACAAATTTAAGTATAAAATACAAAACTCAGAAATGAGCCAATTTGCACGATTTCACTCTAAAAAATGTGCACCAATACCAACAAAAGGTTACACTTGTATATGCACTTATCCTGGGTGCATATTTTATCCCTACTGTTGGAGAGTCAAACTGTGTAAAGGGCTTGTAGGGTCCACTTCGACAATATAAAAATAGACTATCGCTTCAGCAGCTCAATGGATAAAGTGCACACCAACTGGCTATGTGAAGAAAATGTGCTTTAAAAGTTAATAGTTTTTACTTGCATTACAATACACGGTAATGTATAGGGAAATAATTAGAATCGTTCTGAAACACAGAACTCAATATTTTAACAGATCTAAACCTTTCCAGATAACTAGAATACGGATATGCTATTTTTAGAGTGACTCTGTGTTTGTCTGTATGTATGTCTGTTTGTCTGTGCAATGTATATATCTTTATCTACCTCATAAACAGTTTAACGAGATTTTACAATATTTAGAATGTAAGTAACTCGTATGAAATCCTGGTGCTGATTGGATTTTGGTACGATTCGGTAAAATATAAGACTTGTTTTGCAAAATAGCCCACAAAAATCGCCAAAATCTTAAATATAAGACTAAACATAATGAAATGTATCAATTAAATACTTATGTAATTTTTAAAGACAAAACGGAAAAAAAACCATTTTCTCTAAGAATGACTATTCTTGAGATAATAAAGTTTTTGAATTCTGAGGATCTGACGAAAACAATAGAACTGTAGTGAAAGCAATATTTAATGAAATGCCTTATAACTTGGTAGGTAATTTACCTATAGATCATGCTGGAACTACTTAGATTTTGGTACGATTCGAAATAACCAAACTAGCTTTGTTTTTACAAAACAGACTGCGAAAACGTCAAAATGTGAAATAACAGTTAAAATATGCTTAAAATCATTCTTTGATATACTTAATTTTTATATACTTAATTTTACATATATATATTTTTATATACTTTTTATACACTTAATTTTTAACAACGAAACGAATAAGATCAACTCCATTTTTCTTGGATGAACCTTATTAGATATATTCAAGATATTTTGAATTTCGAGGAGATGGTAAGGTTTATAAATGGGTTATGCTACTTAATGAAAAAGAAGACTTATTTAAACTGCAAATTGGATTTAATATCAAGTTAGTATCCATGTCAGTTTGAGCAGTTAAACTCAATTCAATGGATTCTGAGTATGTGTCTGTAGGGAATGCCACATGTTGCCTATATTAGATTTCTTTAACAGCGATATATCTTCACTAATAACTTTTCCTTTAAGGTAAATATCATGTTTCGAATTTCTTCAAAGGACGGAAAGCCTGCAATTTTCGGAAGTGATTTTCCCTTCACGATGGCTAGGTTGAACCAGGTTAATATTCTGAGTAAAAAAAATCAGAAAAATAATAAATAAGTTTAGATTCGAAGTTTCACTTCCATTTTAAATTTAACAGAAATGTAGTTTACATATCGACTATAGAAGAAAATACTATCTTAGTAACTCAAGAGATGATAGAATGTTGTTTGGACATATTCTACACATAATTACCTTCATACACCCACTTTATACATATTGATTAGAACTCATTCTATACATAAATGTAGAATTAACCATGTCTCTGAAATGATAAAGTTTTAAAACGATGAAGTCATAAATGAACAAGTTTTAAAACGAAATATTTGAAATGTCATTTTTTCAAAAATTATGTTTATTTGTATTAAATGGAGTTGAAGATGATTCAAATTAAAACAAAAAATATGGATAACTCATATAATGAAATTGCAATCAATATATGGACTGATCAAGTAACACGACAATGGCACCGAGCGTTGCACTATAAGATGCTATATTGCTGAAATGATTCAAACTCAATATCTATATTTATGAAACTACAGAAGTTAAAGTACTTTTACATGACCAGTTAGAAAGGCTTGATAGGATAGTAGCTTATTCAATAGTCGCATGTTTGTATCTTTCAAAGCGAGGACGGTACATCCTTCAGAATTTCAAAAAAAAAAAGTCAACATTTTACCCTTTTCTCCTACTTACAAGGTTTCGATACGACAAATTTATCTAATTTCTAGAAAATTTTCAGGTATGTTCAGAAATAGCATAGACCGGCTCCCTATAATAATTGAATTTTTAGGTCAGAACTTTTCCTCAACTTAAGTTAAAAATTTAAAAAGGGATACATTTTTGATAGAAATGTATCTATCCCTCGTAAAGTAGAACATCTGAACAAAGATACCCTTCATATAAACCTCAAGACATATAACATCCCTTTATAAGCCTAAAATAGATATGATGCGTTTGTTCCAAAGGAAACCTCAAAGATGTATGAAAGAGGACGAGGGCAACATTTTCTAGTTCAGCTTACAATTTTTCTTTACAATGGTAATAGCTTCATTTACAATACCAATTTATGGCGTGTATTTAGGAGAGTAAGCTGGACTACAAAATTTCGCCTTCGCCAGCATTTTTACATCTCATATATTTTTAAGGATATCCCTTTGCATATACTATAGTTTATGGGGTTATTAAGAAGAATAACTAACACTTTTAGTTTTAAATAATCTGAAATAAAGGTAAATAGATTACTGTGATTAGACTAGTGATTTGAAAATACGTTATTTGAAATAAGTTAAACAATCGCATTTTTAATCCAAAACCATGTGTGCTGAATGTATTGCATTTCCATGAATCATTTGTTCTGAAGTTTAAGATATCTGGAGTATTTCACAGGAACTTTTTTGAAACATATCCGGTGTTGGAGAGTTAATTATAGTTTGTTACGCACATTAATATGATTGACAGCTACTTAAAACCCTAAATATCAACAATTAGCTAAAGCAACACACTTGAGTTCGCTATTTCTCAAAGAGCTGCTGCACTCAAGCAAGACATTGCGTATACCATGGGACAGGTGATATTTTGCAGTTACTCTACAATTTAGTTCTTTGTGTTAGTGGGCGTGTCCACAAGAAAGCGCATTTTTAACGATACGTGAATGGCTCTTAAAGTAATTAAATTCATCAAGCACAATTCGTAACGCCAGGTAGTTTAAGATATTCAATTATCTGACTAATTTGAAGTTTGTAATTATTTATTAGTCTTTCTTAATCAGCAGAAGGGAATGGTAATTTCTGGACTGCAGTCTGTGGAAGTAAAACTTAAATTAATAAAACTCTATGAGTGCATTTTTGCTTCTTACGCTGTTTAATGCAGTGATATGTCCTGTAGACTCTGAGTTCATTTTTAAAATAGTATTCCAACATGGTTTGAAAAGTTAACTTTGGTCATTTTGTCTGTGTGGCTGCCTATTTGTCTGTTCACACGATAGCTGCCGTAAGAATAACTTTATCGAAATGAAATTTTAGTATGTTGTTGAGACCGTCTGTGGGATATTTGGGTACGAAAATAAACTAATATTACCCAATTATATCGGATTTAATCCGCGTTGAAAAAATGAAATACATTAAACCTCATGGGACTTAATTTTTCAAACATTTTTAAGCAAAATTTATATGCATTAATTGCTTCGAAAATTTTAGAAAACATTCAAATTGTCACATAAAATGTGTAATAAAACTCAGAAAATTACGTTGGGTGGTTTTTAAATAAAATTTTAAATAATATATACACCCATGATATATAAAAACGGTTACCTTACACCTTTCTAGTAGGTCGGACGGTCTGGGTCTCAACATCCACAACCCATGATATATAAAGAGATCACGTGACTCACTGCAAAATAAAATATGGACATTTAACGCTGTAACAGTAGATGTTTAAAAATCGTTTAAATTGATATCTAGTGTTAAGTCCTTCATAAAAGCGCTTTATTTTTGCATATTATCTGTGTATCTAAATTCTGTGCCAACGTAATTACAATAGTTTTGATTTTAAGTGATGGCTAAACTTTGATTATTCCTACAATGACACCTAATTTTAACGCTACATTATAGCATGCAGAATATAAACAAATCAAGCCGATTGTAAGGTGAGTTGCATAATAAGTGCTGAATTGTTTTCACGCAAAATTACGTGGTTCTGGAGTCTAGAATATAAGTGATATGACTGAAATATTCATGGATTTGACATAGAGACGCAGACGATATATATTTCGATGACTTCATTCGAATAAAGTGCATTTTATGTGACTATCATTGTCTTTTCGATGATGTACATTATTACTTCGTGTGCATTTTTATCTATTCATAAGCAATGTAGACTCTACGATTACATTTTCGCTTTAAGTTTCATCAATTTATATGGGCATTGTGACTAGTTGGTTGAATAGAGCAATCAGCTTTGAATGTTAATAATACAGTTTTTTAAATATAAATGAAAATATTAAAATTTTGAATAATAAATTTAAGGATCCATTTATTTAAATTCAAACCATCAGTTTTATACAGAAAATTTTTAATTTTTAGTTAGTAATAGCGCTTGATGCATGAGCAGCATTGCTTAGAAGCAATTCACAATTTTTCAGAAACATCACTGTTGGCCACTACTCATGCATGTGAGCTTTTCTCACCATCCGAGTAAATTATATAGTCAAACACTTATTTTCCGAGAAAAATACCTCGTAGTTTGGAGTCCTTCTCTTCTCAGATATCTACTATATTAACTATAGCAGAATTCGAGCTCAATAACTTCTGAGCCACAACGAAAATTATGGAAGAATAAATTACATCTAATATTGGGGAAATCGGAGTAATCTCAAAATTTTTATTTTCATTTAACGTAAACTCCTAAAGCTTTAAAGTCAACGGCGCCCAAATGGTGAGCATAGTAAACAGAAGACAAAGTGTACTGTTTTAGCTAAAGTGGAACACACAAATATTATAGTATAAATTACTTGTCAAGCATACTTAATTATATCCCGAAGTTGTTAGTTTTTTTCAAAAGTTTTTAGTTTTCCAAAATTTGACTAATATATTTTTGATTGAAAATCCATCCTTCTAATGCTCCAGTTCGTTTAAATAAATACCTTATTCAATTCAATATCCGACTTAAAAAGCAAGAGTTACACGTCTCTGATTTGCGAGGAACGCATACTGTGAATTTATTTTGCGAATTTTTTTCTGCACTCTTTGTATTTCTTTCCCATCCATGGCTTCGTTATTTTGACACGAAGTCATGTCAGATTTTATCATTGCGTTAAGCAGTGGTGATGCGGTCGATCTCATAGCTTTGTGCTATGGCAAAGCCTTATAGATTTAATATGGCTTCTGATAGTTTTGTGCTATTCATAGGGTTATGCTACTTATAACCTGATGCTATTCATAGACATGCTACTCATAGCCTTGTGCTATTCATAGTTATGTGCTATGCAAAGCTTGTACCTAACCTCATTTTCCGATCACAAAAGCATTGAAATAGATTTAGTGCATTTTGCACTTCTCGCGACCTCCGCCTTAACGAGACGCAAAACTCGCCAATCTCACAACTGTCTTCGAAAGGAAAATTAAAATTCAGTGATGATCCAAAATCACTAACGCTAGTTGAAGAATGGATGATACTTTATTTTTCATCTGGCAACTAGTGAATCGTGCAGTCTCAATAACTATTATTTACATAAATTCAGATAATTTTTGCCAGAATTGTGTTTTATCATTCTCAAAATACATAATTTTTTTAAATTTAGAATACCTTGCTTAGTTCTAAAGATCTGTAAGTTTCCATTATCAACAAGGTCGTCGCCTAACTGCGTATAAGTATTCTTGAAATAGATCCCATAAAACTTCAATCCATAATACGTCATCTCATATGGAATGTCATCTCAGGAGATATAAACTCAAATCAGTTCCCTCAGTGGTATTTTCGACTATTTGATGTTACAGTGACTAAAAAGGTAAAAAAATATACTCCAAAGCGAACAGAATAATTAAAAGAAAATGCAAATGGATATGCATTAGAAATATGAAAAGGGTAAAATATAAAAAAATATCTAAGCTATTTTTTCAGCGATCTCATAAATTATTAGCGCTACTAGCATTTAAATGCATCATATATTAATCAGATTTTATATTAAAAAAATTACTAAATTTTAATAGCATTAAAGTGCTTGAGTATTTAACTAGAGCAGGTAGGTTCATTTTATGACCCCAACGCCATTGTATACTAAATATTTAAAACAACATTTTTTTCATCACCTTCAGGATATATTTGACTGAGTTTTACACTATTTTATTTTAAAGTTTTGTTCCCCTAAAAACTTCCTCTTAAAAAATGTATTTTTCGGTTGGTGTCTCTAATTGACCCTACGTGGTAGTTAATGATAGAAAAATGCTTTGAAGGCCTTTACCAGCCAGCATTTTTTTACAGAAAAGTTAGCTTTCTTCCTCCTTCGTGTAGGGTGGTCGAGTTCCTGTGTAGCGTCTTGTGTTGCGAGAAGACTAGAAATTTCTAAACCAGAAGAATTACTAATACAATCGGAAATACTAATTGGAATTATAAAATTCAAACGAAAAACGGTCCTTAAACGGCGCTTCTATATTTTGTAAATATGCTATGTGATGGTTCATATGTACCTAAATAAACCAGTGGTATTGCTATCAAGTTTCACTTGAATTAGTCGGATGAACCATACGACTTCAAACCTCCAGTAATACTTGTCTACAATGCCGACAAAGAGGCTGTGGAAAATTTGTATCCCAAGGTAGGTGAGTATATGTGTTCGCGTAACACTAAAAGATGCCCACCAAAATTTATTTTTCCATATTATTGGTTTAGCAGCAGTCAACGCATGCCGAAGATGGGACTCGAACCCACAACCCGGCGACCGAACGTTCGCTACGAAACGCTTGCCTTGACCGTTTGGCCACCGCGTCGACCGGGAGGAAATAGTTACAGCCACTAATAGATACACAACACATTGAATAACTACCAAATTATATCACAAATGGTATTTGGTTAACCTGGGAAACTGAAAATACAGGATTCGATAAGTCTACAGTGGAAGCCAGAGCCTGCTGCTACTCATGGTCGGTACGCCGTATGTGCAAGAATACTTGGAAGAAACTGCCAAGAAGTGAAACTAATGAAATCGACATATTTTTACTAATTCTGTCAATATTACAAAAACAACAATATGCTTTTCTTGTAATAATCAAAATGATTAATTTCAACTAAGCATGTATTAATAGTAAACATAATCGTATTGCCTATTATATTTTTATGTGTGAAGTATTTTGTTATAACTCTATTTAATTTACTAGCATGTATCATTTATATATATATCATTAAATGTAATTATAACTAACCATTCGGTTGCGTTTTATTTCGTATTGTAAGTAAATCAGCACTTTTGCAAGTGGGGATCTCTACTATCCCCACATGTCAGTCCGTATTTCAAAATTTCACCTTGTCATCCGAAGTATAAAATAGTTAAATACTCGTATTTAATGTTTTATATTCCAGTTTAATGATAAAAAGAAAAAATATATATAAAAAATATTGAACATTTCAAGTAATTGTCGAGACAAAATGCTTACATTCTTTCAGTAAACGCAATGCCTCATTGAGTTTTTAATTACATATGTGGTAAGAGCTTTTGTTGCAGATTTTCGTAAATCTACTTGGTGAAAAAAATAACTCAACAAAAAGTAATTTGCAGCTTGACAAGGATGTAAAGGACAATCTTGTTAACGTGTTAAAACACTATTTCGATACACTTTAAGTAATCTTTAAAGTAATTTAAAGTTTACTCATGCGTTCAGTAAAGCACTTGGATGTAGTAAAAAATAAATTACGTTCTTCCGTCGAATTTAAATATGCCTGAGTGATTACGACTCTTATAATCGCATATGTTCTTGTAATAGATTTAGGTGTAATTTAATTTGGCTACATAATATCTTTCTGACTTAGCTATGATATAAAACTTAGCTTCATCTAACAAAGTAATCGGTATTTCTTGTATTATATAACATATATGTATATTATTAAAATGTCGAAATAACCATTTTTAACACTTTACAACAAAGTTGAAAAGTGTTTATGACTTTGTTCATTCTGTCTGTCTGTCTGTCTGTCTGTCCGTTAGCACGATAACTGCCGTAAAAATGACTTAATCAAAATTAAATTTTAGTATGTTGTTCCGACGGTCTGTAGAACCTATGGGAATATAAATGAATAATATTACCCAATTAGT
The DNA here is from genome assembly GCA_951213105.1 of Amaurobius ferox. Taxonomy (NCBI): domain Eukaryota; kingdom Metazoa; phylum Arthropoda; class Arachnida; order Araneae; family Amaurobiidae; genus Amaurobius; species Amaurobius ferox. The sequence goes on from OX578136.1 coordinate 90,280,595, forward strand.
TTTGGATTGAACCCGGGTCGAAAAAATGAAATACATTGAGCCCTATGGGACCTAATTTTTCAAACATTTTTTAAGCGAATTTAAAATTCACCAAGTGCTTCGAAAATTTTAGGTAATATTCAAATTGTTCCATAAAATATATAAAAAAATTCAGCGAAATATATTCAGTAGTTTTTTAAATAAAAATTAAAATAATAATTACACGTCTTATATGAAACGATCACGTGACCATGATATGAAACGATCACATGTGCCACTTCAAAATGATATATGGCATCCATCTTGTTTCAAAATCGTGATTTTTTTAAGTTCTTTTTAATTCATATTGAGTGTTGTATCCGTCCTAAAACAACTTTTTTTTGCTTAAATTCTGTGCATCTACATACTGAAACAACGCAATAACAATATATTTGAGTTTAAATGCTCATCTAAATTTGATTATTTCTACAACTAAGCCTATTTTTCACCTATGTAAAATATAAACAGCAAAATATATAGTAGAATGAGTTGTATTAGAATTCCTGTATTTTTTTAACACAAAATAATTTAGTCCATGTAGTCTGCATGGCTGATATGAATGAAATATTAATTGATTTCATAAGGAGAAGGACGATTTTTTTCGATGAAGTTTCAAGCATAGAGTTTAATTTTTTGTAGCTCCATGGTCTTAAACAAAATGTTTAAATAAAATAAATTATTATAGTATTGTGATGAATGAAATGAATGGGAGAAAGTTATGAATGAAATCCTGTTTTTATAGAGATCCAGGCGTGTTATTTTTTCTATGTCGTCATTTGAATTAATTTCAGTTGTTTTCGATGAAGTTTTCAAATATAATAAATTATCGTAGTATTATGATAATTCTAAAACTATTACCGAGGAATGTATAGCATTTTAGAGATGTTTAAACCAGGCAATTTATATTTCAATGCCGTCATTTGAATAAAGTTCATTTTCTTCGATCAAGGTTTAAGTTTTCAAATATAATAATTTAATGCAGTATTGTGATAAGTTTCAAAATATTACCGAGGAATGTATTGCATTTTAGACTTGTTTAAAAAAAATTGCATTGAAGTTGGAATGTGTTTCATAATCAATGCTTTAAGCATGATTGATCTTTCTTGTTATTATTTCACTGCGTTTATATCTCAGATTAGCATCTCAGTTTTTATTTAAGCTATGAAGTATTATATTTAAATTAATGTTTCTTTAAGTAATCTTTACTAATTTTTTAGATATATACTTCATGAAAGTGGAGTCACTATGACATTTTCTTCGAATATACTTCCAAATTTTGTCTACAGTGTGAGGTAAATTACTTAATTTGAAATGTAAATTATAGTTATTGACTACAATATTCAGCTTTTTAAATTATAAAATGTTATTAGGTAGCATTCAAAGATTATAGCATAACATTAAACATATATTACTTGGTCCCACATGTACGCAATATTTTACATCACCCAAAATGCAAAAATTTTGAAGCCATGTAATTAGGCTGACATAATAGGAACGGTTGTATTTGTTTAATTACAGAAAACTACAAATGGGAATGTTATTGGTGGAAAAAAATGTGCTTTACTATTATATTTAATACATTATCTTGGAACGTTAATTTCATAGGATCTGCCATAGATAAATATTAGCTTATGACTTATATAGATTCAGCATTAAATTTTGTAAGAGATAAGAAGTGTACTAAGGATTTTCACATCAGCTTAATTTGTTTTTCATATCCGATTTGATTTTTTTCTTTTTTTTCACATTTATTTCTCAATATTGGAGATATGCATAATTTAGATGTTGTCCGATATGGATTTAACAGCACATTCTGGAGGAGAAAGAGACATTTTCCAAGGATTTTCATTTTCTTTACAAATGCTTTTCTTCAAACATCAATTTCTTAAAATCCACAATATCAAAATTTTAATGATGATTAATATGGGATCTGCATCAAATTTCAGAAGCAGTAGCAATATCAAAGAATTTCTACTTCCGGTTCCAGAGATGTCACTTCCGTTTTTTTTTTCGGAAATTCGGATGCCTGTACGAAATAGGCATGCAAAATAGAAAAAAGAGGACTTAATAGCTTCGTAAAAAATGTAGCGTGCATATCCTTTGCACTATATGAATGTTATTTCATAAATGGGTTGGGATGGATTAAAGCACATATATCGCCGATGGGATTCAAAGGACGGATTGATTATTTTTGTCTCTTTAGATTTAAGATCGAAGTGCAAATAATAATCTTCAAAATTCAATCTTCGTTATTCTGCTTTATTATAGGGGATTACATCATGTTCATCCTTACAATCATGGTTTTAAAATCACGCCAAAAATCCTTGATCCCCTGTTACAACTCTTTGTACTTTTAAGCCACCATTTTACGTCAAAAATTCAGTCCATATAACATGTAGCGTTAATGTGGTTGGGTGCAAATAAAGAACTCATTCTTGTCAGTATCAAAGTTCAACGAGGCCAGTTAACGTCTTTCGTTCAGCAGAATTATATTTGTTATATAAATGACAAATACGAGGACATTGTATCAAGTATAAATAAATTAAAACATTAAAAAGTAAACCATACTCATAATTTTGAAGAAATAATTACCATCTATCGAAATATTTAGTTTTTCCATTTCCACATGCTATTTGTAAATATCATTTTTCGCATTGCTGTAAAATGTCGTAAAATGTACTTCAAAATCTAACAATATTTCGATTGAAAGGTATGCATTCTATCCAAGTTATTACTTTCCAACCGCAGATATTACTTCCTAACATAATATACATACATTTTTAGGATATATCTTATCATAAAGGACTTGTTTTTTCACACAAATCGCATACACAGTTTCTAAAAATGACCTTACGCACCACAATAACTTTGTAAGTAAAATTGCATGCCAGTTCTTTTTTTTAATATAAAGTTGGGCCGTCATCCCGGAAACGAATCAAGAAGTTATCAGCTTGACATTAGAAAACAGTTGTTCCAAAACACAGCATGTTTTCACATTATTACAGTTAAATATTGTTGATTTTGAAGTGGCAATATTCAGACATAAACAACTTGAGCAGAGATTTTGAATTATGCTACGGCAGCATAATATAAAGCAGGGATGCACAGACTTTTTAAGAACATGGGCCACATAGATCCACTATGACTTTTAGTCAGGTTGGCTGTCAAAAAATCGTAAACGTTATCTAACATATATTGTTTATTTTATTTATGCTTACCATAATTGTTACAAAAAAGTTAATAAAAAGCAAGTGAATTTAATTCATGCGTGACATTGCATTGATTGGACAAATGTTTTGATATTCGGTTCGAGTTTCTGTAGTAGCCAACCACAAAATTTCTTAGGGCACAAGCTCTCCTGGTATATTATACAGCAGACCGGTATAAACTCATCGTCTTGCCATCTCAAATGCTGTTTCAATAATGTTACCAATCCAGGATTAGCTAATATCATGGAAGGAGCTCCGTCAGTCGCGATATCTGATAATTTTGTCAGATCTAAATCAATGTTGGAACACTGTTCCAAAATCCCAGTGAATACGTCACTACCATTCGTTTGATCTGGCAATGAACTCATTCCAATCAGCTTCTCACTCACCTCAAACTCTTGCGTTATACCACGTACATATATTAACAAATGGGCTGTGATGTCAGTTGATTCATCACTAGCCAGTGAAAGGTAGGCAATCTTTTTTGAATATGTTAATTAGTCCTTTACATTTTTTTAAACATTGCAGTAATTCTTCTTTGCAAAGTCATTATGTTAAACTAAATTTTCTCAAAATTTTTGGCTGATTCCGGACAAATTTTTAGCAGCTATCCCAAAGCAATCTGCAACGAAATCTCCGCCTGTAAATAGTTGGCACCTTTTTGCTATAAGGCGAGATAGTTCAAAACTTATTTCTACTACAATTTTCGAATCTTGAATAGGTTTCGGAAACCTCACTTTCTGACATACAATTTTTGTTTCAAGAACGAAATCTTTTGTTTACTAGTTCTTCGGATAGTTTTGAAAATGTTGAATGCAGACTTTCATAGTGTCTCCTTGTATTGTACTTTTTGGGACGGCTACAGCACTTTTGCAAATCAACCACACGCTATTATTAAACGACTGCACAAAACAATATATTTCGGTACAGCTATCCTGAAACTGCCGTCATCCCGTACTTTGCATTTTCTACTTGGCCCTGCTTTATCCATTATAGAATTTATTTTTTACCTTTTCAAGTGGTGATAATTAATTGTTGCAACCAAACCTACGAAAACAAAATACTCATATGACAAATAGACAAATTATAACATTTGTTAATATAATTACTCATATTATCGTAAGTTAAAAGGCAATGTATGCTTACATGGTTGATCGAAATACATTAAATAAGAGTTATTTATTTTTATCAGCAACAATTTAAATATATCAAAAAGTATAATGCTAGGTAAAACCATGAAGATGGCGCACGCATTGACAACTGAATGATAACGGTTACCATGTCTGGTACCACAGCTGCTTTGCTGTGCGCATGTGCAATTTTTAAAAATTACCTATCGTATGATTTGTTGAAGTTAAAATAATATATGGTGAGGCGAGCCGCCGGCAAATCAACGGAAGGTCGCATGCAACCCGGGGGCTGCTGTCTGTGCGTCCCTGATCTAAAGAGATTTAGTGATATGATAACAGTCTGTGGAGTATGATAACAGTGGATGGAGTATGATAACAGTCACTGTTAACAAGTTCGGTCCCTCTTGAGAGCCCGAGAACAAAATGGACGAGATTCTTACACCACTGATATCATTTGCGTAGAGTCAGGTAAAAAATATATCAGTAATTCCCGGAATGAGAGCCTCCTGGGTCCATGAATATGCAAGTATGCTCAATTTATAAAGTGGCCAATCGCATAAAAGTGATTGCAGTGTCATTATAGAGCTGTTTTAAAAGATGGATTTCAATTATGCATAAAACAATAAAAAACCCACTAATGTTTGCTTACATATTTACAAAGTATTACTAGGAAGACTAAAATTTTCTATATCTGAGAATACCGAATTCGTTAAAAAATTATATCTGGAATTCATTAGTAAAAACGATGAGATGTTATTTGTGGCTGTTCATGACTTACGAGCACGGCTTCACTCCTGAAAGAGTCAAATATTTATTATAGTTAATGGCAAACGTCTTACAGTGTGATGAAATCGCAGGAATGATCCGAGGTGACTCAGAATGTTATATAGGGGACACCATATTTCTTGCATGGTGGATAGTGAAGCTGTAAGAGCAATTTGATCTTATTTTACTATCAGAGGAGCTCTCTACCCGTTGTCCTACTGTTCTGACTAGAGACTTGACGATATGCATATGTACCAGACACTATGGCTGACAGTAGCGGGCCAAGGCGGCGGGTTATCCGTTTACATGACCAACCCAAAGAGCTCATGGACCCAACCTGCTTCACTCGTAGTCTTACGGTGGGTCCAAAGTGGCTTCAGGTGTATCATAGGGGTATTACCTGACTGCAACTGAAGTCAATGCAACATCAACACCAAACAGTATATCCACAGCGATCGCATGTATATTGGATTGGCATGCTGAAGATTTTGGAGGTAGCACACGTGAAATCACTCTGTGAACTATCTAGACATTTACTGACGTCAGCACTTTTATCATTTACTGTCTTGGCGAGAGGACATTTTATTCTGACTTTCTTGATTTTCGAAATACTTTATCGGGGTGCATCAATTTTTTGGTAGATCGCTCATTTAGGGTATTGCAGATGATATCTTCTGAATAGTTTTAGAAATTTATTTATGGTTCGAGATATTTCTGAGCAATGTAAAGCATCCACTCACTTGATCACAAATATCTAACTACAATGTTTCCTCTTCAGATCAATAATTTAGAAAGGTCTAGAGGACATCATATAACAGTCTCCAATTCATTTCCACTCACTTTTAAATACAAAACAATGTATAAAAATAATTAGTTGACTCGAATGAAATGTGTATAGTGCTTTTTAAGCTAAAAAAAAAAAGAAAAAATCTTCCCTTTGTTCTATTTCTCTCAAAATTAACAGACCTAATACTTTACCCGATTTAAATAATCGCACCAAATTTTATTTAGAAGCCTAATTTATTTGAATGGTGTCAAAACCGTATAAAAAGGAAAACGAGTATCACTGAGAGAATGTTAATTCGTTTCAGGGAATGATTAAAACACTATTCTCAATCAAAACCCTACTTCGAATTTTTAACATATGAAATATACTGTTAAGAAAAGGAGACAAAATGTTAGACTTTTATGACTTGTCATCGAAATTAATACATACATTCTACGAAATATCAGCTTACAAAAAGTTTTAAAGTTATTTTTTGTTCTTTCGCTTTGCTGTCACAAAATAATTCACAAAAGAATACTTTGTGTTACACTGAAATTATGAAAGACTATTTTAAATTGCCATTTGCAAGTGCCATTCATTGCAAGTGCCATTCAAAAGTCATTTTGCAAGTGCTTCTTAAGAGTACCACTTTGCCTATTTTTTAATTTAAAGTAAAGACAAACATTGTCGAGGTTTTCACCAGAATCTTATTTAAAAATAATTATAAATTTTTTTTTCATGTCAAGAGTAAAAGAGACGTTCTTGTTAAAATGTTAAATTATTTCTCAATGGCTTCAGGTAATTACTGAAGCAACTTAAAAATCAATACATGCCTAAATAAAAGAGCTAAATTAAAGTAAAATATAATTTTCACATTTTAAATCAGTTTACATGCGTGAATGAATATATTTGTGGCAATTATAAAACAGTATTTTGTTAAGGAAGACGTTTATATGAAATTAGACGAATATTTCTGTAAATGTTATTGAATAATTATAACAGACTGTGTTTGTTCACACATTATTGTAACGATTTTGACTTCCTCCATGAATTAAATTTAAATAAAAATAAAGAAAACCTGACTGGCATCAAGTCGGAATACGGTTTATTTATCGTCTGCATCATTAAAAATATTCTTTGCTTTGAAATGTCGCTAGAAAATAAACAATGGATCGAAGGCTGTATTTTTGCGATTTCCGAAGAGAAATACTCTTATTAAATTATAATATTTTTGGCGATTATAAAACGGTATTTTGTTAAGGAAAAAGTTTGTATTAAATTAGATGACTATTTCTTTAAATGTTATTGGGTAATATACAGAGGGTGTTCACACATTTTTGTAACGATTTTGTAAAGACTTTTTTCATGAATTAAATTTAAATAAAAATAAAAAAACCTGACTGTGGCATCAAGTCGGAATAAGGTTTAATTATATTTTGCATCATTAAAAATACTATTTGCTTTAAAATGTCGCTAGAAAATAAACAATGGATCGAAGGCTATATTTTTGCGCTTTCCGAAGAGAAATACTCTTATTAAATTATAATACTCTTATTCAATTTTTAAAAAAAGATGTGAAAAGCATGATTTTAATATTTCTACACGTGACATAATTAATATTAAGTGACATAATTAATAAAAAAGGAATGAAATGTCAAAGTTTACATTTGAGTGGGAAAAAAGTAAAAAATGCGTACCCAACAAAGATTGGTTCAGAGAAAACAAGGAAAGTTTTGCTAAAGGTTTTACCGTTATTGCTGGATTCTCTTATCTTATAACGGAAAACTTAAAATAAGGAAAATAGGAAAAAATATCAAAATTAACTGATTTCTATCAGAAATATGTTTTAACATCTGTTTTCAAAAAATACATTCCATCATTTTCCCCAAAAAATCTTCACTGTATTAAGTTCCATCAGGTTAAGGCTACTAGCCATAACTCTAAATCTACTGCTATCCTGTTTTTTGCTACTACTATACTGCTATACTGTTTTTTGCTACTACTATACTGCTATATACTGCTTTTTGAAAAAATGAGAAATGAAACCGGAATTGAGACTAATCCATTTAAATACATCCCACCCAAGTCTCCCGACCTGTCTCCTATGGATTACTGTGCATTTGGACTTTTAAAATAAGCTCTTTATAAGCGGCTTCCCAAAACATTGGATGGACTCTGGAAGATTGTGGTAGAAGAGTGGAACAAAATCAACCTTGATATTTTAAGAAAAGCTCTTTTATATTGGAAATCAAGATGTAATATGATAGGTCAACAAAAGGGTTATCAGATTAAACATTGAACATATTAGAAAATAAAATTCTTATCTTTGTTTATATATATATATATATGTTTTCAAAATCGTTACAAAAATGTGTGAACTACCTCTGTTCTCTATAAAAGCTATCCCCTTTGTTTGCCTGTGAGTCTGCATAAAACTGCGTCGTATAGTAATTTCATTTTGTTGGGAGCGTAGAAATTATGACGTAATATTCATTTTTGTTAGGTGTTTCTAGAGTGATCAAGTTTAACTAAATGTCTAAAAGTAATTATATCTTGTTAGGAGTCGTATACTAATTAATAATATTAATCGGAGGGTACGTCCCGTACTTAAGTTTGGGTAATAATGACGGCCAGATTTACTGACATGCGGATAGAAGGGAATTTTAAAAATATGATTTTTTATTTTCCTGTTTGCACCCCGTTATTTAACGATCTTAACAATTTTAGAATATGTTGGAATTGTATATATTTTATTGTCTCTATAGAAACTATTAAAACTTTTGACTTAAGATTTAGCGGTATTTATTGTTTATAGGATGAATGGACATATAACCCTCTGAAAGAAGGAGCGAAATGGCTGGTATTGGTATATGGGCACTTATTTTATATAGCCATCTACTTAAATAAATTTAAAATTTTGTAGCTGAGTGGTAGATAAGCGATTTTGATATTTCGACCTACAATTAGCAATTGTGCTGGTTTTAAAATAACACTATGGACACTTTGGGTAGCGTGTGTAGAAAAATGATACAGATACAGTATTGTGGCAATTAATTGAGAAATGAAGTTTTTTTTTATAAAATTCAGTTTTATTCAAGTTTTCTATGGATACATTTAAAACTAATAAGTGATATGACCTCCCCGAGACTTTATAACATCGCAGACACGTTTCGACATGGAATGTACTAGACTAGCACATGTAGTTTTAATTTCAACGTCTCTGAACCATATGTCAATAACGGCCGAAATTAGCTTGTCCATCGTCGTACAGTCAAATTTGTGAAGCCGTTTTTTGACAATAGCCCACAAATTTTCTATGGGATTCAAGTCTGGTGAATTCCCGGACCAATCCAGTACGGTAATATTTTTTTGAGCAGAAATTTTTGATTCGCTTCGAAGTGTGACATGGCGCGCTGTCTTGTTGGAAAACGCAATCTCCGTTCGGCCACAGTTTAGCCATGGTTGGAAGCACTTTTCGGGTCAATATGACTTCGTAACTGGCACTGTTCATCATTCCCTCTACGGGAACAAGAGATTCTGTCCCCAAAACGCTGAAACAACCCCAAAACATCTTTTTGGGCGGATGCTTGGGTGCTTGATTGATGTGGTGCTGATTGAGAGGTGCTGTATGTTACTTGTTATCTGCTTTCAGTTTCTTTAAATTGTTATGAAGCGTTTTAAAACATCGGCCCTGTCTGGGCAGTAATTACAACTATTTTTACTTTCCTGTTTGCACAGGAAAGTAAAAATATGCATAGTATAATGTATTCCTTATATACATAGTATAATGTATTCCTTATATACATAGTATAATGTATAAGGAAAGTATTCTGATGGGGTCAAAAATTTTCGAGTGAAATTTTATAAAAATCCAAACCTTTAATAAAGTTACGTAAATAGTCATTTCTTATGTAAATTTTTGTGAGAAACCGATTGACATACATTTTAGAACGCTAGCATAAACCGTTCTCGATATCACATTAAAAAAAATATTAACTATTGTGAAATATGTTCATTTTTATGTTTGCGTGTGTGTGATGGTGTCTGATGGTGTCTGTGTTTGTGCGTGCACGCGCGCGCGCGCGTGTGTGTGTGTGTGTGCGTGTGATGGTGTATGTGTTTGTGCGTGTGATGGTGTCTGTGTTTGTGCGTGCGTGCATGTGTGTATGTGTGTGTGTGTGTGTCAATGAGACTGCAGAGATGATTTTTCCTGAACGAATGGAGCGTTTCAAATGAAATTTGGTACAAAAATTGCTATCCGTGAATACTGGAAGCCCATTGTTTGTAAACAGAATCGGATGTTCAAAACCCACCCTAAATTTTCGAGTGAAATTTTGAAAAAATCATCAAAAAATCAACACCTATAATAAAATTAAGCAGATAGATATTTATTATGTAATATTTCCTTAGAAAGCGATTGGCATAAACTTTAGAACTCCAGCATGAACCGTTCTCGAGATATTGCACACTTTTCAAATACATTTTTCAAAAATCCCATAAATTATAAAAATGTATATATTAGCCGTTGAGAAACATGTTCATTTTTCATATGTGATGCCATGCGATAAATTTGGCAACATCATTTTCGTGGATCTAAGAATAACTAATTTCTCCATAGATAACGCTTGGCGAGATTTCGACGGAATGTCGTCAACTTGGCAACTTTCATAAATGCTGCCAAATTAACGAAAATGTCGCCAAATTGAAAAAAATGACGCTAAATCAATGGAAATGACGACAACTTGACGAAAATTCAATATCTTGGTAAGAACATAAGAGTAGACTATAATTATAACCCATTTCTCCGTCCGTCCCTCCTTAACGGTTGGCGAGAAATTTAGCCGGACGTCGCCAACTTGGCAACTATTTTAAATGTTACCAAAGTGAGAAAATTGTCTCCAAATTGATAAAAATGACGCGAAATGGGAAGAAATGTTTCGCAAATTCTGATTTCCGTTATATGACGGGCATACCTTCTAGTCTATAAGAAATGCTCTTAAATTAGACGACATATCTTATAGATGTGAGTGGGGCACATAATTTTTATAGCGGACAAAGGGTTATTGAGAAGATTTTTTTGTGAATATATACAGACATTTTCTTAATGGGAATATTTTGACAGTTTCAAATAGTAATCATAATTGCATTTATTCCCATATTAAAAAATAACGTTTTGCATTATTTAAAAATATAATTACATGTGACCGAGCAATGTTAATTATCAAAAGTTAATGTTCTAATCCATTACCTCAAAATGCCAATGAAGCATAGATTCAAGGAGAAAATAGAAAAAGTGAAGTTAATTTTATCAACTCAGTGGTCGTGTAATGACATTTTAAAATCAACAAAAGTGTCGAATTTTGATTTTATTATTTATATACCACTAGTATTTAAACCTGTCAAAGACAGGGAAACTTACGCTCTTAAAATATTACAGTACACTTATTTTTAATTACGTTTTATTTTGCTTAATATTGCATGGCACTTAGCGTTGAATATAGCTTTCTTGATTGAAAATTGGTTTAGCTAGGTTCTGTGTCCTGGTTCATAATATAAGCGGGCACATTTTCAGCTTTCTTGGTCACAAGCGGGATTCTTGACGATTTGAAAAACTTTTCAGATCACCTATTTTGTTCACCCCAAGGAAAATATTGAAAATCCGACTACGTTACGTTCTGTCATGTGTTAGATACCCCACACGCAATGCATGTTTGATACTCGTTAAAGAATCTGGTATGCATCTTTCTAGGTAACCGGAAGAAGAGTTCAGGATTATTTGAAAATACTTTTCGAAACTCAAATTATTTCCGCCTACAGTGAGAATCGAAAATTAATTTTCGTTAGGTTCCATCCCGCTGTATATACTGTAAGTATGCAAAAATGTAGCCTAATTGGTCTTCCAGGAGACTTTAGAATATTCTGAAAATTTTTCCAGACACCTCTCTCTCTTCACCGCCAGGGAGAAATCGGAAATTGTTCCGTTAGGTTTTGTCTTGTGGTTGATATTATGTGCTCTAAGTGTCAACCTTCTACGTCACCAAGAGGCACCATGAGGTTCTAAACACGTTAGACAATTATTATATAGATTATATTCCACGTTTATTTGCAAGTTATGTCTACTATTAAATCAAAAAATTGTTCAGATGCTGGTTTTGTCGCTTCAAACTTGGTTCAGCAGTCTCATAAAGATTCATCACAATCGTGCAACGACAGTGAGTGGCTCATGATATTCAACTCGAACGAAAACAGTTTGCTCATGCCGGTTATATACTGGAAAAATTATTCTAAGCTTCAGTACGTCTTGCAGAAACGTGCTTTGTGATTCCAAATATATTTGTATTTAGAACAGATTTTTGAAGTAGTTGAGGTATTATTATTAGTATTTAATATTCCATGTACTGTTGTGTGTGTTTGCTGTCACCAGTTAGATTTATATCCAGTGTGGAGCATATAATTTTTTTTTACATCCTTGTTAAATTGAAATGGCCATACCGAGTGATGTGTGACAGACGTTTTAATTTTCCAAGAACATACTACATTGTTATTACAGCCAATGTTTAATTTGAAATATCTCCAGGATAGAATTAGCTATGAAAAATATTCCCACATCTCACTACATGTTAATGAGATTTGCTGAAGTAAATCAAACACTTTTATGATAGCACTTTGATAAGTTGGAAAAATGCTTTTAAATACTTCAAGAGTCTTTTTTGTCTCAGATATTTTTGTTTATGTGGTTCAAACGTGTGCAAGTATCATTTAAAGTTGATGGGCTAATATGTTTTTTGAATTTTAGAATAATTTCCCTACAACAGTTTTTCCTAATCCTTTTTACTCTCCTTATATACATAATGTATAAGGAAAGTATTGTGACGGGGTCGAAAATTCGAATTCGAGTTTTCGACGGGAGAGCACGTTTCAAGCATCCCTGATCTCGAATCAAACATTTTTGAGGTGATGTCTGTGTGTGTGTGTCTGTGTGTCAGTGAAGACGATATCTCACGAACGAATGGAGCGATTCGAATGAAATTTGGTACAAAAATCACAATCCGTGAATACTGGAAGTCTATTGTTTTTAAACGCAATCGAATATTCAGAACCCCCCTAAATTTTCGAGTGAAATTTTGAAAACATCATCAAAAAAATCAAGACCTTCAATAAAGTTACGCAAATAGACATTTGGTTGTGTAATTTTTCCTTAGAAAACGATTGACATAAACTTCGGAACGCTAGCATGATCCGTATTCGAGACATTGTACATTGTTCAAATAAATTTATCAAAATATTCAATAAATTAAAAAGATATATTAACTGTTGAGAAACATGTTCACTTTTCATATGTGATATCCTGCGATAAATTTGGTGACATCATGACATCATTCTCGTGGATCTAGCTCGTTCCATTCATGAGAAAAGATACATTGAGAAATGCTTTTGTATTTGAACGGCAATAGTCATTTATCTGGAATAAGAATATCTTATTTCTCCGTCCATAACGCTTGGCGAGATTTTGGCGACAAATTTGGCGGAATGTCTCAACTTGGCCACTTTTTAAATGTTGCCAAATTAACGAAAATCTCGCCAAATAGATAAAAATGACGCTAAATCAATAAAAATGACGACTAATTGAAGAAAATTTAATATCTTGGGAAAGAATATAAGTATCTACTATAAGAATAACATTTTTTTAACTGTAAAAGTAGTAAATTCATTGCATTATAAAATAAGGAAAGTCATGCGTTGCCCACATCAGATTTTTTTATTTGCGATCTCCTTTTAATAGAGTATTTCCTTTGATATTACTTATCACTAGAGCAAATTAGAAATTGACCGTTTGTCTAATAGCTGTTGAAATAAAAGAAAAAAAATTTGATTGAGTTGATTGTGTGCAATCACCAATAGTGATATATTATAACATCGATTCACTTTTTTGCCAATATTAAAATTACTCTCAAGCATTTTTAGGGAAACTTCATTTGTACACGACACACTTATGTAATATACCACGAATACCTCGATGTTGTGTATGCACATTATTGGAAACCAATGCCGTAGATTAACGAAACTGTAGAAATAACATGGAATCAATTAATTAAAATAATTTATATGCATAATGCTTTTAGTTGAAGTTCGGATGTCCCCTTTTCCTTATGAAAATATAAACTTTAAATTGTAAAACAATTAGATGTTCATTGCATTTATATATAAACCTCATTTCCTGTATTATGATACATTTTAGTCTCGGTATGAAGAAAATTAAAACGTTAAGTCTGAGTGGGAAGATGCGTCACTCTCACTGATAGTAGTGTATTGCTACATTAATAAATACTAACTTCATTACTGAACTCCAAGCAAATTCCTTCTGTTGATACAATGTAGATAAAGTAAAATATAATGACAATTAGATTAAATATCAGAAATTTCGTACAATTTAAGTAAATAAAAATTAGATAAAATCGTAAGAACGTCGCATGTAATGTATGAATTATTCGTGTGTCAGTGAGTCTGTGGAGACGATAACTGACGAACGAATGGACCGATTCGAACCAAATTTGGCACAAAAATCACAATCCGTAAACGCTGGAAGCTTATTGTTTTTATACGCAATCGAGTATTCAGAACCCTCCTAAATTTTCGAATGAAATTTTGAAAAAATCGTCAAAAAATTAAAACCACTAATAAAGTTACGCAAATAGACATTTCTTATGTAATTTTTTATTAGAAAGCGATTGCCATAAATTTTAGAACGCTAACATGAACCGTTCTCGAGATATTGCACATTTTCCAAAAAAATTATCAAAAAGTCATATAAAAAAAAATCCTATTGAGAAACATGTTCACTTTTCATATGTAATATCATGCGATAAATTGGGTGACATCATTCTCGTGGATCTAGCTCGTTCCATTCATGAAAAAAATACTTTGAGTAATACTTTTGCATTTGAACACCAATAGTCATTTATCTGCTGTAAGAATAACTTATTTCTTCGTCCATAACGCTTGGCGAGCTTTTGGCGACGAATTTAGCGGAATATCGCCAACTTGGCGACTTTTTGAAATGTTGCCAAATTAACGAAAATCTCGCCAAATGGATCAAAATGACGCTTAATCAATGAAAATGACGACTAATTGTCGAAAATTCAATATCTTGGAAAGAATATTAGTATCTACTATAAGAAAAACCTATTTATTTTACTGTAAATGTAGTAAATTCATGACATTATATAAGGAAAGTCATGTGTTGCCCACATCAGATTTTTTTACATACAAATTGCAATCAGTTAGAAGTTTGAGTTAAAATCAGGCTTCCTGATTAACGCTTGAGTAAGCTGATGCTGACCCGTACACCTTCCCGGCCAGGCAGGCTAATAGCTTGTATCTCCTAGCTTCTCTTTTGGACCACAGGGATATATCTTTTCAATCCCCGTTTACCACCTTAAATTACAATTGGAGAATATTGGATTTCATTTTACTTAAAAATCACAATCGCTTGAAACTGAAATCGAACCCGATTCTCTTAACTAACTATCACGTATGTTGACTCCTACACAATTTCTGCCTAATCTACCGAACTCTTAAAATTTTAAGGCATAAAAAAAATCTGGTTATTAATGCGTTTTTGATTATATTTTCCTCAAAGTTTACGCGTTAAAATTCAATTATCGTAAATCACGAATTTGTCATTCCAACCCGTAACCATGGTCAAAATTAAAATGACTTCATACCGGCCTTCACACACTATAATATCAGTACATACACATTGAGTGGTTGTGTTATGTTTTTCGGAAAGAGTGAAATTTCTCCACTGACGTCAAGATTCGAAGATTCTGACCCAGATTTGCGGATCTCTTGCAAACAGGTCGTTTAAGCAATTGGGTCGAAGCCTCTGATTCGATACTCTCTTGCACAGTCCTTGCTGGGTCTGGACATTGGGGGTCAATTCAGGGGCATATATATATACCCACATATATAGGCGGTGGTACTCGCTGAAGAGGCAGTTGCAGTTAAGGTAAACACTAAAAGGATTAAGACGGTAGCACTGGAAAAGATGAAGTACCTCATCGCGATTGTTGCTTTTCTCGCTGTTGGTAAGTTCGATTTGGATTTTTGAAAACTTTGGGAAAATATTGAGGGGCTTTGAGCGCACATGTAATTTGCCAGTCCCAAGAAATTATTTTATCTAATTCTTTTGAAAGAAAAATATCAACATGCTAAAAAAACTAAAATACATTATTAAATCGGTTTTCTTTTAAAACATTACAAAATTTATCTCAGTACTTTTTGGAATGGAAGTAAATAATTAAACATTTTATTTTGGACGTTGCTATCCGTATACATGGCATTTAATAAATATTTGAAAAGTGAGAGTTTGGGGATAATTTTTAAATTGAAAATATTTCAGAAATGAAAAGGCTATTTTTTGAATCGCTGAAAATTTTATTAAATGTTTTAGATATTTTTTACTTCAAATAATACTAAGGCGTATCATGGTGAATGTTTTTTCTCTCTAAATTTATTTTTTATGTGTTTTAATATCAACTTATAAAAACAATCATGTTTCGTACATATATTGCGATAAAATCTTAAAACACATAAAATCTAAGAGTAAATTTAACAAATGCTAAATTTTATATGTACCGTTAATATAACTTTACAAAAATATATTGTCTGATTTCTTTTATATATATATACACACACACACACACACACATATATATATATATATATATATATATATATATATATATATATTTTAAATGAATTATAGTTCAGAACAAAATTTCTATAATCTTTAAAAGTCTCGTTTCTTATCCAGCATAACAGTTGCTTAGTTTTTTCATAAGTGAGCTAGATTTAATGCTAGACTATACTCATAAATTTTAAAATATCCTAAGAGACATAACATAGACTTATTTTTACTGATAAAGTAATCTTGATTTAACGCTAAGTTATTTTCCAGTAAAAATATACTTACCAGTAAAAATATATCGGAATGTTACCCCTTCAACATAAAATAACGAAACATCTAATTCGACTTAAAACAATAAATTTGTCGTACCGGGAGTTACCAGATTTCGTGGCTGTACGAAGCTTAAATTTTTCGCGACAGAGAGCATACACAGGCAGAATAATAGACAAACATTTTCTTTTATTATATATAATGTTTTAATTGCATATGCATATTTTGAGTAAAATAGACAAACGAGGTTAAATTTCGCTGTATTAGAATTTATGGATGGAATAATATCTTTATTAGATACTGAAAATGGTAAGGTGACCATCATGGTTCCAATAAAATATCATTCTCTTTACAGCAAATGTTTAAGGCAGTATGTTTGAACAACATATTACGCATTACTTGCTGCAAAATGAAGGATAGTTTGAGTTTAAGACGTTATAAAATGATAAATAAATTGGTATCATGTCTGATTTCAAATAAATAAGATTAAGCACACAATTTTGATAGAAGGTATTTTATTACACTTCTTATAAGACGTACAAAATGGAAAAAAACAGAGCGCTTTCGAGCGTTAATACGCTCTTCATCAGTGGCTACATGGGAAGTAAAAATGATCGTTCACATAAAGACCAGTAAAAATGACAAATTTGCATAAATACAAACAGTAAATGAACATTCGATTATTTATGGAAAAATACACAAAAAACATAAAATGTTTTTTAAAGGATTCAAAAACGAGTATATTTTGCACTTGAGATATACTCGTTTTTAATTCCGTTAACAAATATTTTACGTTTTTTGTGTACTTTTTCCTTAGATAATCGAATGTTCATTTACTGTTTGTATTTATGCGCATTTGTTATCTTTACTGGTCTATATATGAACGATCATTTTTACTTTCTTTGTAGCAACTGATGAAGAGCGTATTAACGCTCGAAAGCGCTCTGTTTTTTTTTTCCCATTTTGTACGTCTTATAAGAAGTGTAATAAAAGACCTTCTATCAAAGTTGTGTGCTTGATCTTCGTTATAAAATGATTAATTGCAAATGGATAAGACTTTATATTGCTAAAACAATATATGTGATATCAATTATTGCAGGCTACATTTTGTGGAAATTTTAGGACACGTCATACTTATAACCATATGACACCATGGAAATGGCTTTATAGTGAAATCTTAATGTCCAAAACCGGAAAATATTGTACAAATCATAATAGAATAATATGTGTTGTTAAAGTGCAGTCGTTTATGCCCAGATCCTTTGTTCATTTACAAGTCGCTTTTTTCATTTTGGTGAATTTTCAGATACTCCTATTCCTCCCTTTTCAGTTGATGTTTCAATAAAAACCAATGAGTATCTAAATAACTGAGCACTACTTGTACTATATAATCTGTGTCTTTAAATTAAAAAAAATTCTGGCTCTGGAATGCAGTTGATTTAACACTGGTCACAGAATCGCAGTTTTGCAGAAACATATACGAGCAATGAAGGTGATTTTAAAATTTACCCAATAATGTACGATATTAAGTGTATATCTTCCTGTTAATTAATTATCACTTGGCTTGAATAATAGTAAATTGAAATCACAGGATATGTCTTGAAGCTTTTAAATGCATTTAAACTGTTGTCTAGCTGGATAATTTCAATTTCACAAAAAGACCACTTCATGGTACGAAAACTCCTTCCATAAACGATAAAAAGTTTTAAATGGTTTGTGCCGAGTGCTGACAGAACCGGAGCTGTAATTTTAGGTCAAGGAACCTCCCGCAGGATTCTAACCCTCCATGTAATAACACACCATTTTCAGTCGATGTAATTTTTTTGAATTGAATAGGATTAAAATATTCAATGTGTGATTTTAAGGAGGGTTAGAATCCTACAACTGGGTACCTAGAAAGTACTGTTCATGTTGTATAGAACCTGAGCGCAAACTATTTTCAGGTGTTACAACTTTTTTAGAAGGAGGTGTTTGTGTTTTGCACTCGGTGTTGTGGTTTCTTTTTTATCACATAATGTTTCATTTAAGAGGTTTCAATATTTTTGCAGCAATATTTATCAACAAGATTACGCAACAATTATAGCAGCCATTGCAAATTTTACTGTACTGCCTAGCACTATTTATTCACGTTTTTAGTATTTTTTAAATTCAAAAATGAATTTATTTTCAAGTTTTAAATTGAAAGTATATACCCCCAACCAGAACCCGCAAAATGAAACATTTTTGCTTAAATTCGGTTCGGTAGTTTACGCTGTATGTTCATCAATAATGAAGAAATTTTCCGAAAAATCATGTTTTTGCAATTTTAGAAATCCTAAGTCAAATTTATGTTAAAACATAAATAAAGTGTTACCTCCCAGCAGAATACACAATCATCCATCAGAACATGCAGGTATCATTACTTAAAATATAGGTTCAGAAGTCAAAGTTGTCGGTCCAACAACGTTGAAGAGAAAAAGACAGACTGAAAATCTTATAACGTACACTTTTAAGGGTGAGCCTCAGTAAATCTTCTGCCCTATCCGCGTTTTGTTAACTTTCGCGGCACACGTTTTTCGCTGAAATTCTGCTAGATACACAAATTTGGTAACAACATTTTTAAAATGCTGTGGAAATTTAGGGAAAATTACTTTAAGGGTGAACGTCAGTAAATCTTCTATCATATCCGCGCTTTCTTAACTTTCGCGGAACACATTTTTCGCCGAAATTCTGCTCAAACAGTTGCGAAATATTTTCTAAAAGATAAAATGCAATGCTTAGATTATATTAAAACTAAATTTAATACCCAATATAACATAGAATTTTTTTTTAAATTTTAATCTAAAATATTTTTGGTGCTGCCATCTGTTGTCGTAATTTAATTCATACCGAATATTTTTATTTTTTAATGAACATTTTAAAATATATATTCCCTCTAATACAGTATTAAATACAACAACATATCACATATAATAATGCTACAATCACAGAAAGGTAATTTCTCATTCTATAAATTTGAAAAGGGGATCTGAATATATATCACTGAGGACTGCAGCTTTGCCTTCAAGTTCCTTTGTCTTCAAGTCCAAGTTCAATTACGTTTCCGTGATTGTGGCATTATAATATATGATCTGTTGTTGTATTTAATAGCGTATTAGAAGGAATAGACATTTTAAAATGTTCATTAAAAAATAAAAATAGCCGGTATGGATTAATTTATGACAACAGATGGCAGCATCAAAAATATTTTGAATTAAAATAAAAAATATATTCTATGTTTTGTTGAGTATTAAATTTAGTTTTAACATAATCTAAGCATTGCATTTTATCTATCAGAAAATATTTCGCATCTGTTTGAGTGGAGTTTCGGCGAAAAACGTGTGCCGCGAAAGTTACCAAAGCGGGGATAGGGCAGAAGATATACTGACGCTCACCCTTAAAGTTATTTTTTTTCTCGGGTCCTACCGCCCCAATTGTATTTTTTTTTTCTGTTTTTCTTAGCTTCGTAGTCATATTACATAAAAAATATAAACTTTATATCTGTCTTGGTGGCCGTGATATCGACCACCCAAAATCGGGTTTTGTCACGTATATTATATACTTGTACATGCCAGTTACATATTCAGAAATGGCGACTTTGCTGGGAGAAACACTATCACGTTCGTAAAATGCATACTGCAAATATCACACTGAACTTAAATGAAGATAAATATGATATACAACTATTCCATTAAACTTATTTGAAACAAAGTGAGAACTTCCTGAATTTTTAAACCATTTATTTTAGCCTACATCGAACGTGAGCAGATAAGTGGGTTTCTTCACATTTCAAATTAAATTATCCTTCAAATTAAAAAAAAAGCTGGAATTACAAAAGTAAAATCTAGAGAGAAAGTTGAAGCTAAATGTGCATATTTCTATATATGGGATATCTGTTAGGAAGACTCTGTGTGGTAAAACGCTTCATATTTTGCTATGCACGCTAATAAAATATTGGAAAACTACTTTTTCATTGCTTTTGTAGTAAATGTCATGTGAGATGGCGCAAATATATAACTTCGATGTTCCACGTCACCTTGAGTACTGTGCTATTTTTATCAATGATATTACATCTGAAATGTGGAAATAAAACTTTTAATGCTTTAAAACGTTTAATGGGAGTTATTTTTAATATTCTGAATTTACAAAGTTAGAGTTTTTCTGCAGTGTCGCACATTCTTTCGAAATTATTGGCATAGGTGCATAGACATTTAGAAAATATACAATGCATAAAATATTATTTTACATGTCAAAAGCATTTCATGTGAAATTGGAATGCAAGAAGTCTTCACGGGGCACAACAGCCCAGTGGTTAGCGTGCGGGATTTACTCTCAGTCGGCCCAAGTTCGATTCTTGCCACTGTCAAAACTGCCGCCGTGTTCATCCGGTGTACGATCACGTTAAACATGTGGGCCCGTAAGTCCTTCCGAGAGGTTGGTGGTAGGGGAAGGAGGGAACGGTCCCTGTGGATGCCTCCCCCACTGGGTTGCGGTCTAAATTGGGTGGTATTTCCCGATCGTCCAAACAGATATCTCATACCTTTTTGTTAGGTCGGACGGTCTGGGCCGAAGAAGGAGAAAAGAGAAAGAGGGCTTCACTGAATGCTGTTGTCAAAATGATAATTATAGAAATAACAAGATATTATTGTAGTAGTCAGCAATAAATCTCGCTGTTATATTGTGCAAAATGATTAATAATCAGCAGTGTCACATTTTAACATTTGCGAGTGAGTGTTAGGTAGATGTAAGTATAAATATAAATAAAAAATACATATCTATGTTGTAATTTTGTCTGGAAAATTTTAGTGCGGGGGGAGGGGGGGGGGTCACGAACTGCACATGCCCCCAATATCTTCTGTTTCAGTATTGGATATTTGGCACAACTTTCATTGTAAAGCATCTCATGCAGTTTAGGTTCCCAAGAAGTTTTGTGTCAGAAGTTTAAGATGAGTAATGTTGAAAACAATTGTTTACAGTCTCAGAAGTGTATATTTGACTTCCAACCATTTTTTCTATTTATGTGCAGCTGATGGCACCATTAAAGATACATCCGATTATTATTGTGGTATGCTTAAGCCGTCAATTTACTTATACTATGAGTCGTCCATAAAGTTTGGACTATTCACTTTAAGTGTGAAGTACAAAGATCAAGCTTTCCAGTACTGAGACCCCAGATTTTTACCCAGATTATAAATATATTTTGCACTTCATTTTAGTTAACGGCTGCTACTATTGTTGCTACATTTTAACATCATTTTAAACTGTTCAAAAATGATTTCAACTTATTTTTTTACCAGAAAAGATACTTTTGTTTACATCAAATGTACTGACATATCTGTCTCTATGGCATTATCTCAATAACGGTAACATATATTTTCACGCCCATTTAATTAAATGCATAGCATTAACTAGTTCACAACTTCAAACCGTTTCGTAGCATTATCAACCTTAGTATGCTTGCTATGATATCAATGGTGAACAATATCAATACAATTCAATTGTTTATTTAAATGTGCCATATACCTTGAAATATAGATATTTTATGGCTTCATTGCGGATTTTTGTGAAATTCCTTGAAGAATGAACTAATAACGTGTTGGAAACAGAAATTATGTGAAAAGTTTATTTTAAGACTTAATAGCATATAATACAATTCAAATCAGTCTTATTTTGCTATTGGTCTTAATGTCATAGTTCTAATTTCCCCTATGTCTTGACTAAATAATTTCATTTAATTTCAAACTTTATGGTGATTTCAATATCTGTACTTCAACTTGATATTGAATACAAATTCATATAAATACTGTTACGACTATAAATGATAAATTTCTAATCGACATTTTGATTAGAATTATAACTTTAAAGTATATGCTGCATGTCGGTGATAAAAACTCTCACGAAGTGAATCAACTATTACCAACTTTATAATTCCGGGCACTGACGCTAGACGGCACTTACATCGTATTTTTGCATAATTAAAACCAACTTGATTCCAGTCTCTCTTATCAAATAGCTCTAGGATAAAATATTTTCTGCCTCTTTTGTTTGTTCTTCCAGTTTTTTCCCCACAAGGGTCTCAGTAATGATCAGCAATTAAGCTGCAAAACTCGTCGTTTCGATATATAAATCAGGGTTGTCACTCTAACCCATTTTGCATAAGGTAGACTACATGCTTATACCACAGCTAAACATCCAAGATACCGACTATCACGGTGGCAACGTCCTTTGCTCAGGGCAGAGGGAAAGTATCGTCCATTGGGATTAGTAGGGCAAAGATCATAAAAAAGATCGTTTCATTAGGATTCTAATTGCCATGTGTGGACTAACTTCCTCACTGAGGAAATGATTTTGTGGTCTTTGTTACGAAGAATCGTTATACTTATGGCGGTAAAAACAGGGAATTCTCTAAATAGACCATAGAAAACAAACCTTTGGAAAAAAAAAATATACGGATTGTGTGTCATGGAACTGGTTGTGTCGAGAATAGCCTTAGAGGAACTTTCGCTATTTTCAAACCAGACACTTGTTTAGAAAATTTAATAAATACCAACAGTCGAGGTGTTTAAACTTTGGTAAATAAGAAAGACATGCCGCTGAAGTCATAACTGGATGCCCTATAAAAATGTTACATGCCGTTAAAAATGTTAAAATGTTATCAAAATGTATCAAAAGGTGGTAGTTTTAATCGATGACAAATAGCTATCTGATAAATATTAAGATTATATAAGTCAGAATTGTTTTTTTTTCTAAAATTTAATTGATTTATGGTAATGAAGTTGGGACACTTTTGTTTAATCTATGAAAAATCGCTATGAAAAATCGAGCATGGGATTTTTCTGGTTTTTCAAGCATTCCATGCAAATGCAGTTATTTTTCCATTATTAATATCAACAATTTCGGATTTTTTTTATATTTTTAAATTCTTTTTGGTATATTTTAAGATAAAAATACCAGAATGTGACTAAACATATACCTCAAATAATTTATTTTCTCGTCGCTTAAGTTTTGTAGAGAGAAAATTTTCATATTATGTTGCTATAAAAACTAAATTCATAAATAGGCTTGAAGCTAAACCTAATATGTGGGATGAACTTTTTATCACGATATATGTTAGCAAGGCAGTTTTTGCTTTACAGATAACACTAATATCATTTAAATAAACATTACAAGTTCATTCAATAGATTTAATTTTTGAAAAATTACTGTTTAAGTCTCTGCGCATACACAATTTTAAATAAAACATTTAATGTTTATTTTTTGCATTTGTACTTCATATTTTATATTTTTATTTCTTTTGTTATGTTAGAAATATTTTGGCAAGTAAAATATGCGCTTTATAAAATCAAATAAAAAAAAACAAGGAAAGTGTTCTATTTTTTGGTCTAATGATTGATGGTTTTTGAAGACCTACGTAGAGGTCAAACTTACAAAACTAAAATAAACTTAATCCTGGGAAATATATTTGTTTAAGTAATTAATATAGTATCTATAGATGAAAGGCCGAAAGTTAAAAATAAAATCATTTCACGTTCAGAGCCAAATTCGTACTTAAAGGGAACCCATGGGTTCCCAAAAGTGTATCTAAATTTTACATATTTATTTGCCCAGCAATTTACACTTTTACATTACTACATTCATACATCTAATCCCATCGGTAATTTTATTTTAATTGATTAAAGATTATTGTCAAAATTTCTGATTAGTTACTACTATAACCACTGGATTTGGGTTGGAATCACTGGTGTGAAAACATTTCCTCTAGGATTCCAACTTTTCACCTGCCTATAACACAAATACGGCACAGTTTCCCTTAGAAAGTGTTTGCTTTTCTTGCCAGTATAGCGCTATCTGGCAGGATTTATATTTCTATCATTGATTTGAATGAATAAAATGTCAATCAAAAAATATATTTACAACATACATTTTTAGTTTCTAACTTGTAATATACAAAGTATTTAAAAAAAGTGGAAGATATTTTGAACCGTTGGTTGACACATAGTTTTAATTGCTAAAATGTTTTAAATAAGATGGAAAATATTGCAATAGTAATTGAAGTAATGTGCATTATATCTTTTTAATTAAATTAAATTTATATACAGTCATTCCAGAGAGAAATTTAAATTACAAAAAGGTTGCCCATACTTCATTTGGTCAAAGTAAACAAAATTTTGATCTAAAAGTACAAATTTAAGACAAAATTATCAAACTTTCTAACTTGCATCACTTTATTTCGAGGGTCCATTTCGCCAGCCCCGCCCATCTCGAGTTTAAAGTTCAAATTAGGCTCAATCGTTAGTGCATCGTTAGTGCACGTTAGTGCACGTAAGCATTTCGTTAGTGCACAGTCCCCTCTTCAGGTATTACAAATAATAAAAATAACATGGGCGGGGCTGGGGAAATGGCCTCCCCACCCACCAACCTCGAATTATAAGTTCAGATTAGGCTCAATCGTTAGTGCATCGTTAGTGCACGTTAGTGCACGTATGCATTTCGTTAGTGCACAGTCCCCCCTTCAGGTGCTGCGAAAATAAAGGTAACATGGGCGGGGCTGGGGAAATGGCCTCCCCACCCACCCACCTCGAATTATAATTTCAGATTAGGCTCAATCGTTAGTGCATCGTTAGTGCACGTTAGTGCACGTATGCATTTCGTTAGAGCACAGTCCCCCCTTCAGGTGCTGCGAAAATAAAAATAACATGGGCGGGGCTGGGGAAATGGCCTCCCCACCCACCCACCTCGAATTATAAGTTCAGATTAGGCTCAATCGCTAGTACATCGTTAGTGCACGTTAGTGCACGTATGCATTTCGTTAGTGCACAGTCCCCCCTTCAGGTGCTGCGAAAATAAAGATAACATGGGCGGGGCTGGGGAAATGTCTTCCCCACCCACCCACCTCGAATTATAAGTTCAGATTAGGCTCAATCGTTAGTGTACGTATGCATTTCGTTAGTGCACCCCCCCCCTCAAGTAATACAAAAATGAAAATATATAAAAATTGTAAGGAGGAAGCACAGTGCTGTACAGGAGATAAAGACAATCTCCATTATACCCCCACGTTAGCAAACAAATTGTTAGATTTTTGCCGTCTTTTACCAATATGGGTGCCGTGATGAATAATATTTTCAATTATGACCAAGCAACCGAATCAAGTTGTTCATCAGAAAGCATGTTCAACGACTTGAAAAATCGTGTCTTTCATCACTTGAATTTGCCAATACATGTTGATAAATTTATTCCTGAACTTATAAATTCCATTCTTGGAGCTATAAATTTGATTGGTGCTAAAGAAACATACAGAAACGACAAAACAGGCGATGACAAAGATGAATTGTTGATTATTTTTATACTAAAGAAGGAACATAAAAACAGAAATAATTGTCTTTCATCAATTGAACAGGAATGCGATAGCAGCCATCATCTTTTTCCAGACCCTAAGAGGCATGAGCATAGCAGTCCCCCGCATCCACCGGAACAAGAAGAAATTAAGAAAAAACTATTCTTTAGAGAATTGGCGCGGTTTAGCTACAGCAAAGAAACGGAAGCGCAGAATCTACTTAGACTCGGATCCATCTATATTGACATGTAACAGAAGCAGTAAAGCTAAAAATAAAGTTCTTGGCATTCTCAAAAATGCCAATTAGTTAGGTTTGAAGTCGATTAATATTGATGGAAAGCATCACACGTTCAGCAATACCTGTGCATTTGATTCCATTATTCAAATATTATTCGCAGCCTATGCAGATAGTGAAAAATATTCGGAGTTTGTAGATAACTATACAAAAGAATTACTTGCTGAATTAATTCGTAGTGGGGTGCGTGATGGTATCACAGTTCAAACATATAGAAAACGGGCTGCTATCTTACTTAACCATTTTAAAGGAGAACCATTTAAAAAAAATTCGGATCTCATTTATGTAAACGCAGCCACAACTGCAAAATATTTATTAAGGATATTATTTAAAGATTTTTAAAGTGCTACCGAAATAGTGGAATGTTTTAATTTATTTGTTTGAGACCCAGACCGTCCGACCTACCAGAAAGCTGTAAGGTAACCGGCCGGGAAGTACCACCCAATTTAGACCGGAACCCAGTGGGGGAGGCATCCACAGGGACCGTGCCCTCTTTCCCCTACCACCAACCTCTCGAAAGGACTTTTGGACCCACGTGTTTAACGTGATAGCACTCCGCATGAACACGGCGGCAGTTGTGGCAGCGTGCAAATCCAGCGCACAAGCCACCGGGGTACACCGCCCGAAATGTGCCAACAGCACACGGTGTTCCCAAGTGGTCACCCACCCATGTACTAACCGCGCCCGATGCTACTTGATTTCGATGATCTAACGAGAAGCGGTGTTTTCAGCACGGTACGGTCGTTGGCTTGGAAAGTTTTAGTTGTAATGCTACCAATAACTTTGCTAAAATTGTCATTAGTTTTTCTTTACGTAACAACAACATGGATTATTTTCAAGATGCGTTACACAGTGTGTTAAATCCAAACATAAAATGCAACATCTGTGGAGGAATTACTAAAATACATTATAATTTTAAGTCTCATATTTTTTTTAGAATTGTTACGTGAACAATGACCATCCATCCCATTTCAACTTGGATATCAACATACCATTATCATCAGTCCCACATATATTGAATTAAGGTAGTAAGAAATACCAATTGAGATTAGTTTCCTGGCTCCGTCAGCAAAAACGTCCAATGCGATCTGCCATTGCTTTCATCTGCATAACAATGTGTGGGAGAGAGTGGATGATCTCTCCAATTCCATCTAACTCGTAAGGATAAATACTGAAGTTCAAAAATGCCAAATTTTGGTATACACAGAATAAAAACGATTCATGTTTTACATATCCGAAATGATAGCATTCTTAAGTAGGCGTTTATATTCATTTCAAGAATTATATATTACATTAATTGTGTTATGATAGCCTCTCATGTTTTTGCTTTTATTTTGGAATGCTATAAATATTTTGATGATATAAATTGCAGTTTTATATCATCATTTATAATGCTACGAATGTTTATTGTAAATTCTGGACCATTTCTCAAAGTGTATTATTTTTACTAAATTCCTTTATATTATATTTCAGGTTCTACAATTTAGTACGAAATTTCTTTTAACACGTTCAAAGGCCTAATAGTCTACAAATATTTTTTTATAAAAATTGGGAAATGTAAAGTAAATCAGACTTGGGGATGTTGGTTAATTTTGATAACGTTACAGTTACATTGTAAAAAATGAGAAACCAGTTAAGCTAAATCTTTCCCATCCCCCCCCCCTATTTCCTCAGCCACGCACATGTTATTTTTGTATTAATTGGGGGGTGCACATCAGGGACGTACGCAGAATTCGAAATTTGGATAGTTAGGAAATTGGAGGTGGGCTGATGGGCCGTTCCCCCAGCAACGCACACGTTATTTTTGTATTACTTAGGGGGTGGGGGGTGCACTAATGAAATGCATACGTGAACTAACGTGCACTAACGATGGAACCTAATCAGAACGTATAATTCGAGGTGGGTGGGGAGGCCATTTCCCCAGCCCCGCCCATGTTATTTTTATTTTCGCAGCACCTGAAGGGGGACTGTGCACTAACGAAATGCATACGTGCACTGACGTGCACTAACGATGCACTAACGATTGAGCCTAATCTGAACTTATAATTCGAGGTGGGTGGGTGGGGAGGCCATTTCCCCAGCCCCTCCCATGTTATATTTATTTTCGCAGCACCTGAAGGGGGGCAGTGCACTAACGAAATGCACGCGTGCACTAACGTGCACTAACGATGCAGTAACGATTGAGCCTAATTTGAACTTATAATTCGAGGTGGGTAGGTGGGGAGGCCATTTCCCCAGCCCCGCCCATGTTATATTTATTTTCGCAGCACCTGAAGGGGGACTGTGCACTAACGAAATGCATACGTGCACTAACATGCACTAACGATGCACTAACGATTGAGCCTAATTTGAACTTATAATTCGAGGTGGGTGGGTGGGGAGGCCATTTCCCCAGCCCCGCCCATGTTATTTTTATTTTCGTTGCACCTGAAGGGGGGACTGTGCACTAACGAAATGCATACGTGCACTAACGATGCACTAACGATTGAGCCTAATCTGAACTTATAATTCGAGGTGGGTGGGTGGGGAGGCCATTTCCCCAGCCCCGCCCATGTTATCTTTATTTTCGCAGCACCTGAAGGGGGGACTGTGCACTAACAAAATGCATACGTGCACTAACGTGCACTAACGATGCACTAACGATTGAGCCTAATCTGAACTTATAATTCGAGGTTGGTGTGTGGGGAGGCCATTTCCCCAGCCCCGCCCATGTTATTTTTATTTTTTGTAATACCTGAAGAGGGGGCTGTGCACTAACGAAATGCTTACGTGCACTAACGTGCACTAACGATGCACTAACGATTGAGCCTAATTTGAACTTTAAACTCGAGATGGGCGGGGCTGGCGAAATGGACCTTTATTTCGATATGCTTGCATTTGGATTTTTGATTTGTTGCAATATTTGATTTTTGATATGCTTGCAATTCATAAAACCAGGGGGCCAATCACAGATTGAATTGATTCACATAAATTATTCTGTAGGGTATTTTAACGACTTTGTTTTCAGCAGTTTATTTTTTAATCTTTTAAGGACAATTATGTTAAATACAAAACAAGCCTTATAGTAAGTTTCTTATAATAAGTTAAAAAAACTGAAAATTGTGATTTTATCAGATGTTGGCTTAACAAAATATATTCAAATAAATAAGCATGCTCTTTAATTTCTTAAATCGGTAGGAAATCAGTTGCATTTTGAACTAAGATATCGCTTGCATTTACCGTAAATCATAATCTTCTTCAAAGAGTTCGACAATACTGAGCTAAGCCATAATTTAAACTCTATGTAGAAGATTTACTTGGATGTTAAATACAAGTAATACGAGTAATAATATTTGATAACAGGTAATGATATTTCAGCAAGTAGCTTTTCTAAAATATTGCATAAAATGAATTTAAATAAGTAAAAATAGAGTTTTAATAACTATTTACAATCGAAATTCATTTGGGAATGTCTCCCTATTTACCAATGGCACTTAAAATTAATAATACCTATATCAAATTTGATCGCATGACAGTCAAATTTTGTCAGTTTTACGAAATACTGTATGGGTAACTTTTGTGATTTGACTATTTTCGTTAGAGAAACTGCATAAAGGCTATATTTCTTATTTTTTACAAAAATATTGCACATCATTTAATATATTCTTTCATAACAACTTTCTACCTTATTTAAAGCATTTTGCAATTATGTGCGCCTACAACCAACGTTTAATCTTCCGCTTTTTACTTTTTCTGAGTCAACCTGTATAATAACATACACTATATCATGCCAAGAGAGAAAAAATATATATTTATTATAGGATCAGATAATTTATTAAACTGAAAGTTAGATTATAAAATAGAGGGAAATTATGAAATGTATTGAAGCTCGCAAAATATTTCATTAACTTGAAAATTTCTTAAAGATAGAAAAGAGTGAGAGAAAGTTTTGAAACATGCGAGACATATAATATGCTTAATCCTCTTTTATGAATATTGAATTATCATTATCCTATAAAAGTTTTCAACTTTTCAATCATAAATAATATATTAGTTTATCATATTTTATTCATAGTTTAAAATATAATTAGCCGTAAAATAGATATGCATTCTTTTGTTTTAATACCAGTGAATTATATACGTAGATTAAAAGAATGAGGAAAGTAGTGAGGAAATAAGTTGGGAGAAAATTTATTGTAACCATGAATATAAAGATAACGTAATTTATTAATCATTGTAATTAGGAATGTTCGATCTTTTAACATAATTAAAATTATCTGAGCATGTTACATTTCAGGAAAGGTAGAAATAGTATTCTGAAAGTATTTCATTAAGTATGGGAGGTTTCTTTGCAAACCAGCATAACTCGCTAGGGTGTAACTGAGCAAAGGTGTTGACCCTGGTATGTGAAATGACAATTGTGTAAATGAAATAAATGGAATAAGATTACAAAACAACCGCGAGGAAGCAGTTGACAATTTAAGGTTTATAGGCGCAGCGAAGAAACCGAATCTATTTAGTGATAAAATTTGAAATATATTTTTTTTTAATTCAGTGATTGGATGTAGGAGAAAAATTGTATTTTTGTTGAGGCAAAAGTCGAGATAAAAGTATAAAGGCAGAAAAAAGGATAAAGGCAGAAAAATAACAAGGTGAGAATGTGAGGTTACCTGAACTCTGGTAGCTTTATTCATTGTGCTTTAACAGCTTCAGATTCAGATGTGTGAGCTCTCCTCTGGGTTTATTAAATAAAAGACATTGCGCAAACAGATTCCCAAGTAAAATTATAAAGTTCGTCTATTCCACTCTCTATTTAGTTTTATTTGTATAATATAATTACATAAATGGAATGCAACATTATCTACCTGAAAAAAGACTTAAAGAAATAATATGTAATAATCAGTGATTTTAGCAATGTACATCAGTGTTTGTGAAAACCTAATAAAGATGACAAAACTTTAATTTGGATTGGTTTGCCTCTGTCAACTATTTCCTATTTATATTATATTCCCAAAAATAGTAAATAAATGTATTATAAATTGTGTATAATTTAAAACAAAACAAATATTTATAATACCTGTATAATCACATTTATAATTCTTAAAATAATTTTTGTGTGTTTTGAACTTTAATGCAAGGGTATCGCAATGGATAGTTTTATTTAAAATGCTATAAAATAATCTATTCTTATTTTAACAATCATTTTAAGATGTATTCCCTTTCTATTTACCTTTGCGATATAATATTTTGTTAGATGGTTGTTACTGTAAGATTCTTATAAATGAGTAAAAAGATTTCCTTTCATCCCATCGAATGATATAATAGAATATATTTGTTAAAAACTCATTTAATTATTTCCTAAGCTTATAAAATAATATTTCACATAATTAAGCGACAAATATTTTTCATACATATTTAAAAATAGCTTGATCACAATTCAAGCTACAGAATAAAAAATATAGATTTGTGAGTAATAATAATTAAAATTTAAATATTAAGCAATTTAAATATGAATATTTAATTTAAAAGAAATTCTGATTTTCTCAGAGCGCTAATTCACAATATTAATTTATAAATAATAAATTCCGGAATACAGTACAAAAACTCTATTAGTAAATATATTCTAACCAACTGAGCACAGGCTTAATCTTTGCGTTGTATATGAACTATATTTTTAAATTCTACAAATTTAATTAAATTTAGTGGTAGTAACTGAATATTGTTTGTCTTATAGCATACCAAGCATCAGCTCAATCATGTCACTTGAGAGAAGTAGATCTCTGCATTGCCACTATGATCTTCCATTACCAAGGTAGCGGGGTGCCCACAGATGAAAGCGGGGTCTCTCAACTCTGCGAGTAAGTTCAATTTACAACAGCAATTAATTTATAATAGTTTTAATGCAAAGTCGAGAGAGTAAAAAAAAATATTTCTCGAAAAAATACTATACGAAAAGGTAATTTCTTTCCAATTTATATGCAAAATCCGAAACATTATATTTTTATGATGCAAATAAAGAAAATAGAAACAATATCCACTTTGGAGAGAATTTTGAAGCCACCAAGGGTAATCCTTTCTCGAAGTTGTAAAAATGAGGATTGTAATAGCTATGCATAAACCCAAAATATTGGAAAATGTATCAGGTGCGATCCAGTCACTAATTGTTAAACTTGAGAATTATGTCAACAGAGCACCATAAAAAATATTGCATGTGTTTTAGGACTCGTGTGCTACATGCGCATTATAAAATTCGGTCTATTAAATTATATTGAAAATATTGACAAGGGTAATGGAATCTATATATACCAATTGCCAAGTGTCCGTCTGTCCGTCTGTAACGCTTTTTTAGGCACTTCCCGAATAGATAGAAACTTGCAATTTGGTACACGGCTCGGTCGTTCGATAAAACCCCCGGGAAAAAATCGAATTTCTCGGAAACGTTCTCTAGAGGGGGGGGGGGGGTGCTCCACACCAAAACGTTCGAAAAGTGAAATGATAGGAAAGCATGCTTTGCGCTAAGATAGAGACTTCACATTTGGTGTATGGGTAAATCGTTCGAAAGGAAGAAAGTGTGCAATTTCAGATTTTCAATATTTTCTACTTAAGGGGGTGCCGTACACCAAAATGTTCGATTTACTGAATAAATGAGAAAAAGGCTCCTTTAAAATTTGATAGAGGCTTGAAATTTGGTATACGGGCTAATAATTTGACAAAAACACCTAAGACTAATCTAGTTTTTCAAGAATGTTCGTTTATGGAGGTGCTCCAGAGAAAAAGGTTTGAAAGATGAATTGATAATGAAAACATACTTCGAGATGAAATAGATATATCGAATTTGGTGTAAGGGTAGATAGCTTGGAAGGAAGAAAGTGTACAATTTCAGTTTACCAATATTTTCTATTTTAGGGGGTGTCGCACACCAAAATGTTCGATTTTCAGAATAAAATAGAAACGCTCCTTTTAGAAAGTGATAGAGGCTTGATATTTGGTATATGGGCGAATCATCTGAAAGCACAAGAAGAATAGCGTTTTTCGAAAATATATATTTAAGAGGGTGGGTACCCCACACAAAACATTCGAAAGATGAAATGATAGAAAAAGAATGCTTCGCGATGAGATATAGACTTCAAATTTGGTGTACGGTAGAGAGTTTGAAAGGAAGAAAGTGTGAAATTTCAGATTTGCTACTTTAAGGGGTGCCGCATACTAATATGTTCGATTATCCGAATAAATCAGGCAAGCTTCCTTTTAAATGTGATAGAGACTTGATATTTGGCCAATAGTCTGATAAAAAACCCGAGACAAACAGAGTTTTTCAAAAATATTAATTTTTGGGTTTGCTTCACAGAAAAATGCTCGAAAGGAAAAATGATAAAATAGCAATGCTTCGGGATGAGATAGACTTTAATGTGGCTTACGGATAGATAGTTTGAATGGAAGAAATCCGCAACTTAAATTTCCCAGTATTTTTTTCCTTAGGGGGCTCTGCACTCCAAAATATTCGATTTGCCGAATAAATGTGAAACGCGAATTATTCAAAAATTTATATTATTCGGGGGTTGCTTATTGAGAGACCGTTGACTTTCAACGGGTATTCGGCTAGTTACCTACTGTAAATGATTAGCTTTCATCCATGATGCAACACTGGTACTGTTTTGGTGTAGTAACTCATACTGTTATGGTGTAGTAAGAAGTGTAGTAAGACGCAGGTACAGTTATATTCAGTGATCTTGTAAAATCCCTTTAAACATATAAGGTTATAAAAATCGTCTCAGTAGTACAATGAGTAGCTAGTCTTCTGGTTAGCCAGAGATAAGTGATTAAATTCCCCGATGAGCCAAGTATTTTTTCAAAGACCTTCCGACGACATATTCCTCTTTTGGTTTAATGCAGTAGATGATCAATGTCTGCATAATACTAACATCAAAAATGTTCCTAAGATCTTACGATTTATGGTAGTGATTTCAATTATTGAATACTTACGTCGGACAGTATTCTGCCTTGTATTATATATAGCATTGAAACAGGTCGTAAAGACGAGAAAATGCACGTGAATCTAAAATCGGAATGATGAAAAGTAAGGTTTCTTTCAAAATATATAACGAGTTATAATCGTCTCAATAGCTTAATGGATTGACCAGCAGAAGATCAGTGGTTTGATCTCTTGCTAAGACTATATTATTTTTGATTTTTACAAAAATAGTCATGTCGAAAGCCCAGAGCGTCCGACTCATCCTGGGACATAGAGCAGTAATGTGGGCAGCCGGAAAAATTGTCATGTGACAATGTTATGCAAACTGGTTTTAAATGCATTATATACTTATTTCAGTAACATTTAATGTCGTTTTACGCAATTTTCAAATTTAATATTTTATCTTATTCACATTTACAGATCTATTGAAGAAACGTCTCAATGTCTAAAAAATTTCACCAACAAGTGCATGACCCCTGTACAGCGAGAAGTTTTGGAACTCGTTACTGAAGGATCTCAAGTTACTGTAAATGATTTCTGCTCACAAGGATCTGAGCTCAGAGCAAGTACGTAGAGTGATTTTTATGTTACTTATTAACCATTTCTTTAAAAATAAGTATTAATACTTTATTTTATGTACTCTTTTCATCTCGTAAAACCATATAATTTAATCTGTGTGTAAAAATATAATGGTTTGAAACAAGAATCGTATATACTAACATGTAACACAACTTTCTTGATGGCTAGATAGCCCAAGTGATTAAGACAGGGGATTCCACTGGGAGGACTCGAGTTCAATTTTCAGAGCTGTCCAAACTCTCTCCGCATCTACGCGCAGTACTGGCATGTTAAATTTGTGGGTCTTTGGTGGTGTCTTTCCGAGAGCATGGTGCAGAGGAAAGATCATATGGTCCTTATAGATGCCAGCCCCACTGAGTCTTGGTATGAATTGGGTGTTATTAGGCAAAATCAAACTTCTATCATCGTTTCAACAGAGGCTGGTCTCTTAGCCCTTTGCCATGGACTTCTGTGTTATATGCTTATTCTAGCGTTTCTCCAGATAAAAGGGACAAGTCACAGCAACCATTTTCTTGATGCTGCTAAATACTTTAAATCTATTTGATGAATTACCCGGGACAATACGCATTGTCCTTCCTAATGCTAACTGCTTTGCTTCATTAAGTATCTTTTGTGTCAAAGAGTAAAGTCAGTAAAAGTCAATTTTATATATATTTATTTGTTTTACAATAAATAAATGAGTCAAATATTATAATTATAAATAAATAAATAAATAAATAAATAAATAAATCTGCAATCATTCAGCACATTGTATCTGTCATCAGTGACCCCAACGGTATTACGAAAGTAAATAGGTGATAGGTAAACTCTGCATTTCCTAACCACTTTAATGCATCGTATCGTTTAAAGCTAGCTTTGTTAAACATTCCAAGATTGGTTCTATGTCCTTGGGTCTATCATTGCTTAAGCTGTACCGGAATATGAACCACGGTAAAACTCAATGAGTAAAGTTGAACAGTACGGCGCTATTAATATAAGCAGCAGAAACTTGTCAAAAGTGTCTTGAATTACTTCGAATATTTGTAGAACCATGCATGTTAAATATTTACAGTTAAAACTCTATAACTGAGCAAAACACTTGTAAAATGAGAATATAAACATAAAGTTTTGGATTGCAAGATCAGAGTCTGTTATAATTATTTAACCCCAACAAAATCGCAAATTAATAAAATTTTATTACTGCAGAATTCTTGAAACATGCCCGTTGCTTGGGAGAGGTTCACGCTGACGACACAATGCGTGACTGTATGGTTGACATGCAAGTTGCTGTTGAGACCGTCACTACTGTCAAGTTCGACAAGAGAGTTGGGACTCTTTGCTGGTAAGTTATTTGATATTTGAGTCTAATATACTCCATGTTTATAATATCTAATTTGAATCTAACACTTGTCTTGTCATAACATACCCTACCGGCTTTTTGAATAAATATTAAACACCTGCAAAGATTCAATGTGGAAGTGAAGTTTCGTATAAAAATGAAATATTATTTGTGAAATTCATCAAAGAGAAATGTGTGTTTTTAAAAAAATTATACTTATGAAAAAATTAAATTTTAAAAGCTTCTATTTAAATTATTAGATTATGTAGATGATACTTCTTACACACCGCCTGGAATTTTAATAATGAACTAAAATTTTCAGTTTAAATTGAAAGTCGTTATATGAAAACGGTAATGCATTTATAAATACAGCTTTTAAAAAATGAAATGAAATTGAATATGCGAATTCATATGTGTGCGTAGGAGTGACAGACTTCAGTACATTTCTACACTTATTTTTTCGATTTATTTTGTTAAAATATGTTTAACTGTTTTTCATATATGAATAAAAATGGTATATGTATAATTCAGTTTAAATTAAGTATGCATAAATAAAGAGTATGTAGAAGTAACGGGCTAAATAAAGAATTGGGAATTTTTATTATATATTTTGTTTGGATAAAAACTTAGGAGGAGAATGCAGTCCCACTTCGACCCCACTGAGTCCACTTCGACGATAAAAGTTTACAATTCCGACTCAGTAGTTCAACGGTAGAGCGCCAGCTGACCAGTAAGAAGATCCGTGGTTCGATTCCCAGTTGGGGCAGCAAGGTTCTTTACAAAATGTTCTTCTGAGACACTCAAATTTGAACCTCATATAGCACATGTAAAAACCTCTTGATATTTTTTCTTAGGAACAATAATGATAGTACTTGTAACGGAGTGCAATACAAATGGCATATAATAAATATTAAATATATAAATCTACATGATACACATTTCTGCTTCTGTTTACATATAATTTATTATTGTATTATATCATAGTTATTTTTTATTACAAAATAATTTTTTCTGCGTGCTTTAAGAGTTTGTGTGTATAGTAGATTTCGCTTAATTGATATACATTGGGACTACTTCACTTTGGCTCAATTAGATTAAGTTTTATTGAAAGTGCTGAAATATAGATGTCACATATTGAATTAGAATGTGCTCATGATTCAATATATGTCGCATAAGGAATCAGTAAAACACAAATAAGAAATTGTAAAACAAAAAGCAAGTTAGTATTTACAGAAAAAACACCTTCATTGAATAACACAAATATATGTGTATTAAATACGTGATAATTAAAATTATAAATTGAATATCCCGCGGTCTAATCATTCTTTCCAAGCACTCACTCTACTCAACATATATATTTTTATCTTAATGAAATCTCTATGGCATATGAATAGCTATCACTTCTCTCACTATGTCTCATTGTCATTATGGGCCAAAAATGGCAACCTCTGATTGAGCATGGTGCATTAGAGTATCAATTGATTTGACATAAAAAATAGTTTCGTATTTATGCGATAGAAAGTTTTACTTAGGTATAGCTGTCTTTCAGCTATATCTTTAAAAATTTCTCTAATGAAATCGTTGGAAATTTGTAGTTTGATGACCGTCCAAAGGAAATGCTGCAGTGAAAAATTTTCTAAATAGTTAATTTAAGTTGTGAAAAAAAAAATAAAAATTGCTTCCATTAAAATAATATTGAACTATAACCAACAACTCTTGGTCCAATTCAGCGACATTTTGACTAAATGGCCGAAACAAATTTATGCTATATTTGCCATTGGTTGCTGCTCTTTAACGCTTTTTGTCTAAATAAGCGGTTGTTCCAATTAGTCGATGGTCTAAGGATGCGAAATCCACTTTATTACATTGTTTTTGTATAATATGATATCATTAAGTTGAGCGGTACTCAAAGGAACATCTTGTATCCAATTTTCATTTCAAATACCTCTTATCATTTCAACTTATATGCTTGTATTTCCTATAGTGGTTTCCGACGATTCTTGGAATGTGGTGAAAAACTTACTGAACAGAGGTGTGGACGTGAAGCAGTTGAAATGGGCAGGACCATCTCTGAACTTGCTGTAACCGAGCTTCCAAACGTGGTCTGCAACTCCTTCGACCCTGCTAGCTCACAGTGCCAAGCTCTCTTGCCACCAAAAGGTTCAACACCAAAAGGAACCCAATCCAGTTCACAACTTGCTCGTCTCTTAGCAACAGCTCTAGGAAACTAAAGACGTTTGATACGATTTAGGTTGTCCAACAAAAATGATACTAATTTAATCCAGAGTAGTAATTTAGTTCAGAACCCTAGTAGCAGTCCAATGTTGGACTAATATGAAAAAGTGGACATTTTGGCAGAATTGACACAATATTGGCTTAAAATATTTGGACAATATTACGCCAATATTGGCGTTTCATTGGAAATATTTCTAATGTAACACCAACATTGGCGTAATATTGTAATGGAAATATTTAGCCAATATTGGAGAACAATGTAACCCCAAAATTTGCCCAATACTGGGAATACATTGGAACTATTTCCAATGTAATTCCAATATATATATAATATTGGACCAACATTAAATGCTACTAGGGAAGTAACATCGTCTATTGTGAATCGTCATCAAGATTAAGAACAAATTTTTAAGAAAACTGATGGCATAACTGGGTAGTTTGGAAAATGTAAATGGGGCCATGCTTGTATTCCATTTTGGAATAGAAGTATTGTTCCCAGATTCAAGTCCTAAGTAAATTTTTCGAAATTTATATTTTTATTTTTGCTTATTTAAAGCAAAAATAAAAACTGTAAAATTATAAACCATTTTACAACAAAGAATAAAAATTGAAGTTTTATGTCAATCATTTTAAATTAGAATAAGAACTGAGAAAATTAGAAATCAAAAGTATTATATAATTAAATATTTTTGTGTGGCAAATTTAATTAGGACTGAAAATATTTAAGGGATTATGAAATAAAAAATATTATTTTTATATAAATAATACTTTACATATTTTTATTCAAATTAGTTTAGACTAAGTACTTCAGCCAAAGCAGCTTAAAATATATATTTTTTAACAAAAATATATTTTAAACTAGTAATTTAGTAAAATGTATCACTAGGAAATGTTGTATTTCAAAAGTACAGATGAAGTCATATTTTGCGTTTTTTGTTTGATTAACCATGTACTTTTTTAATTTATAAAAACAATTAATAGGAATGCTATTAGTTTTCGGAACAATCTAAACTACATTAAACTATTTAAAAGTATCAAATTATAGAATAATAATCTCATTAGGTTTCCATAAAATCAAAATGAATTAATGTTCTTGCATTATCTATAGAGTATGTAAATTTAAAATATTCTACATTCCAAAGCAACCTTACATTATAAGGTTTGAGATGTTTTATGGGTCATAGATGTTTTGCTTAGAGCTTTTCTTTCCTGTTTGTTCTTTGATAATTTTCACAAAAGACGGTGTTCACGGAACTTTGCACAAAAATTTTAAAACACATTCTTTAATTTTTTTTCTTTTTTCGAAATTTTAATTGGAAGCTATAAATTAAAGAAACGCGATAACTGCTATATATATTTCATTTTCAATTTAAAAAATTTTATGATATTTCTGGTATTTAAAAATATGAATAAAAATATCAAAATTCGTAAATGTAATTATTTGCTTTCAAGTATTAATCGTTTATTTTCATACACATGGCTGAAAAAGAAAACCTTAACCAGCAAATTATTCTATTGATAAAAATCAATCTATTTATTCCGATTTCATTTATTTAATCGTCACAGTCAGATTAAGAATTAATACAAAATATTCAAATTCATGAAATTCAGATGCAAATGAGAAATTAAACTACGAAAGCTTAAAAAAGAATCTGACTGATAAGAAACATCATATCTAAATGCTAATTTTGTGTGTCTTCTCAGATTCCGCTCAATCACTTGCTCTTCTTTTGAAGATTGTATTGAAAACTTCGTTTCAAGATGATTGGTTTTATGCAAATCGATTTTTTTCTCCCATTTTTATAAGGCCGTTTAATGAATATTTTTGGGTATAGTTTAACAATAAGAATTTTTTCGCAATTGTTTAAAGGGTACGCACAAATTGTATTCAATTTTTTAAAGAATTTTTTTTTTTCAATTGACTCATGTTCTACACGAATATTTAATTTTTCTGTCTGTTATTGTAACATTTGTCGTGTATTTATTACAAGTCTCCCAATTCCATGATTTTTTCCTGTAGTTTTTATGTATAGAACTGTTGTGTGTGTTAATAAAAAAAATGAAATAGCCATTGTTTTGTTTGTTTTTATATGCTTTATTTTGTATAAATTAAAATAAGTTGTTTCATGTGGCATAATATACCAGCAAATATTTGCTTTTAAGCTGCCTGTAGAAGTTCATGCATGCCTGAGAAAAATGTTTGTTAAAAAAATTCGTTTTGAATAAATATATCAGAGGATTTCGATTTGAAAAAAATGCTAAATAAACAGAATTATAAAGGCTTAAGCTGTGAAATAGTGTATTAAAAATGGAAGATATGATACCGGGTAATTACTGCGTAAATATGATACTGCGTAATTACGGCGTATTGTATAAAATATGATACTGCGTAATTACCGCGTATTTTATAAAATATGATACTGTGTAATTACCGCGTATTTTATAAAATATGATACTGTGTAATTACCGCGTACTGTATAAAATATGATACCGCGCAATTACCTGAAACTAAGAACATACAATGAACTTAGAAACTGAGAAATTGTTTAAAAGAAGCGTTTCAGAAGTTTGATATTAATTTCCTAGTGCATTAAACAGCCTTGGTGGATAATTTTCCTTCTTATCAGAGGATATAAGCATAGAATAGTCGTTAATTTATTTAAATGCAGAAAATTCTTACAGTAATTGAAATTTTGAAAATGTTTGAAAACATCAGTTGTCCCACCCTGTCATTTCTAAGAAAATTCAAGGTTTTTTTTTATATGGCTGCAGTTGAGCAGTTGCAAACAGGACTGGAATCATGAGGCACAGAGGGTTCAATTATCAGTGCAGTCCAATTATTATTTTAGCTGAAATAAAATAAACTTTAAAATTGGCGGCAAACTTTGAAACGTACTATGGTATCGGGTCATTGTTACAAAGATAGTTAATCTAAGGTGATTCCTTATATGGTCAGAGTAGTATAACTGGGCGCATGCAAGATTCTCGACAGCATTTTCGTTTTCATATGGTTGTGTTATTAAGATGAATACGAATAATAGGTTCTACAAAATGCGCATTAGCTGAACAATAGTGCGACAATCTCTGGTAGGAATTAGTTTTACCCCCTCCTGCTTGATTTGGAAAAAGGTAAAAATAATAATAATTCAGGAATTTGTTAGCGAAGTCGTGCAGTAAACATAAGTGTCCATAGGAGAGAGCAAAGGGGAATTGGACGTTCAAGAATATTTATTAGTTTCTAATCTTCATTTTTTATCTTAGTTATGCTTGATATTCAATTGTTTCGAAATATATCGTGTAGAAAAACAGATATGCCACCATCATGGAAATTCCGTTGTTTCCATTTGAATCCTCAGCACGTAAAAATCCGTAAAATTTGCGAGTCTCAATTTTACCCAATCCTAACCTTTTACTTACGCATTATATACAATGCGAATGATGAATATCTCTTCATTTCTTGCTTGTGAATGGAAGAATATTCTTTATTCACAAGAGTTTATTTATTAAAAAGAATTGACCAGTATTGGCAACACTTGGATGGACTTTATGGCCAGAACAATGACAAAATTGATAGATGTCGTGGGTAGTCTTTTCTAGAAGCTGCAAACTCAGTCATTTTATTGCTAGACTTAACCAGATTTGGATACTAAACGTTTTAAAAATGGCTAAAGTGGCAACCCTGGAAGTGACGATGCTGATATCGGGTACAAACCCGCAAGAGAGGGATTCATTATTGACCATTTGCAGAAAAGTCATAATATGAAGTCACGATTGTTTACATTGCCATATTAGATGGACTAAACGTCGAAGGGGTAATTGGTCCACCCAGGGTATCATATCGAGTACAATAGAAAACATACATGTACGCCTTCGAGCAAGGTATACTGAGAAAGTGTACCGTAAATTGTTAGCACAGCAATTTATAATCATTACATCCTTCGAAAATATACGCAGTTGTGATTGTTGTAATAGCAAAAACTCCGAACAGCAAGAAAAGCATAAGTATCAAAACGAGTAAATGCAGCAGTCGTACTTTTCTGTCCCCCATTACAATACTTTCTTTTTACATAAACTATGTATTGTAGGGAAGTTAAAATATCGAAAACATTTCGAATAATTAGTTGTTAGTTAATTCAAATAGTAACGAATATAGGGCAGAAAAATTACCAAACAATGACTGAATGCACACGATAAAATACTCACTTAAAACGTAATTATTATACGCTAGAGTCCCGATTATTCAAGTTCCGATTACCCGAGGTTCCATGTTGTCCAAGATAGCTTATTATTTACTTACTCATCACCTCTTCTGATGAAATTGAAGCATTATATTTTGTGGAGTCCAGGAAATTTTATCAGTGACTCTAAGGACAAAGATGAAGAAAGAAAATATTTCGCCCATAGAGCTAGTAAAACATCTGATTCAGAACCTATTGCCAAGACATTCATAAATGAATGAATGAGGATGAGTAACAAAAAATGGCAAGTGTGAAAGAAAGCTGAAGAATTTAGCGTACAGAAGACCAAATTGCGATTGAGACTACATTGCGATACATCGAACAACAGGGTGTGAATATAATCGAATATATACAGCATATACTTAACCAATAATAACATAATTCCTTATATATTTATTCTATATATTTTTTTTAATTCTAGATATTTCCCTAATGGCAGGAATCAGCGAGGGGGGAATGAGCAGGAATGATCGATTCTAGAGAGGGGGTTACGTTTCTGCAAGATTAGCGTTAAATTGTACAAAACAATATACAGACTTTTTCTGTTTTAACTGAGTTCGATTATTTTCAAGCTGTTCTCGGTTCGCATTAGCACGGAGAATCAGAGCTATTATGAAAAATTTAAATACAAATAGTCTTGTTAGACGAAATTGCGCATCACTCCTTGTCAGGTTTATCAGACACATTAAGGAAATAATTACATAGAAAGAAATTGATAGATATGACAAGGACGATACATAAATATTTCGCTTTTAATTTTTAACAGAAATTCCATAGGCAATAACTCTTAATTATATTTTCCGTGCAACGGAAACTCTATAGACTGACAGCAGACTGAGAGTTTTGTCACATCTGTCACATTTTGTCATATACAGTTTCAGCAATAAAAAGCAGAAGCGATTCCATTGGTATTTTTCAATGGTGTACACGTTCATCAATGCAATGGCGCCATTTTAGAGATCTGATAGTGCTTATTATGCATTGCGTTGGGGATGGTGTTTTGACTGTTTCATACTCTAGATCTTTGGAATGTTCCCACGGCTTTGTCGCTGCGAGACATGGAACCTCTCAATTATTGAAAGGATGTGCGACAAGCACACACCTGCAATCCTTTGCCAGGGGCGCTATTTCCTTATTCATTATATGAGCGTTGTGAAAGTAAAAGTGACGGGTATCAACGTGCTTATTACGTATACTTAT
Source organism: Amaurobius ferox (assembly GCA_951213105.1). Taxonomy (NCBI): domain Eukaryota; kingdom Metazoa; phylum Arthropoda; class Arachnida; order Araneae; family Amaurobiidae; genus Amaurobius; species Amaurobius ferox. The sequence goes on from OX578136.1 coordinate 90,324,611, forward strand.
CATATATGTTATTTGGTTCTCATACGCCTGAAATATATCCGTTGGTCTAATGATACACTGAAATACATACCTATCTTATTTCTTTTTGACCATTTCGGAAAACATATTTTCAATACATATAAGTTTAAGGACTGTGCAACCATTTGAATGCTTATGTTTTGATATTCTAAAATAAAACTGGAGAGTTAATTTAAATTCTGAAATGACATTCAAAAATTCTAAAGGTCGTTAAATGTCATGACCTGTGATTGATTGCATTATAAATCACGTTTAAATACCAAATCACTAAAAAATGTGGTGTGAATCATAATTCCCCTAAAATACTTTTAATATTACTATTAATATTACTTTTAATATGTTTTAATATTACTCTTACCATAAAAGACTTTTAATATTACTTTTAAGAACTACGTGAAGATATATGCAAAACATGTACTAGGTACCCCACCCATCAAAATGAAAGCCGTCGTGTTTCACAAAAGAGGCCTTTCTCTTGCATGTTTTGATTAATTCTTAAAACTACTGAAAGACGCTGAAGCTAATGATAAGATTATACATGTCGGGATTCATAATGTATATACTTTTGCAAACTTACGTGCAATTGTTACCAAACACATCATTCACGGAGCATGTAATCTAGAAAATTTATATTCGCCTAGCATGGTAAACGGGGTTTGTATGAAAAAACTTCCAACAAATTTCTCAGAAACCAATACTAAATTTAACGGCTATCCAAAATACCGTCCCAGAAATAACGGAGAAATGACAATTGTGGATGACAAAATAATTTATAATTCGTGGGCGGTGTCGTATTCACGTTACCTGAGTCTAAAATTTAACTGCCGTATAAACATTGAAAATTGTGCATCCACCAAAAGCAGGAAATACTTTTTGAAGTATGTCTATAAAACGCATGACTGTACAAATATTGCTATATTGGGGGAAAATGTTCTTAATCATGGTGAGATTAAAACATTTATCAACTCCTGATTTCTCAGGAGTTGATAAATGTAATATTAAAGTTGATAAATGTAATATTCAAGTAATATTAAAAGTCAAGGCACCAGAGGCTGCTTAGAGACTATTGCATCCAATATGCAAGAGCAATCACAACTGATTGTTCGACGGTAAATTCATCTGCTAATGAACAAAGTATGTATTTACAGAGGAAAATTTGGCTACAACCGTCGTAACCCCTATAAATATAGATATAACTTTAACAGCAAGGTGAATCAAGAAGGTGAATCAAAAAGATAATGCAGAATAAGAAATTGTGTGCTGTGATATGCCTCAGCATTATGTTTTCAACGCAAAATTCTGAAAATTGAAAACAAGGCAAAGAGGAGAGGAAACAACCATCGTCCGTATGTATTCTGTAAACTTGACATCCGATACAGAACGATTTTATTTGCGTCTTCAATTGCTTCATGTTACTGGAGCAACTTCATTTGCTGTTTTAAAAACATACGAAGGTCATACCCAAATTTTATAGAAGCTGCACCACCCCTTGGAAAATTAAATGATGCTAAATCGGTCGCGACACTTCAAGAGGCATTTAGTGAATTCTCCATCATGAGATTGAAACATACATGGAACCCCAATATATGAGTGCACAAGTTGCTGCTTGGAGATTATTTGGTTTCAAAATGCAGGAAGATTCACACACGATTGTTCGACTACAATTTCATCTGCTAATGAAGACAAACTCCAATTTCAAAGAAGCTGCAGAAGACCGTGGATTATTAAGTGATGGTACCACGTAGGACGCGGCACTTCAAGAGGCAGCTGGTGAAAAATGCCCAGCCGAGAGCTATTCGTTTACTCTTGCATATTCGCATTTCCTCAAAACGTAGTGGACATTCTTGAAAAGTATGATAATACATATTTAAAGACTTCAGTATTCATCAAGACCACGTTGACAACTGTGTTTATTATGATAATTTTGCTTAAGAAGAACTGTTTAAAAGTGTAATGATTTTAGTCTTCCAAAACCTCTATGCAGATGCATTCAGCTTACTTTTATATGTTTCTAGAACGCAGTAAAAGCACAGCCATGAAAAATACGCTTCACACAGAACAGACAATCGTCTTTGAATCAATAATGGCTGCTATTGCAATTGAAAACATTTTAAAACGAAATTTTTTTTTAAATGGTCCAAGTGGAAGTGACAAAACTTATTTGTACAGAACGTTGTTAAGTCAAATACCTGGAGATCCTGGAACTCTGAAATATATCCGAAACCGAGTGGCGATTTTTGCTGAATTTTTATCAAGGAATGAGAATGAGTGATTAAACATTCCTACAGGTATTTCTTGTAGGATGTAAAAATTATCGTGAAAAGATCTCTTGTTGGTAAGTTTTGTCATTCTTCAACGAAGTTCATTCGTTACTAATTCTCCCGTGGTGAAGGAGCGCCTACGCACTACGTCCACAAGACCCCCAGGGTATCCCATGTCGAAGGGGAGGATATTTGCAGCTTCACTTTTATAGAGGCTCCCCGAAGGGCGGAAGTCTGACTTGGCCTCGACATAACAACATCCATGCCCGCTGGCTGGATTCGAACCCGCAACCCGGCAATCCAGCGATCAGACGGAAACGCATGTCCCTGAGCGCTCGACTACCGGATCAGCTCGAAGTTCGTAATAACGAGAGTTAAAAGTCTGATTCGGTCTGGCTGTTTATATGTTATGACCGGTTGTAAATCAAAATTGGGTCCATGGATTTACATATATTTTTCACTAGTTTGATAAACTTCATACGACGCAGGCTTATAGCTAAAATTTTCCGGATTTTGAAAAACTTTAATATATAAAAATGAAAATTCCAAATTAAATATCCAAACTAAATTTCTCCTGAAATACTGAACTTAATTTGACAAACTTTTCTTACACCAATGAGATTATAAAGGGAATAAGTTAATATAAATTTTTTCGACTAATACTCCCTCCTATACCGAACAATGGGAATCAAAATCAATGTTTTGTATGTTTAGTAATGAAAGCTTAACTTGCGAAAATGGCTAAACAAATTTACATGCATGTTTGTCAGGTTTCTAAGATTAATATAGACCACACTCTTAATTTCTGAGAGCAGATTTCTGTGTCTTAAATTGTGTGTCGTATTGGAAAGAAGAAAACTTTCTGATACTACTGACAATAAAACAAGCAAATTTAATAATCTTTCAGTTTTGGTTTGTTGACGATGCCGTGACAGTATAGTACTCTCCTTGGTGTTATATATTTTGACACTACTGCATCAATTAGTGGATGGTTGGATGGCACTTGAATTTTTAAAATTATTTTATATAGTATTTTAGTATTTTAATATAGAATTTTATATTTTGCATTCTGTTAATTATTTGATGAGTTAAAAAATATATTTAAATGGATACTTTGGTAGAGCGACAGTAGAACGAGATTATCCTACACCAACAGTAAAACGAGATTATCCTATACCAACAGTAAAACGAGATTATCCTATACCAACAGTAAAACGAGATTATCCTATATCAACAGTAAAACGAGATTATCCTATACTAGCAGTAGATAGCGTTTACCCTATACAAACGCAGAATACCGGAGTGATGTATAGTTATGTTGGCAGACCTCAAATGCCCTGCATATATGTATCGCATAAAGAAGAATCCCCGATGCAAAGAATTCTTCATATTTCTTTCTGTACGTCCACGATATCGCACCGAATGAAAATATCCATTTCCATTATCTCTTGAGAATTGTGTAAAAAATTCTGGGAAATGGAAACAATAACACAATGTAACCACAAAACAGGAAGTAAACGATTTAGTGCAGATATAAAAAAGAAATCTAGGAAGAATCATTAAAACAGAACGAACTGGCATTTGATCTTTGTGAAAGGAATACAATGGGCGATTTCATGTGATATAGTTTTATCATTAATTGTTGAATGAAAAAAGCAACGAATATTGGAAATACTGGTTAAGATGATGTGTTATAATTATAATTAAATATTTTAAACAGAGAGCAAATTATAATCCGACTAAAAAATCATTGAATCCAATTTTTCCTTTTAAAATAATTTTTTGTTGTTATGCATATTATTACATTTTTATTAGTTAGATTCTTTTAGAAATGTTTTATAGTATTTATTTTTCCATTTATCGAATATTTATACTTTGTTTGCTCTATTAAAGCTGTTCATGTATTAGTCTTGTGTTTTTTATTGGCCTAAAGAACCCTAATAATCTTTTACCATCTAATAATTTTCACTTTTAATGTATAATAGGCGGTTCTAAAATTGTAAAAAAGAATTGAACTACCAAGTATTACCACTTAAACAGTTTCTATTGCTCTTATAAATATTGGATATAATTGAACAAGGTTTGTAGATCTTTCAAGGATTCTAAAATTTTCATTTTTGATTTCAAAACTCGTGGTCAGTGATGGTTTTCCTTAATCAGAAATCTGTTTCTGTAAACAATGCATCTGTGTTTGTAATTGTGTGTCCTATTGGGATGGGGAAAATATCCTGATGCTACTGAAAATTAAACTGGCAAAGTTGACAGTCGTACATTTTTGGTTTCTTTGCTTGGTCATAATGTCATGGCAGTATGATAGTCTCATTATTATATTTAAATATTTAAGACGTTCAGAAAAATGTCAAAGATCAACTCTATTACGTATCTAAATTTAGATAAGTTGCTTTAATATCAGTATGGCATCTTCATTTCCGATGAACTAGACACAGGAAAATAGATATTAAAATAAAATATTTTTAATTTATCAATATAGCAGTTTCATTGATCGGATTCAAGCTATAAAATCTCAGCCAAGGTATTTTCTCATTTCAAAGCTATATCTTTATATCTAAAGTGATTTATTCTTTAAAGATAGACGTGATGTTTGGAGACAGCTTATGAACTACTGGTACTTCCAGCAGTTCCAATTGATGTGCAGTGAAAGATCGAATAATGTGTAACCTAAGATTCAGTTGATGTGTAGTGAAAGTTAATATTCCGTCGTGGTTTATAGGTACAATTAGTTGGTTACACCAGTTAATAATATTTTATTGATTTAAGCTTAACATTATTATGATTATAAAGATTGTGTCCTGTTTGCCTGAAGATTCATGGAACGCTAGTCTTTCTAGCTCAATCAGGAACTAGCTATACGTTGACACTCTTACAGCTATTTCTATTTAAAGGGAAGCAAACATTAATAAATGCTATCAAAAACAGATAAAATATTTTGTTTGTTGAAAAAGCTTGTACAAAGTTCTTTAGAAGTATGTGCGCATAATTTTTTCTTCCTGAAATTATTGGAAAATTTCTCAATGACCAGTTAAATCTGGAACATAACTCACAATTATTCAAAAATGCAGAGGATTTTTCTTAGAACTTGGTATGCAAAAATTACTAATCTGAATTGTTTTAAATATGAGGCTTTTAAACAGTAATGATAAATACACTCGTTAACCCCGTTACTCGCTTTGCAAGCTAATACGTCCGTTAGATGGGGGGGGGGGGGGTCAACCATTGCTCGTTAACACTCACCAATCCCGGGATATCATTCTATAACAATTCCACGCCCGCTTGTACACAGGACATCCCACGTGTCCATTGCTCGCGACCGCTCGCCAGCTCCCAGGGCCCTCTGTTGTCGACTGTCCATTAATTGCCGGAGATAGCTTAGCCAGCTCTTTGGTTACTCTAGTCAATCATATGTTGAAGTTTCGACTCCAGTTCGCCCCCTCCGGTATCCATGCACCCCATCCAGCTCGTCAATATATATATATATATATATATATATATATATATATATATATATGTGTGTGTGTGTGTGTGTGTGTGTGTCATTTGGATGATTTATTGCACTGAAAGATCAATACAAAGTGAGCACGTCAATATGGCATTGGTCCACCTCTGGCCTTGATACTAGCTGTTACCCGACGTTTCATTGATGCATAAAGTTGCTGAATGGTGTTCTGAGGGATGTCGTTCCAAATGGCCTCCAATTGACGAGGTAATTCGTTTATATTCAGGGATGGTCTCAGACGACGCTCATCTCAGCCCAAATGTGCTCAATATAGACGAGAGATCTGGCTGGCAAGGAAATGTTTCTTCATTTGTGCGTTTCTTGACTTCTATTCTCGGTGGTCTGTTTCTCCATGTTTGGGTGCTTCTGACTAGGCACGTATGGGGGATCAACCTTAGCAATGCATTGGTTCCGTGAGCGTTTGCCCGGGCTGGAAAAGCAGCTTTAAACGGGATTGAGGAGTTGCCATCCTCCTCTGCCATTGCATGCATTGTATTTGGTTTCCCCTCCATTGAACTTTATCCTCTTTTTTGATATCAATTATATATATATATATATATATATATATATATATATATATATATATATATATATATATATATATATATATACATATATATATACATATACATACATATACATATATATATATATATACATATATATATATATACATATACATATATATATATATATATATATATATATATATATACATATATATATATACATATATATACACATATATATATACATATATACATATATATATATATATATATATATACATATATATATACATATATATATATATATGCTATATTTTATAACAAATTTTAAATGCGTAAACAATGAAAAAAATAATAATAAATGGCGAGGCTATCCGAAAACTTCAAATTTGTCAAAATTATGAAGAATAAACAATCATTCTATATATACACTCACGAACAATGAAAGTTGCACAACAAGAAGAAAACATGGTAGAACCGCGAAATGATTTAAATAGCTAGAGGCTGGTATGCAAATGACCCCAGACTGGTGTGATTGCGAATGACTGCACACCCGTGAGTAGCGCTACAACCATGAGCCAGCGGCCTGCTGCTGAAACCGGCGTGTAGTCGACGCTCCATCAATGCGAGAAGTTTAGGCCGACGCAAGTATGAGTACGGAGTGAAAAGAATGATGGGTAGACGCCAGAATCGTCGATATACGCAACTGACGGACTTCGAGGTGATCTTCGGGGTGAAAACCGCAGAGAGCGCCGAATAACCCGTCAAGTGGATTGTTCGGATTATACCAGCCGATGGTGTTGAAAGCACTGGCCACGGGACGCCACCCAGACACGGAGGACCGCCAAATTCTCGCCAAGCGTTATGGATGAAGAAATAAGTTATTCTGACATCAGATGAATGAATATTGGCGTTTAAAATACGAAAGTATTACTCAAAGTATCTTTTTCCATGAATGGAACGAGCTAAATCCATGAGAATGATGTCACCCAATTTATCGCATGATATTACATATAAAAAGTGAATATGTTTCTCAGTAGGTAATACTTTTTTTATTTTACATGATTTTTTGATAATTTTTTTTTAAATGTGCAATAACTCAAGAACGGTTCATGCTAGCGTTCTAAAATTTATGTCAATCGTTTTCTAGTGAAAAATTACATAAGAAATGTCTATTTGCGTAACTTTATTAGCGGTTTTGATTTTTTGCCGATTTTTTTCAAAATTTCACTCGAATATTTAGGGGTGTACTGAACATTCGATTGCGTATAAAAACGACAGGCTTCCAGTGTTTGCGAATTGTGATTTTTGTACCAAATTTTGTTCGAATCGGTCCATTCGTTCGTCAATTATCGTCTCCACAGTCTCTCTCTCACACACACACATACATCACTTCAAAAATGTTTGATTCGTGATCAGGGATGCTTGAAACGTGCTCTCCCGTCGAAAACTCGAATTAGAATTTTCGATCCCGTCCCAATATTTTCTTTTTCATTATGTATATAAGGAAAGTAATTGAAGTTCTAATGTTACATTCGAAATTAGAATGGTAGATATAAAGATAGAAAAATGAGTCACGTTTCATACACAACTTTCACATCAGTGACGGAAGGATACAAGTTACTTTACATATATGGATACACAATAAAAATTAGCAAAATTGTATAACTTGTAATATTCTAATTTCGAATGGAACTTTAGAACTTCAATTACTTTCCTTATATACATACCCAAGTAGCACAGGCACGTTCACAGCACATACAGATTTAGTACTACGAAAACGTTTCGATCACGTACTACGGGCACGTACACAGTACGTACTGTGGATACGTACAGAGCACGTTCTAGTAGCACGTGCCGAATGACGTCTATCTGTCACAGCAAAACACCGTCGAAAAGTACGTACAGAATTGGTGCTATAACACAACTTTTTCACGTGGTATAGCACGTCGAATACTATTGTTCAGAGAACTTTTATAGTACTATAGATAAGCACGTGTTTCTAGAACCATTTGATAACGTTATATTGCACGTCGAATAAGCATGTTAAGACACCTAGATTGGAACCCCCCCCCCCCGGAGATTGGTAAGGCACGTGACTTGACACACGCAAAACCAATAATGAACTGGTTTAAGCAAATCAAGATATATACACCTACGTATGTTTCGGAAATTAATTGGATTTCCGTCTTCAATGTAAAAAGTATTTTTACACTGAAGAAAATCCAGTTAATTTTCGAAACGTACTATGTTTATTAATCTTGATTTGCGCTGCATTTTACGTTGTAAACCAGTTCATTTTAACAGAAATGGTGTTAGGGTTTTTTATAATTAACTTTCACTAATTTACATGTCTAATATATGTATATATGTGTGATGTGCTTCCAAGTGGAGGTTAAAACTACGATCTTCGAATTTGATTAACTTAATTAATCTCTCCCCACTTCTTTAAATCCTATGATAATGTTAAATATTTGTTTCACTTTACAAGTCAAAATTATGTAAATGTCACATTAAAATTTAAATAATGACTTATTTCAGAATGCAGAAAATCAATCAAAATTAATATTTTGAAATAATATGTATGCAAATTATTACTTATGTTCTTTTACTCAGATATAAATAAAAGCCTCAACTTATCTATTATTTTCCTGTTATTCAATTTTAAAACATTTTTCTGTAACGTTTACACATTTTATAAGATAAAAAAATGAATAAGTAGCAAAATTAATCAATCAAACATTTAGTTAAATGTGTCAAAGATTTTCTTGCACAAAATTTAAATGTTGTCTTTTGATTCTCAGGGATGGACATTTTTGTCATCATTTTATTTAATTCATCCTATAAATATTAACATTTGAAGAATACCATTCATAGAAGTTATTTCCAAAGGGACAAAACTTGATTGAAGTGAAAAAATAATTTAGGTCCCAGCTTCTTCTTACAATTCTATTGTATTTAAGTTTGATAATATCTCCAGGCCCCTAAATACTTTCCACACCACCGATTGAAGTTGTCCAGTCTTGATTGAAATAAATTTAATAAGGGGAAAGCTAATGCTTAGAAAAAAAAAATTACTCAAACAGCTGTCAGGAATAATCCACAAACACACGCAGAAAAGAATTATTTTCCTAAAAGAATTATTTAACAGCATACAAGGTTGATTAAAATTATCAACCAATTTAGGAGGCCTTCAAATTAAAAACTAGCAATAATGAAGGCAAGAACTGCCTTTGCCTCTAAAACTGGATGATAGTTTTAATCAATGTTTTATGGTATTAAAGTAAAGGTATTTTTTTTTATAGTGGTGAATATTTTAAGCTGCTCACATTGGTTTTGTAAACATTGTAGGCTTATCTTCTTCAAAGAAAGGTATGCCTTTGGCACGGGATCAGTCTTCTTCCAACAATGTCATTTTCCCTAGGGTGTCTGTCCACAAGGCATCTTAGTTCAGCATTCTCAAGCATCTTGGTTTCAGTTTTTTTTTTCCAATAGACAAAATATAAATATCACATTCACTAGCAACTGATTCATTAAGTAGATTGAGTAGCATCATAACTGCTCTTTAGCATGTATCTAATAATTTTTTAATTGTTGATCTCGATCCACCTGGATCACACAAATGAAGTGAGGCTCAGGGATGTATCTACAGTAGTCGGGGTTTCCACCACTCAGAATTTCCGACCACCACTCAATTGCCGACCACCACTCATCCAAAAAAATATACATATTATAATTACATTTAAAAAAAGTTATATTCAATTTTATCAAATGTTTTTCTTTAATATAAAAGTATACAATACTAATACTGTTTATGTGTGCGAATTAACGTAAAGCTTGTTTCGAAATTTTATATTCTCAATTATAATTGTTCTGGAAATCAACCACCACTCACATTTCTCTAGATACATCCCTGGAGGCTGTATATTGGAATCTTTTTAACTAGCCTAACAATTAAAGAGGATATAAATAGTTAGGGGGTGTAAATAGTTTTTTTCCAAAGTTGAGACCTCGCTAAATTTTTATCTTGTACCTGCTAATGGTAGATTCACTGCCTTTCATAAAAATTTTTAGGCAAGTTTTAAAGATACAAATATATAAAAATATGATGCGTTGTAATATAGGATAATATTCAAGACAGCTATAGCCATCATTTCTGTGCACACCACCAAAAAATACAATGGTATGTCCATCATTTACATGGAAGCATTAAAAATGTTAAACAGTTACCAGCTGTATAACAGAAATTTAAAAAAAAAATTATTTTAATCAAGAATGAATTTCAAAATTTATGTAATGACTCTTTTTAAGTTGCTTGAACACCAAGGGCTGAAAAAAAAAATCACATTAATAAACTTTTAAATAAAAAGATGAGAAAATGTTTACATAGTTTTCATTTTTATTAAGGTACAATAAGCATGTGTATATTTTGGTCTAACAGAATATGAAAAAATCGACTATTTTAAACATTTTAATATTTTTTCAGATTCTTGACAAGGAAGAGCTCCTTTGCATTCCTTTAGAAAAGTACTCATTCTATATTCTAGTTGAAAAGAGTCCTGAAAAAAAAAAAGAAAAAAAAAACTATAATAAAATTAAAGAATTCATTAACTATAACAAATTAACAATCACACTGTCAACTTTGTTTAAATTATAAAAAATACAAAAGCCATGAAAACTGTTTAGAAATGTCCTATTTCAAAAATGGTCTTTTACAAAGTTAAAAATGCAATTATTAAAGTATAAGCAAGCCTGGACTTATGTTATTGATTCGATCATAGACATACTACTGTAATCAAAAAGTATTCCACCTTATTTCCTTTCATGTAAACTAGTGCGAACTCTGTGGCAGGGCAGTGTCAGCAGATACATTTGACCTTAATGGGCATGCATGAATTCTTTCATTACTGCTTGACTTAGTTACAACCAAGAAGGCAAGCACCTGGGTTTGTTATGTTTTTCATACTTACTCTATCTCCATCTTGAACCACAATGAACTAACGTGTTGAGCAACACCATTCAGCAAGTCTTGTAAAAATCTTGATGCCGAGTCTGAAACAATCAGGAAGATTTTCTAGCACGCTTTCAGGAATAATGCTATGGAGATGACACAAAAGTCTGGTGCAATTGTTTCAAGGATGAACAAACGTCTGTTCATAATAATCACAGTTCAGGCATGCCATCAACAAACAGGAATCTTGAAATTATGGAAGGTGTTTCTGCTTTGGTGATGGAAAACTGTTTTCTTCATTAACTTTTAGAAAAATTGAAAATGAACTTTGAAAATCTTACTGGTTAGCAAGGTTAATAGAATATTAACAGGTTGTCTTGTTCGCTATTCCCCCCATGGTAACATTTCTGGATGAACCGTGACGTCACTGCTAGACCTTCCAATCTGTAAACAAGCGGCACTTCGTAGAAAAATGTTGGATAATTGTGGAAAATAAAAGGGGGGGGGCGAAGGTATCATCTGGAATTTTATGCTAAAAGAAACAAAGGCTATTTTTATCATTTTATTCCAAGACAATTTCTTTTTTCTCCGAAATTTGTCTAATACTTATGTGGAAGGTAGCTTCAAACTAAAAAGATTCCATTCAACGTTTGCTTTAAAATAAATACGGGTAATTGTGTCATTTTAATGAGACTGTAAATATATTTTGTTTTTACAAAATTATTCATAAAATTACAGTAGTTTCTTTTAACTTATGAATATCCCTTTCTTGAACAAAAACCATTTTTATTGAATCGAAACTACTCTGTCGTACTCAGGATGAAGCCCTGCAATTTGACGGATCAAGATATAAATGCCATAACAAAAACTTTATTAACAAATTTACTAACAAAAAAAAATTCTTAACAAACTACATTTGACGTGACTAATAATTATTATTGCAATGGTTTGATAAAATATGTGTTTTTAAATTTAAATCAATTACTGTTTTTTCTTCAGATGATTTTGAAAGTTTCCTGACTTTATCTCAAATCCGGACAATATATTTTTTCAAAAACATGTAACATTTTTTAACTACACAAAAGCTATGCATTGCCTGAAAATATTTATTCTAATTTATACTGCATTATTCATGCCTGTAAACCTCGGAAATACAATCAATATTTAAATGACGACTGATTTGCCCCATTTAGATTAGAAATATATATTTATATCCTCAAACCGATTCCCATAACGCACCTAACAACTATTGGCTCTTCTCTGACCATTCAATTATCTGTCAACACAGCATTCAGTAATCTTTGTATAAATTTCTCTTATGTTAAAATCTTAATAGCTTCCCCTCTCATCAAAAATTTGCTATTTCTTTTCATATCGACAGAATTCATTTTCGTAAACTTCACATTACTATGCATATACTGTTTTATTTTATTCTATATTGCTTGCATACAGTTACTATTGGATAAATATTTAAATAGTTTTCGATCAAAGTTTCTCAGTTTTTCTTGTCTGTCAGAAAACGGGTCTAGCAGTGATGTCACTCGTCTTTCTTTCCGGGGACAAGTTTTTCCACGAATGAGACAACCTTATATATAAGATATTCTACGGACCTTGACTGGTCAGCACATTTTTTTTTTAATTTTTTATATTTGCATTATTATTCTCAAACTAAAGTAAATATATAACTGTAAAGCAAATACTACTCCATTTATAACATTACCTGTAACAAATAAGCAAGCATATCCACAAGTTTTAGGGGCAAAAACAAAGTTTTTTCGAAAGGGCAAATGAGACAGAGCCGCCACTCCAACAAAGGTAGAAAATGTCTGTCAACAAAAAAAATTTTCCTATGTAAATAAAAGCAAAAAGGAAAAGATTACTATTTAATTATATATATATACATAAAATATATTTGTATTTGGCAATAAAAGTATGACGGAAAACAAATCTGATGTGGTCAACATATGGTTTCCTTTCCATTATGCAATGACTTCACTTTTTTACAGTTGCAATAATATATACAGATTCATAGCACAAAGTTTGGGCTTTGAATTGTACATTCACATTTGGCATTTTTCTTGATGACAACATGTAAATATACAAGGTGATTATAAAAAAAAACTTTGCAGATATATGAGCCCTTAGCGATCATACCGTTCCAGGAAATGTAAAGAAATTTTGGATGCAGGTATTTTAAGGTATGCGCTCAAGAATAATGTGAAAAAACAACAGTCCTGCTCTCACAGTTAGGGTTACAGTAACACAATTTTGAAATTTTCAAATTGCAATACCTACTTTTTTTTAATTGGAATGGGATTTTTACAGTGAAAAACCATAAATGGAGTTGAAACGGTATCTGCAACACAAAATACGTCGGAGCTAGGCAGACTAAGAAAAAAGTGAAAACAACAAATAAGATCAGACCAGTGACAGAAAAACAAAACATTTTATTGTATATCATAAATTTTCTATGTGCTCGCCTTCACACACGATGACACTTTACATGCAACAGATGGTGGATAACACTGAAGCACATACCATGGCAAGAGAAATCTGTTGAACCTCATATGTGATGGTATCTTTCAAATGAAATAGAGTTTGCGGATTGCCTGTATACTCTTCGGATTTCATGTATCCCCACAGCCAAAAATCCACTGGAGTGAGATCGGGGGACCTGGGTGGTCACGGAAATATGAAATGGCAGGAGATAATTTTGTCACCAAATTGTTGTCAATAAACATTTCATAGAAGATCCCACATGTGGTGGAGTGCCATTTTGCATCCACACGACGTCAGATAGGGCATTTCACTCATTGCAATTCAGGAATGATGCAATTGGTTAACATTGCTTCATAGCGGTCAGTCACTCGTTACTGTACACGTACATAGGCCTGCGACAGTAACCTCTTAAGGTGCTTGTTATCCCGCACTACACAGTCACTTTTACGTGGAGTAACGCAAGTGAGACTACCCCATCATGGTGATTTTGGTCAGTCCAATGCATTCAGAATTCCCATTACCAGTCAAGGAGAAATGTGCCTCGTCCGCCCACAGAATGCATAAAGGCCATCTGTTATCATCGTCACACCGGATGAGGAATTCATTAGCAAAATCTAAACCTAGTTGGTTATCATCCACTTGTGCAACATCTGGACACGCTGGAACAGATACGGAAACATGTGGAAAACAGAGCACAGAATCTTGCGGACCGTAGAATTCGGCAAATCCAGCATCTGTGAAACACCATGTGCACCTGCAATATGACCTTCGTTTATTGTCTCATGCACTTCTGCAACAACCTTGACAGGAATGGAATGTCGTCCAGACCGAGATCGATCGCATGTGCAATCAGTTTCTTCAAATTTGCGCATCAAGTCCCGTACAGCTTGCACAGAACACAGGCATCATCATAGCCAATGGTTTGTGCGATAGACACGTGATGTCTCTGCGACATTTTGCTCATTCAGGTAATACAGCTTTACCATTTCACCTCGCTGTTTCACTGTAAGCGTCATGTTGGTCAAGTTAAAGTGCAAGAAAGCAAGCAGCACTCAAATCACAATGCCTTTTCTTTCTCAAGGCGATGACGTCAACCATGACGGTGTCTTACACCAAACTTGGAAATCTGCATACCTTGGTCTCTTCTCCTTTCGAAGGAGATTCAGCAGGCTGGGTTCTGAGCCGAACACACAGTGTGAAATGTGACGTCAATGGAACAAAAATTCGTGTTCTGGTGAGCGCCACAGTTGTTATGATTTTTTTTTAGTCTTTGCTTAGCACAGGCATTTTTCATGCTGCAGGTACCGTTTCAATGCCATTTAAGGTTTTTCACAGTGAAGATCACATTCCAATAAAAAAAAAAAGCAGGTGTTGCCATTTTAAAATCTTAAAATTGTGTCACTGTAGTGTAACCCTAACTGTGAGAGCAGGACTTGTTTTTTCACATTATTCTTGAGTGCATACCTTAAAATACCTGCATCCAAAATTTCTTTCCACTTCCTTGAAAGGTATGAGCTCTAGGGGCAGCATATATATCGGCTAAGTTTTTTTATAATCACCCTGTACTTCAAAGTAAACTCATATTTCATGCAAATCCAACTTGACAATTAGAAAAATTGACAGTGTTCGTTCAAAGTAGATAACCATCTAATCATTCATTCTGTATAAAACGTGAAATGCAAGGATAAATGAATAAAGTAATACTAATACCACAATGTTGTTAGTATTGAATTAATATTAAGTAATTGAAGTTTTATCAAATTTCACATAATATAATTATAATTTCATTTCAACACTATATCAAATATCTCAAGGAATGCCTATAAAAAATTTCTCCAGTGACCAATATGAAATATCTTTAAATTTAAGCAAAATGACATATTCTGGATCAATCCGATTTGAAAAGATTCTTTGTCAGACTCTTAGCAGAAATTTTATGTTAATAAACACAAGTAAGGAAAGGTATGAGCTTTTAATGAGATAGAGACACAAAAAAATCGTAAAAATGGAAGAACGTTTTCCTGATTGAATGATTAGACAGTTATGAATATAATTATACAGCAAAATGAAATAAATGCTATACAAAAAGGTCCTGCAGCTTTTCAGATACACCTTGAATATGGATGCTACAGCAATTTATTGTTAGACTCAAGTAATCATGGACAGTGGAAGAAACAGGAATCGGAATATATGAAATACCTTGATGATCTTGTTCCATATGGTGATGGGAAAAAATGCTCAAATTTACAATCAGATGATCATTCTTGGATTTAAGAGATAATTTTTCCTACTTTAATTGTATTTTTTTAACCATGATATGTAAGAAAATTAAGAATTTTAGTACAAATTTAAGTAGTTTCAAGATCCTTAAAAATCAAAACCAGAAGCTTTTAAGGGCAGCAAGTACCCTGTTTATGATTCCTGCCAGTTTATCTTTTATAAGAAAGTCTGAAAGCAGATTTATGGTGAATGACAAATAGCTTGAAATGCAATATGAAAAGATGAAGTAGCATACCTGCCAACCTCAAAATGTTGAAATTAGTACAATTGACATCTAAAATTAGTACAAAATTAGAGTACAATTTTCATATGCAAAAACATTAGGCAATACAACTGAGGAAATTAATGAAATTAACCTTTATTGTACCTTGATATAGACATTCAATTAATTTTCAACACTGTAACATAAAAATGACATCTATTGGCCAAGAATTTGATTGCTAGAGTTTTTAAGCATGTCATAGGTGTGACTTTGCATTTTTTAAGAATTTGTCATCATATTTTTGCTCGTAACATTTTCCTCTTTGCATGGTCTTAATTAACAAATTTTCTAAAATTGCATCAGACATCGAGCTATGAAATTGTGTCTCATTTTTCTTTATTTGACTAAACATGCGTTCGCATTCAGCATTTCCATGTAGCAGTTAAAATTGATAACATAACTCTGCCAAGCCTATCGTATTTTAAAGCACCATTTGCCAATTTTATGTAAGACCATTTAGTTTTCCTCTTCAATATGTTCTGGTATATCACCTACCTGAAACACAGAAAACTGAGCATGCAGCTTGTCTATCGCTTCTTCTTCACTCACTATCTTTGATATGCAACATAATAGGGAATCTGTGAATTGGTTACAACTGACCATCATTGCTATTACTTCCGTCAGTTGCAATACAGAATGGAGTCAACTTTAACAAGTCCACCAATAATTCCTTTCCACTCGAAGCCATTTTATTCAGAACAGCACTAATCTTTGTCTCTCCACACTCATAATTTTTAGCAGTCTCACAGCGAGTGAACATTTTTTTGAAAAATGGTCCATCATGATCAGCAACAGAAATAGGAAGGTTATGTTCAATAATGAATGCAGTAAAAAGGCATTCTGCTTTAGTAACATCGTTATCTCCAGTTGTTTGATGAAAAAAAGATCCAACATTTGAATTCTTTTCAAAATTAAATGCAAAATCACAACGTTTTTGAAACGCACGTGTACTTTTACATCGTTTAAGCCGCCATGTGAAATGCTTATATCACTTGCACACAATGAACAAAAGGCAAAATGCACACCTTTGCGAGACTGCATAATACAGGAAAACTCCTGAATGTAGGATTGTTTAAACACTTGGGAATATTGTTCAGGCTTTACTTTGGACATTTTGCCACAAGACACGATCACTATAAGTGAATTACAGAGGGTTGGATCCACATACGTAATTTTAGATGCAAATGGCGCCACGGCGACTGTGTTGTTTACTCCGTGAGGCGTTGCCACACAACTTGTTTAAAACCATCCAAATTATCTTGGAAGCCACGGCAGCTGTGTTGGTTACTCCGTGAGGCGTTGCCACGCTACTTGTTCAAAACTATCCCAAATTATCTTGGAAAAACTCTACCGAAAAGTACCCGAATTTGCGCACATCGGTTCAATTTGGCAACATTGATATAGAATTTATGGATTTTATGTTGTTGCCAAACTTAGTGATCTTTTTTTAGCAAACTGGAAAAAAAAGCCCAATTTTCCCTAAAACCGGCAACACTAACGCAATTAATGTTTTTCCGATTTTCAAGTTGATGTTACCAAAACTAGCGATTTTCTACTAAAACTAGTGGTTTTCCGCCAAATCTAGCACAGTCACTAGAATTCGCTAACCTACGAATAAAACTATTAAATTCATACATTTTTTGATTATTTCGTATAATCGTAAAAATGAAACAAATTTCATACATTGTGACGGACAAATCGTACAAGTTGGCAGGTATGAAGTAGTCTTTTCATAACACGTTAAGCGCTGAGCCTATTTTGTTTTCTTTTCCATTCAAGCTGCAATATGCTGGCTAGTCTTTGAGTTCCTACTAAATACTTCATCAGTTCTAAATGCTCATTTTATTTTAAAATATAACCAAAAATAATACGAGTATCACAGAATTTCAAAAGAAATTAGCTGTCTTATCTTTCACATTGTTGCTATGAAGGAATTCCAAGTAGAAATATTGCAATTATACACCTCAAATATCTTGTCACAAATTACAACAAAGATCTGGAAGAGCATCGAAAGTTCAAAGATATTGTAAAAAATGCTACGAAGACAATGCACATGATTTAGAAGAGATATTGCCAGAAAATTGACGAAACAAGTGACAACATTCTGTGAAACCTGCACAGGACAACTATTTATGTGTATCCAGTGTTTCAACAATACCTATTAAAATAATTTTTCTGATAAGAAGTAATATTTAGATACATTTTTTATAATATTCAAACTATTTAATTTTTAATTAAGAATATAATTTTTTAAATTATATATAGTCAGATCAATGGTGACGAACACGGCTTAAACGGAAAGTATATTGACAATCACTGGTGACTGATGCAGCACTCAGCATGTTAAATGATTTATTTTTAATTGTGTGATTTTATAAACAGGAACATAATTTATTTTTACAAATTAAACATTTAAATAATTACATTTGTAAACACGAAGCTGTAAATTGGAAAAGGCTGTATTCAGAATTTTTCATATGAGAGATTTTGCTACTCATTAATTTCAATCATAAAGAAAAAAAACAAACATCCAGAAGTGATCAACTAAGATTGTTTCAAAATTTCTTAATGGCAGTGTTTGCATGAATTTTTTTTTTTCTAGAGGATAAAAACACCCTTTAAGATAATTCAAATTCAATTAAATACTTTCTATTTGTTGCTTCAGTTATTGTAAACTGCTAAACATGTCCATAAACACACACACACACACACTGATAATTTGTAATCCCTGATACTTTAAAAGGACAATTTTTTTATAAAATACTAAAAAATTTCAGCAAATGAGTATGTGTAGCAAATGAATATGTGTTTGGCAACAAGTATATAATTCACCTCTGGTGTCTTCATAATTGTCCACTAAGTTGTGCCTTAATATTCACCCCCCTCTGGTGTCTTCATAATTGTCCACAAGTTCTGAAAACACCACCTCAGTCACCGGATTTAAACCCAATAGAACACATTTGGAGAGAACTGGAGGTTAGAGTACGAAGACATGACATTAAAATGAGAAGCGAACTAAAAACAGTAATGATCGAAGAATGGAGGTACATTGATGCAGAAATTACAAAAAACTAGTAAACGCTATTCACAGATGTTAAAAAGCTGTTGTGGATATAGAAGTTATCCTACTAAGTACTAATTTACAACAATATTATAATATTTACTGTATGTAGAGATTTTTTTAAACTGTAGGTACGAAGAGTTTTGTGACGTAACTTTTTGATTATTAATTTTTTTTAAAAAAAGTTTTACTATGTATTTAAAATATTTTATACATAGTAAAACTATGTATAAAATATATATAGTTTTGTTAAGAACATGTTATAGATATCATTAAAAAATTCCCATGCTGAAATATTAATTTTTATTAATGGATAGAGCAGTACTTCTTTGAAATTCGTAAGTTTACGAACAATTTTGGGAGCCACCTGTTTCTTCCTCTTAGATGCACATAAATAACTGTGAAATATGGAATGAAAAGTAGAAGATATCGCATTTGGTTTTGCCTAAGTTTTATGGTCGATTTTTCTTAATTTGGCAGAAATTTGTTTTAAACTCCGGTTATAATTAGTAATACAACTAATTAGTAATTTGAAATAAAATCACTTACCTTCAACAGATAACTTCAGTTGCCGTAGAACCAACTCCAAGGTTATTATATCTATGCAGAAAATGCACGTAAGTTATTTGTGCTTTTAAGATGTGAAAACAAGAAAAACCTTAACTAGATAACTAACCTAACTTTATATTAACTAGATTTGAAATGAAATCACTTACCTTCAACAGATAACTTCAGTGGCCGTGGAACCAGTTAATGCGCGCGCGCGCGGGAATCCAACTCAACGACAAATAACAAATTCAAATTTGTAAACACGGAATAAGTGTTGCCAGATACCAACTAGAAATTCTGAAAAGGATTCTCCAAAGATGCATATATTTTATTTTATTTTTTAACGAACGTTACATTCATGCAGAAGCATATTTATATTAAGAACTACAACTAATTAGTAATATTTAACTGTAAAAGAAAATCTTATGGATGAAAATAAAATTTTGAAAAATAATTTGGGGACTGTTTCCGAAATATCTCAGAATTCAATTTTTCTAGCTACAAATTTTCCAGTTCAAACATAATTATATTTACCCAAGTTACAACAATAAATATATTCAATAAACACGAGGAGAACCATGTTTATTGAATGTAACTTTTTTTAAATCATGTGTTATACCACAGCCGGTCTACATCGTGTGTAGACCGGCTGTGGTTATACTTTTGAACTGATAATTTAGAACATTAGTGGTGTCTGCAATGGAGGGGGGGGGGTATTTGGGGATTGTGTCTCCTCAAGAATCCATCGAACCCACTGAATTTTATAGAAACGATATATGGGGAAAATGGTAAACAAAATATTTGGAAACTGCCACTCCCCCCGTACACACATACAGAGAGAGAGAAGCAATTTCTGTCGAAGCTAATGTAGAAATTCAGGAATATTTTAATCTAATCACATATTCCGTATTACGACAATTTTATAGTTTAATTTTTTTGTAGGTTATTTAAATATAATTTTTTTTGTGTGAAGTGTGAACTCGCCCGTCTACTGCACACGCAGAGACAGGGAAAAGAGGGTGATAACTACTCTAAAAGTGACACAAACATGTTCAATACGTCTTATATTGTAACTTTTTGCTAAAACCCTAAAAATTAGAAAATTTTTAGAAAACTATATTTTCTAATTTGGTGTTACGATTCATAATAAGAGAACCCGTCCGCTTATGAAGGTCGAATGACTACAAAAGACGACTTTTTCAATTGCTTTTCACAGCTTATTGTTCATATGCTTGGAACACTAATTATATTTGCCAACTGTCATTCTATGGCAAATTAACTATTTCAAAGAAACAACTAACATCACATATGAGTAGTTACATTCTTTAGTATATGAAAGGACCGAAATCAGAACTTTGTGTGCTCACCTTTGTTTCCTGTAATGAACAGAATACGATGTGACATACTTTTGTCAATGAGAAAATTGCAATGTCTTTGCACAAGGGCCACATGTACTTTACTGCGTCAATCAAAGATTCGAAATTTGATGGGATTTTTTTTGCTGAATTTTCGATAGGGTTTTAGTCGTGCCAGTCAAGCACGTTTATGTATTTCCTCTGCAGGTAATCCTATACTACACTTGATCTGTGGCATGAAGTACCATCATGCATGTGCATCTGTGCACTTGCATATGAGTTACTAACTTTTTTCGTAACATATTCATATAAATAGAACCATTCATGGTAGGGCCTCTCGGCTAAAAGAACAATAAAGCAGTACCTAAAGCTGACATAGCACCCCACATCACCTGACTTGGCGATGTTTCACTACGATAACAATGTATTTTTCATTAAACTTTTTGCCTTTGGTCATACAACATGATTTTGAGTGAAGCAAATTGACACAAAGTTGATTTATAGGAAAACAGAGCTTGACACCAATCTTGAACAGTCCACGTTTTGCAAAGTAAAGTCTCTTTTTATCATTATAGCGTTTAGTTTACATTCATGAGACGTCGGGAAACAGCGCTAATACTAATATTATATCCTTTTGAATGTAGAAAAGACTTTATTTTCGTGTACGAACTCTTGAGAGAAAGCATAACAATTCGCCGTATAATGTTGTTACTGGATGGGCTTGTTTATTAGAGCACCCACTTCATCTTGCATCCACTTCATCACCTGTATCTTGATGTTTCGTGATAATGTTATAGATATCAGTCGTTCTAACATTCACATTTCTGCTATCTCAGACTGAAAACCAGAAGAAAACTGACCCTTGAACTTTTGCCCCCATCAACATATGTCTCTGTAAGATGATGCAACACCGCAGGAAGCAATACGGTCAGTGAATACGAATAGGTGGTTTACAATTTTCGCAAATGACTGTATTTCAGATCATTTCCTAGGGATATTGAGGATCAAAATACGGTTCTCTGTGATGAAATCAAAATTTCGGTTAAAATGTATATAATTTTTACCTTACCATAAAAGGAAAAGCGCTCTTTCAAAAAATTAAAAATTTCACATTTCAAGATATAACACATTCAAAGTGATCACTTTTCGGAAAAACTAAGGTTTCAAATGCGAGATAAATCGTAAACGAGGCTTTTAAGAAGTATGCTCAACGAAAATAATCTTGTAAAGAAATACATTCTTCCTGAATATTGAAACTTCATGAATTACATCCTACGGCTACAGAAAAGAGAAAATTAAAATTAAAAAATGATTTCGGTTTCGTTTCACACCAAAATCGAAAATTTTCCTTCCCAATTTGATAGGGCAGAAAATTTATAGAGTTCATACTACAAGAATACATACATATATCTAGTGGTATAACTAGAGATTTTGTCAAATATCCCTGATTTGTATTCTAAACCTTTTCTATACAATATCCGCCGTAGAATAACATAATAATAATTTAAATTAAAAATAACTTCAATTTTTATTAATATATTTTGTTCCATTTTCGAAGTTTTTCGATTAAAATCACATTTTTAGTCCTTTTCATAGGCAAACTAATACCTTTCCAGTCCAATTTTGATATCGAGGTTATTCTATAGATTCTATACTAAAATACAGCATCAGATAAATAGGTTTGAACAGTTAATTCCTGGAAAAATGTATGGATCGAAAACGCGATTGGACGAGATTATATAACGCCCTATACAAAATAAAAAAAAATTGAAAAATATTAAATACCCTATTTTGTTCTACGTATATTGTCTTGAAAAGAAAATACATTCCCTCGGAACATTTTTCATAAAAATACTCCGGTACTTACACAAAAACAAAGAAAAAAAACAAAAAAAAAGGAAAAATTAAGCACCCTATTTTGTTCTACGTATAGTATCTTGAAAAGAAAATACATTCTCTCGGAACATTTTTTAAAAAAATACTCATGCACTTTGACAAAAACTTTCGATGTTTATCGACTGAAATCCCGTTTTCAGCTCTTTTTCACGGGTAAACTAATACCTGCCTGGTACCATTTCGATATCAGGGATGCACTATGTATTCCACACTAAAATAATACATCAAAAAATTATGTTTGAACATTTAATTTCTGGAAAAAACTATAGGTTAAAAATGCGATTTTACGCGATTGTGATCATAATCTTCACACCCTAAAGTAACAAAGAAAAAAAACAAAAAAAAAGGAAAAATTAAGCACCCTATTTTGTTCTACGTATAGTATCTTGAAAAGAAAATACATTCTCTCGGAACATTTTTTAAAAAAATACTCATGCACTTTGACAAAAACTTTCGATGTTTATCGACTGAAATCCCGTTTTCAGCTCTTTTTCACGGGTAAACTAATACCTGCCTGGTACCATTTCGATATCAGGGATACACTATGTATTCCACACTAAAATAATACATCAAAAAATTATGTTTGAACATTTAATTTCTGGAAAAAACTATAGGTTAAAAATGCGATTTTACGCGATTGTGATCATAATCTTCACACCCTAAAGTAACAAAGAAAAAAAACAAAAAAAAAAGGAAAAATTAAGCACCCTATTTTGTTCTACGTATAGTATCTTGAAAAGAAAATACATTCTCTCGGAACATTTTTTAAAAAAATACTCATGCACTTTGACAAAAACTTTCGATGTTTATCGACTGAAATCCCGTTTTCAGCTCTTTTTCACGGGTAAACTAATACCTGCCTGGTACCATTTCGATATCAGGGATGCACTATGTATTCCACACTAAAATAATACATCAAAAAATTATGTTTGAACATTTAATTTCTGGAAAAAACTATAGGTTAAAAATGCGATTTTACGCGATTGTGATCATAATCTTCACACCCTAAAGTAACAAAGAAAAAAAACAAAAAAAAAGGAAAAATTAAGCACCCTATTTTGTTCTACGTATAGTATCTTGAAAAGAAAATACATTCTCTCGGAACATTTTTAAAAAAAATACTCATGCACTTTGACAAAAACTTTCGATGTTTATCGACTGAAATCCCGTTTTCAGCTCTTTTTCACGGGTAAACTAATACCTGCCTGGTACCATTTCGATATCAGGGATGCACTATGTATTCCACACTAAAATAATACATCAAAAAATTATGTTTGAACATTTAATTTCTGGAAAAAACTATAGGTTAAAAATGCGATTTTACGCGATTGTGATCATAATCTTCACACCCTAAAGTAACAAAGAAAAAAAACAAAAAAAAAGGAAAAATTAAGCACCCTATTTTGTTCTACGTATAGTATCTTGAAAAGAAAATACATTCTCTCGGAACATTTTTTAAAAAAATACTCATGCACTTTGACAAAAACTTTCGATGTTTATCGACTGAAATCCCGTTTTCAGCTCTTTTTCACGGGTAAACTAATACCTGCCTGGTACCATTTCGATATCAGGGATGCACTATGTATTCCACACTAAAATAATACATCAAAAAATTATGTTTGAACATTTAATTTCTGGAAAAAACTATAGGTTAAAAATGCGATTTTACGCGATTGTGATCATAATCTTCACACCCTAAAGTAACAAAGAAAAAAAACAAAAAAAAAGGAAAAATTAAGCACCCTATTTTGTTCTACGTATAGTATCTTGAAAAGAAAATACATTCTCTCGGAACATTTTTTAAAAAAATACTCATGCACTTTGACAAAAACTTTCGATGTTTATCGACTGAAATCCCGTTTTCAGCTCTTTTTCACGGGCAAACTAATACCTGCCTGGTACCATTTCGATATCAGGGATACACTATGTATTCCACACTAAAATAATACATCAAAAAATTATGTTTGAACATTTAATTTCTGGAAAAAACTATAGGTTAAAAATGCGATTTTACGCGATTGTGATCATAATCTTCACACCCTAAAGTAACAAAGAAAAAAAAAGGAAAAATTAAGCACCCTATTTTGTTCTACGTATAGTATCTTGAAAAGAAAATACATTCTCTCGGAACATTTTTTAAAAAAATACTCATGCACTTTGACAAAAACTTTCGATGTTTATCGACTGAAATCCCGTTTTCAGCTCTTTTTCACGGGCAAACTGATACATGTCCGGTACCATTTCGATATCAGGAATGCACTACGTATTCTACACTAAAAGAATGCACCAGAAAAATAAGGGTGAACATTTATTTCCTGGAAAGAACTATGGGTCGAAAACGCGATTGGACGCGATTGTGATCATAATCTTCACACCCTAAATTTAAAAAAGAAAGAAAGAAAGAAAAAAAAAATCAAGTACCGTATTTTGTTCAATGTACATTGTTTTGAAAAGAAAATACATCTTCTAGGAACATTTTGCAGGGAAAAAAAAAAAAAGAAAAAAAACCTCTGAAGCACTTTGATTAAAAAAAAACCCTTGATGTTTATCGATTGACATCACGTTTTCAGTTCTTTTTAGGGGTAAATAATACCTTTCCTGTCCCATTTCGATATCAGGGATGTTCTACATTAAATATGTTCTACATTAAAATAATACAGTATGTTCTACAGTATGTTCTACATTAAAAGAATACATCAGAAAAATAGGTTTGAACATTTAATTTCTGGAATAAACTATGGATCAAAATCGTGATTGGACGTGATTTTAATCACACCACAAACAAAAAAATTTAACTAAATTGTAGCCCAATTCGTACCATAATCCATTCTTAAGTAGCTCAAGTTTTTTTCCCATTTAAATTAAGAAAAAAAAAATGAAAAATTGGAATTGTTGTGCCAAATCATTACTATAGCTTGTTACCCTTCAATTTAGAGGACTTGAAAAAATCTTTTGATTGATACCATACTTGAAAATGTGCGAGTCTACCTGGGGTAATGACTTCACTCATACAAAAATTGTATCGCAGTTTCTTTTCCCAACAATGATGGTATTTATTATTGAACCATAAATAAATATTTTTATGTATGAATATGTCAAATTTTGTCCCATGTTATAAAAATATAAAATTTCGAATCAAGTTCTAAGTTTTCGCAGGAATTTAAA
The DNA here is from genome assembly GCA_951213105.1 of Amaurobius ferox. Lineage (NCBI taxonomy): Eukaryota > Metazoa > Arthropoda > Arachnida > Araneae > Amaurobiidae > Amaurobius > Amaurobius ferox. The sequence goes on from OX578136.1 coordinate 90,350,931, forward strand.
AAATTTCCTTCTAGTTCTGGTTTTTTTTATAACAAACCCGAATATAAAGTTTCGCGAAAAATCCATTAATATTTGTTGCAGTTAGTATACAAAAAATCGACCACAGTACAGACAGAGGGATATCACTCCAAAGATAATCAAAACATGTTCAGGAGGTCCTAAAACATATATTAGCATTAAACTCTTGAATACGTATATTTTTGTGGAAACAATACCATCTCTATATTATATAGTATGAGAAAATAAAGATGAAAATACATTAATACAGGAACACATAGAAACAATAGATTTTAATATTTAAATTTTTACTGATTTAAGGATGAAAATCGCAAACAGACTCAAAGGAAATCTTAACCTTTGAGAAAGAAGGAAAAAGAGAGAGAAAATTGAAAAGTACATTGGTCTAAAATACTTTACGTGCTATTCGTGCTACTATTGCTCGGCGAATTGTACACTCTTGCGATACAGATATTGAACGTTCTATGTTGTACTATTATAGCATGCCGAATATCACGTTCTTCTGACACGGTCTTCGGAACGTTTTTATTGAACTATTGTAGAACGTCAAACAGTACACTTTATACGCACAAAAATTGAACGTTCTATGTTGAACTATTATAGAACTTCCAATATCACGTTCTTTTGGCACAGATAAAGAACGTCTTATATTGTACCATTGTAGAACGTCGAACATCACGTGCAAATAACACCAAACACCGTTATAACACTTATAACACTATATTTGAACGCATTCTGAACGTACTCTGAACGTGCCTGTGCTACTTGGGTAATGTATAAGGAAAGTATTGTGACGGGGTCGAAAATTCGAATTCGAGTTTTCGACGGGACAGCACGTTTCAAGCATCCCTGATCACGAATCAAACATTTTTGAAGTGATGTCTGTGTGTGTGCGTGTGCGAAAGTATGTGTGTGTGTGTGTGTGTCAGTGAGTCTGTGGAGACGATAACTGACGAACGAATGGACCGATTCGAACCAAATTTGGTACAAAAATCACAATCCGTAAACACTGGAAGCCTATTGTTTTTATACGCAATCGAATGTTCAGAACCCCCCTAAATTTTCGAATGAAATTTTGAAAAAATCGTCAAAAAATCAAAACCACGAATAAAGTTACGCAAGTAGACGTTTCTTATGTAATTTTTCATTAGAAAACGATTGACATAAATTTTAGACCGCTAACATGAACCGTTCTCGCGATATTGTACATTTAAAAAAAAAATCATCAGAAAGGCATATAAAATAAAAAAAAAATATTTCCTATTGGGAAACATGTTCACTTTTCATATGTAATATTATGCGATAAATTGGGTGACATCATTCTCGTGGGTCTGGCTCGTTCCATTCATGAAAAAATATACTTTGAGTAATACTTTTGTATTTGAACTCCAATAGTCATTTATCTGCTGTAAGAATAACTTATTTCTTAGTGCATAACGCTTGGCGAGATTTTGGCGGCGAATATAGCGGAATGTCGCCAACTTGGCGATTTTTTGAAATGTTGCCAAATTAACGAAAATCTCGCCAAATGGATAAAAATGACGCTAAATCAATGAAAATGACGATTAATTGTTGAAAATTCAATATCTTGGAAAGAATATTAGTATCTACTATAAGAAAAACCTATTTTTTTTCACTGTAAAAGTGATAAATTCATTACATTATATAAGGAAAGTCATGTGTTGCCCACATCAGATTTTTTTTTTAAAAACAATTCTATATACAAATATTATATGCTTTATTATTAGATATTACCCCTAGTAGCAATCCCAATATAGGTCCATATTGGAAATATTGGGACAATATGAAAAAGTGGACATTTTGATGGAATTGGTCCAATAACGGGACAATATATACTCCAATAGTGGCGTTGTATTGGAAATATTTCCAATGCAACACAAATATTGGCTTAAAATTGTAATGAAAATATTGAGCCCATATTATAGGCAAATGTGCCCCAACATTGGATAAATACTTAGCCAATATTGGCTCAATATTGGGATTCAATTTGAAATATTTCAAATGTAATGCCAAGATATATAATATTAGTCTAACAGTAGACCAATATTAAATGCTTCAAGGACGGTGACGGAACTTGAGTTATGAGTTATTATTTTCGTACAATAACGTATAAGGAAAGTATTGTGACGGGATCGAAAATTCGAATTCGAGTTTTCGACGTGAGAACACGTTTCATGCATCCCTCATCACGAATCCAACATTGTTGAGATGATGTCTGTGTGTGTGCGTGTGTATGTCAGTAAGCCTGTGGAGACGATAACTGACGAATGAATTGACTGATTTGAACGAAATTTGGTACAAAAATCACAATCCGTGAATACTGGCAGTCTGTTGTTTTTATACGCAATCGAATTTTCAGAACTCTCCTAAATTTTCGAGTGAAATTTTGAAAAATCATTAAAAAATAAGAACCTTTAATAAAGTTACTCAAATATAATTTCTTATGCAATTTTGCATTAGAAAACGATTGACATGAATTTTAGAACACTAGCTTGAACCGTTCTCGAGATATTGCACATTTAAAAAAATATCAAAAAATCATGTAAAATAAATAAAAAAAGTATTACCTATTGAGAAACATCTTCACTTTTCATATGTAATATCATGCGATAAATTTGGTGACATCATTCCCGTGGATCTAGTTTGTTCCATTCATGAAAAAAGATACTTTGAGTATTACTTTTGTGTTTGAACGTCAATATTCATGTATTTTCTGTAAGAATAACTTATTTCTCCATCCATAACGCTTGGCGAAATTTTGGCGACGAATTTAGTGGAATGTCGGCAACTTGGCGATTTGTTTAAATGTTGCTAAATTAACAAATGGATAAAAATAAGGCTAAATCAATGAAAATGACGGCTAATTGACGAAAATTCAATATCTTGGAAAGAATATATTCACTATAAGAATAACCTATTGTTTTTACTGTTAAAGTAGTAAATTCATTGCATTATATAAGGAAAGTCATGTGTTGCCCACATCAGATTTTTTATTAATACAACGGAACAATTTATTCCCACCACATATGTTTACAACCGTCAAAGTAAAATTTATTCATCTTCTATACTTCCGACTCAAGCAATAAAATCCGAAACACCTTTTCATTCTAAAATAAACAAAACAAACTTCGCTTCGAAACGGCATAAACGTCTAGTTCCGAACATTCGGTACTGTTTTAAAAACACACTTCTCGACAAACGCCGTAGAAACAAAATCACTCATGATGTAATCATTGTGGATTAGCCACTTCCACAGCACAGTAGGTAGTTAGAAAAACTTGTGCCATCCCCAGGGCCTCACCTCCCCTGGGGCCCGAAAGGAAAGTGGAGCTGAATAATTTAATTTTCCATTTCACTGCCGGGCCCCGAAACTGGGGCGTTGCTTAACTTTTCGGAATATCATTTGCTTTAAGACGCGGAAATAGTGTTCCCGTTCCTTTTGACCCAGCGGGAACCTCACTTAAATGTGAGGCACACTTCCTTCACGAGAAGTTTTTACGACGATTCTTACTCAAGAAGATAGGCACAGAGGGTCATTTCGGGAGGGAGATTTCACTCAGTGAAATAGTTTGGGGAGCGAGACAAAATGGTTTTCGCAAGAGATTTTAACTTCGCATAATTTAATGAAGCATATGGTATTTATTTCGTTAGAGAGTATGGAATATATGGGCACCCATTGGGAAGGGAGGAAAGGGGGGTCCAGGGAACGTCCAAGGTGTAAGGATAAGGTGACAAAGGAGAATATCAAGCTAGTCGACGTTGGTGTGAGGGGGTAGACCAGTGGATAGCGCGCCGGTATAGCACTCGGACGACCAGAGTTCGATTCCCTGCTCGCCCAAACTGTTTCCGTGTTCACACGAATTACAGACATGTTAAAAATGTGGGCTCGTACGTCCTTGAGAGAGGTTGGTTGTAGAGGAAAGAGGGCGCCATACCTGTGGATGCCGCTCTCCTGGGTTTCGGTCTAAATTGCGTAGCACTTTCCGGCCGTCCAAACAAATACCTTACACCATTAGGCAACTTGGACCGTCTACGTCGAAGAAGAAGCTAGTCGATTTTGAAAAAGTGTTATATTCTTAAGTTTTTTCCTCCCTGGAAAAAGTTCTATGGAATTTAAAATTAAAAGCCTATATATTTTTAACATAGTCTCCTGGTAACTTAAAGTTAAATCCTTGCACACGTATATTATCATCAACACGTATATTATCAGAACCTAACGGAGTCGGATTTTCGATTTACCCCCCGGGGACAGTTATAGTATTCGCACACTTATAGTATTAAGCATGAGACAAAACCTAACGGTGTGTTGTTTAAGATATATCCCCGTGAGTCAAGGATACCTCGATAAGTCTCTTGATAACCTAGAAGGCTGCTTTGCACACTTATAGTTTGGACCATCAAACAGGACCTAACGCAGCCGGATTTTTGATTTACCCGCCGAAGATGGATTTTGAGTTTATTTAAGTCTTTTCAGATCAGCCAAAATTTCACCTAGAAGGTTGCAAGTTATAATATCCACCATCGAACAGAATCTAACGTAGCGGAATTTTTGATCCCCTTACTGGGGGGTGAAGATTATGTGTTTCCAGACCCCCAGGTAGCCTTGCAGTGGCTTAGAAGACTGAATTTTTGCACATTTATATATCGATCACTATCCTCACTTAACGGGGTTTCTTTAGTCAGATTTACAAAAGGATAGGAGGGTTTACTCCTCCTATTCCAGCTCTGTATTCCTTCGCAGACCTCCCTCTCCCGGGAATATAATAGGCTGAAACTGTACCACGTGACTGAACCTAATTGTGCCAATTTTCGATTCAGATGAATATTTTCGAAGCTAAATATAGTATATTTCAGTTATTAAATATTTATATATGGCGCTAACAATACTGTCTATATGCTAACAATGCGAATAGTGCTAACAATGCTATACAATGCTTATATAATATCAGCAATGCACAAGTTGTATAACAACACAAAAACCAATTTTAGAGTGTTACCCAAATAAAACATATTAAAAACAAGTTGTGGTTTAAGTTTTAAGAGTGTTTTGTTGTCTTGTTTTTGACAGGTATAAATACATGTTACACACTAGTGGATATTGTGATGTATTTACTCTTTTCTTTAATGAAACCATATTTTTAATCTCTGCATATTTTTACTCTTTCAATATTTTTACTCACAGCATTAACAAAATCACTGCATTAATAAATAACCAGTATCAATAAAAACACTGCATTAATAAATAATAATTGTACGAGTATAACAACACTATTTAATGTAACTAAATGTCTAGCTCCAAAATGTGTAACTTAATAAGTGTCTAGAATGTGATACTCTGCTAGGTATTTTCATATATTTATTTACCATATTTTTAGTTTCTCTAATATCACAATTATCATCCAGAGGAAATCAACAAAGACTTTCCCACGCGAATGTATACGGTAATAAGGAGTCGTCGTTGCCAACTGTCAAGAGTCATTCGATGACAAATTTATTAGAAAAAAATTATTACAACCAAGAGTCAACAAAATAATAATACAAGTAATATATTATTTGATCTTTCAGAACTTGAGTATCGAGTTCCCTTATAGAAAACGACGGTGAAATGAACTAGTTATTCTCGAATTATTGGATTTGGGTGAACCAGCTTGGTCGGCACACCACTTAAAGACATCATTGTTCAATTTCGGATCCGTAAGCTCCATACATAAAAACCATATGTAAAATATAAACCACAAGTACCAAATAAAGTTAGTTTACACAAATGCAGAATTTCACAAAAAAATGTCAAGCAATAAAGTATTCAATCTTTACATAGTTAACACAATTTTTAATCAACTTTCAATAAAATAGAAGGGATAGACTTAGCTTAAAAGGAATGTCATTTGTTAAAAACATTAACAGACCTGTATTCTAGCAATAGTTTACAATATTCAATATAATATTTACTTCTTCAAGCTCAGTATCATCATCTTTTCAGAATCATCAGCTTTCTCAAACATTTCTACCATGTTATAATATATTAAGAACAAAACTTTTTTAATATAAAAACTAAGTTCTAAAATCAAAGGCAACCAAATAAGTGGTTAAAAAGTCATTTATTAAAATCGTCTTATTATGACGTACACAATCACATAGCCAAAGGGCTTTCGGACATTATCATGTCCTTCATCAGCGGCGAAGTAAAATAAAGTGCAAACAAATGCCTAATTATAAGTCATACCCGCCAAGCCAAATTTAGACATATCAACTACATACACAATTACATACATCAATTTATATATTTTTAACCTTTTATAAAACGAGATAAAACAAATAATCATACTATTACAATAAGAAATAGAGTTTAATAACCAACATGAATGTCGACAAAATTGAAAAGCAACTGGTATTGAATTTTTAGAAAATCATGTAAAGGCTTGCCCCACAGAGAGTCAAGAAAGAAGCATACCTAAGGGTCAGAACTGGTCAAAATTACAAATAGAATTACGGTAAATATAAATAAAAAAGAATTCATAAAGTAAAATATTACAGTTAACCATGCTGTTTATATAAAAACTGAGTATCACTTGTATTTAGTGAAATAATTAATCAACTTGAAGATTGCATTTGTATTTATCCAAACCATAAATAAACGTAACTTTCAAGTTCTCTACTGAGAAGATTTTTGGTAATAACACATGATGCCTTATATACTCTTCTTCTCTCTATTGTAAATTGATAATAGTCACATTAGAAGAGTCCCTTGGAAAATAATTTTCCCAAATAGAGTTTCAAAAATCACACCGATATATATAGTGTGGAACCATTCTTTCTTCCCCTTTGCAAAAACAAAGTTCGTTTTTATTAAAAAAGCGAGATTAATTAGTTCTAAAGGCTCCGTGGTGTGTAAGGAATTGATTTAAGTAGAAATTTCCTAACACTATTTTATCCGACATAAGAGGTAGCTGGGCGTATAGTTGTCTACCTTTGTGGTGCCATTTCATCCATGTTGTAATTCTTTCATGCAACTTTTTCTTATACGGCTTTTAACTCGAAACTTGGTAAGTTTGAATAATTTATTTTAATTTAAGTTTAGCGACTCTTTAGTGAGCTTGTCGGCAGCTTTATTGGCTTTGTAGCGAACGAGCTCTTTAATTTGATGTAAAATTATATTACCCGTTTGATTCAAGATGGAATTTTTCAAGTTGAATATTTTATTTTTAATTCTAAATTATGTCAATTCCAGAAATACTGATCATGAGTCAATATGAACAATTTGGAAGTTAACTACATTGATAAAATCAATTGCGCTGTTCAAATCGGGAATCCCTGCTTTAGAAACAATTGTGTCATTATTGATTATTTCCTTCCACTCTTTAAACACTGTGTTGTGATAATATACGATAAAAGCACTTCCCACGTTATTGTTTATTTTCGAACCATCTGTGCATATCTCATATTTCATTTTTTGTCTGCGGCTCCATGTCAAAAGCTGTTCATGCTAGTTTTTTTCGTTAGTGATATATGGCAACTCTACACCATCAGCTTTAATTAGATAGTTGGAAAATATTTAGGCTTTCTTTCCAGTGAAATTAAGATAAATATGATAAAGTATTCGTATCATATTTTTTATTGATGCCGAGTAGTATACATCCTGGAAGAACTTGAATAGCTTCATAACATACACATGTATCACATTTCGTGATGGAGACGAGGGCTATTCTATGGTTTTGTATCAATTTGTAAATCATTCTTATATCTAGATATCAGATTTCTGCTCCATATGAAATAATTTTCTCTGTTGCTTTACTGTCAATTTGTTTTATAATTTTGGGACTTAGCCTCCACGTTGTTCTTGATTTCCTAGTGAGTTTGTGATGAAAATTGAATACTTTATATTTCATTTGCCTTAAGAGAGCAGACCAAAATAATTTGGTAGGAAAATACAATTACAAATATTTTATCTCTTTGGCATAAGATAACGTGTGTTCTTTTAGTTTCATAGCAGGGATATATATTTTTTTTTGCACTAAATATAGGGAATTTCGTTTTCCCCCAGATTATAAACTAGAATACGAGTGTACTTGTTTGGTCATACTATCAATTTGTTCATTGCCTACATTCCAAGATCCGCAAAAAGTTAAGAGGCTGCAGACTTTATTAAAATCACAATGTCATTACGAAAGCCTGAATACTAGTAACGTTATTTACGAAGTTAGTCCATAGGATTTCATCTGCAATGATAAACCAGAGGATCGTGGTTATATTTGACCCCTGGGGTATCTTGATATTATATCTGAGGTAATAATTTTTATCTTACACCATTATATAGTATTCGTGCAAGAAATGCTTAATAAGTTTAACAATTTTTTTAGGAATCTTAAATTTCATGAGCTCTTCTCACCACAACCTTCAAAAATCTGATGTGGGCAACACATGACTTTCCTTATATAATGTAATGAATTTACTACGTTTACAGTAAAAAGATAGGTTTTTCTTATAGTAGATACCAATATTCTTTCCAAGATATTGAATTTTCGGAAATTAGTCGTCATTTTCATCGATTTAGCGTCATTTTTATCCATTCAGCGAGATTTTCGTTAATTTGGCAGCATTTCAAAAAGTCGCCAAGTTGGCGACATTCCGCCAAATTCGTCGCAAAAATCTCGTTAAGCGTTACGGATGAAGAAATAAGTTATTCTTACAGCAGACAAATGACTATTGGCGTTCAAATAAAAAAGTATTACTCAAAGTATCTTTTTCCATGAATGGAACGAGCTAGATCCACGAGAATGATGTCACCCAATTTATCGTATGGTATTACATATGAAAAGTGAACATGTTTCTCAATAGGAAATATTTTTTTTTATTTTATATGACTCTTTGATAATTTTTTTGAAAAATGTGCAATATCTCGAGAACGGTTTGTGTTAGCTTTTTAAAATTTATGCCAATCGTTTTCTAATGAAAAATTACGTAATAAATGTCTATTTATGTAACTTTATTAGTGGTTTTGATTTTTTGACGATTTTTTCAAAATTTTATTCAAAAATTTAGGGGGTTCTGAGCATTCGATTGCGTATAAAAACAATAGGCTTTCAGTGTTTACGGATTGTGAATTTTGTACCAAATTTGGTTCGAATCGGTCCATTCGTTCGTCAGTTATCCTCTCCACAGACTCACTGACACACACACACACACACAGACATCACTTCAAAAATGTCTGATTCGTGATCAGGGATGCTTGAAACGTGCTCTCCCGTCGAAAACTCGAATTCGAATTTTCGACCCCGTCACAATACTTTCCTTGTACATTATGTATATAAGGAAAGTAACTAGACCGTGTCGAAAGCATTGCTGATGGCCATGAAAATCATGTTAATTGTTCACTTTTTGCTAATTGATCACTATTGTTCTTCTTCACTTTTCCACTATTGATGATTTAATTGCACCCATTGTGCTATGCCTCTTCCTGAACCTATATTGGTTATGGTTCAGCATTTCTTCCATATAAAATGTGGCTCTTTTGATCACAAGTTTATCTAGTATTTTCTTCAGATTGGTAAGAAAAAAAACTATAGGCTTTTGGGGGGTCTCCGAGTTTGTTCTTGCCATCTTTATATATTAGGGCCACCTTGACTTTTCCCATGCTTTAGTAAAGATTCCATAGTTTAAACATAGGCTCAAAATCTTTAGGAACCATTCCTCATCCACAAAAACATCTGTTTAATTATTTCTGTTGTTAGGAAATTAATATTTGGAGTTCTGTTGTCATCAAATCCCTACAATACTTCATTATTTCATATATTGTAAAGGGTTCTGTTTCTTCGTCTTGGTATGTTTAAGAGAAATTATATGAGCAGTTTCAGAGAAATTGTGTTCTAAAATTCCTTCACAGGAATTTGAGTTGTTTGATGGCCCCCAGGTCTCTAAACAAAAGATGTTACTGAACATTTTTGTTTGTTTTTTATCTAGTTTATAATGAGATCCAAATGAGTTAGATCTCATTATAGAATTTCTTAAAGGCACATGGTACACATCACATAAATTGCACACATTACACATTGCTCACATCTTTGACTCCTCTCAATTTTTTCTATGATCTTTTCTAGAATGGTTGTTGTGTAGTATTTCTTTTTTTTTTTTGGTAAATGACGTAATCAGAAACAGGACGCCGCTTGTTTCTGTACTAGCCAATTAGGTATTTGGCAAATATTGGTTGACATTGTGTGGTTTTGACATTGACAGGTCTCTCTCCATTATCTAGCCGAATTTTCAGACATATAATGTATACATTGTTAGTTTCAATGTCTTATAGTACCAAAAATATGTGCAAAAAAAAAGAAACCAATTTTACATCTTTGGTATATATCTTCGTCAATTATTCCATATATCCTCTTCAAATGATGCATCAGATCTAAGCTACCCATATATTTATTAAACATCGTTACGATGACAGTCAGCAATTTTTAACCTTTTATATACTTTTATATTCTTTCGAATATACTCCGATCTCCGTAAACTTTTTTGAAAGAATCATGCAGTTGTCGAGTAACAATATATACCTCTTCTCCTTCCATTTCACACATGATACTCTTTCACCACAAGCAGTATATTCATTTTATCATCATTTCATCTATGTGTCCTTTTTAACACTTTCCAACATAGTTGAAAAGTGTTTATGACTTTGTTCATTCTGTCTGTCTGTCTGACTGTCTATCCGTTCGCACGATAATTTCCCTGAAAATGACTTGATGAAATCAAAATAAAAATTTAGTATAGTTACTAAACGTAATCTCTAGAATAGTGGGTGTATACGCAGGATACAAAAACAAGTCCAAGTTTCTGGATAACTTACGTTTATCCATAAAGACAAAGTAAACAGGAACAATATATAATCAAGCAGTACTTAAATTATCCACTAATTACACAAAATAAGCGATAATATTCTCAAAACAATGGCGAAGATAATTTTGCAAAACAACTGCTACTATTCCCAAAACATTGACAAAAGTCACAGTTCACTGTAGTTCGTATATTGTCAACGCGTCAAATCCACTGCAATGGAGGGGTGAGTCCTTTTTATAGTCTCTCCATAGAAACTTCTGGAAATCTCTATATCTCAAAGAATAATCGTTCTATCGAGAAGTTGCTAAATATCACCAAATTAGCGATAACCAGATAAATCTGGCAATCCTTCTCCTAACTAGGAAATGCTGGAAACCCTGGGCTAACGTCATCTTCATGTCATGCACTGCACTTTCTTGGCCATGGAGACAGACGAATGAGGAGGCGTCAAACGGAACATTACACGTTCGAAAGAGTATGTTGTTGAGATGATCTGTGGGACATATGGGAATGTAAATGAATAATGCCACCTAATTAGTTTTGGATTGAACCCGGGTTAAAAAAGTGAAATACATTGAACCTCATGGGATCTAATTTTTCAAACATTTTTTAAGCAAAATTAAAATTCTCAAATTGCTTCGAAAGTTTTAGGAAATATTCAAATTATCCCAAATATATAAAAAATTTCAGCAAAATATGTTCGATGGATTTTTAAATAAAAATTAAAATACTGAGTATAACCATATTATATGAAGAGTTCACATGACCCCTTTTAAAATAAAATATGACATGCATATTTTTTCCCAGTGTAAAAATCGTGATTTTTTATCCCTTTCAATTTATATTAAGTGTTGCATCAGTCCTAAAAACGCTTTATTTTCTGTACATCTGCATTCTGTGCCAAAGTAATACCAGTATTTTTTAGTTTAAATGATCATCAAACTTTGATTATTTCTACAACGAAACCTAATTTTAATAAATGCAGAATTGCTGTATTTTTTTCACGCGAAATTATTTAGCTCTGGAGTCTGGAATAAAAGTGATATGAATAAAACATTAATTGATTTTACATAAAGAGCCAGATGATTTATATTTCGATGACATCATTTGAAGAAAGTTCATTTTTTTCGAAGAAGTTTGAAGTTTTCAAAAATAATAAATTTCAGTAGTGCTGTGATAATTAAAAATATATCACCGCTGAATGATCCGCATTTTAGAGTTGTTTTAAATAAAATTGCATTTCTGTTGGAAAGTGTTTTATAATCAATGCTTTAAGCATGATTGATCTTTATTTTTGGAAGTTTCGGGGGTAAACTTCTTGTTTCGGCGAACTGTTCCACATACATAGATGTTCAGGAGATCCGGTTGAAGAGATGGCAAATTGAAAAAGTTGTAAAAATCAATTTTCCTTCAATTGTCCTTTTAGGAAATCACTATCTTTTATTAGGACGCCTTCTCCCATTCCTTTCACAGGATTTTCTTTCTTACCAGCATATAAATCAAACTGATACACATATCCCCTTCAAGAATAACATGGTTGCAAAATATTGTGATAGATACATTTTAAAAATATTTTATACGTAACGGTAAACGTAGGCAAACCAATGTAGCATTTTATAAAAACACATTTTTACACAATTAAAATCCAAAAATGACCTATGTGTGTTTATGGGGGGGGGGGGGAGGGGGGGAATGTATCGGACTATAAATAAACTTTTTTTTTTCGATCTAAATTGTTTCCTCGCATTTATTTAATTATACTGAAATAATTAAAGAGTAATTATTTACTGAATACATTTCTCTTGCATTAAACTCAATTATGTTCAAGAATGTTTTTTAATATCATGGAAACACCATTTAGATTATTTTAGTTTTTTACTGCTAAACAAACTCTGGTGATTAATAAAAAATAAAACGGTTTTAGGACGGATGCAAAACTAAATATGAAATAAAAATAACTTTAAAAATCACGATTTTGACACAAGGTGGATGCCAAATTTTATTTTGAAGTGGGGCACGTGATCTCTTCATATAAAAGGTGTAATTATTATTTTAATTCTTATTTTAAAAACTACTGAATATGTTTTGCTGAACTTTTTTTCATATATTTTATGGGTTAATTTGAATATTTTCCCATAAACTTTCCCTAAATCTTTCGAAGCAATTTGTGCATTTTAAAATCGCTTAAAAAATGTTTGAAAAATTAGGTCTCATATGGTTCAATGGATTTCATTTTTTCAACCCGTATTCAATCCAAAACTGGGTGATATTATTCATTTATATTCCCATAGGTCCCACAGACCGTCTGAAGAACATACTAAAATTTCATTTTGATAAAGTCATGTTTACGGCAGTTATCGTGCTAAAGAACAGACAGACAGACAGACAGAATGAACAAAGTCATAAACACTTTTCAAGTATGTTGTTAAGTGTTAAAAAGGTTACGTTAACGATATTTAGAAGAATTTTAAACATGTTAGTACAAATACATCAATTGGTTTTTAAATGTTAAAGTCTATGTTAATTAAGTCTATATAGAATTGGTTCCTATAATCTACCTAATATTTCCTTCGAATCTGACGTATTAATTGATTTAGAGCCCGTGTTGTAGAGGGATTTCGACCTCTATCATTTTTGACATTACCATCACTTGAGAAATGACATGCGGATTTCAGTACACGTACGAAGGTATTTCAAGATATTAAATATGAAAGAACCTTCTAAAAGGTTTGCTATACATAGACGAAAAATGTTCACTATTCTATTAATCTTCAATTTAATGCTGTAAGGACGGAGATGCATAAATCAATGAAATTCTGCCGTAATGTAAGAGTTGGTCCGAATGAGAATAAAATTTTTGATATATGGAATATACTTTTATTTCATCAGTTACTCATGTATTTCTTTATATTATATGTATAGCGATTTATATTTCTGTAAACGCTAAGCAGAAATCTCATGTGAGTGACACATAATATACCTCACGTTCGCACTATATTATTACTTTCCTTATATACGTAGTATTATGTATAAGGAATATATAGTGACAAGGGCGAACATTCGAATTCGAGTTTTCAGCAGGAGAGCACGTTTCGAGCACACCTGAATACTAAGCAAACGTTTCGCAGGTGATATCTGTGTGTATGTGAGTGAGGACATTGTGTGTGTGTGTGGGGGGGGGGGGGAGAATGGGTGGGGAGACGATATCTCACTATGGAATGGGGCGAATCGAACGAAATTTGGTTCAAAAATTACAATCCGTGAATACTGGAAGCCTACAATGTATTTTTAAATGGAATCGGCCAATTTTCGAATGAAATTTTGAAAAAAATAAAAAAAACATTTTCGAAAAATCAAAACTATCAATAAAATTACGCAAGTAATCACTTCTTATGTAATTTTCATTAAAAAACGATTCACATAAACTTTAGAAATCTAGCATGTACCGTTCTGCAGATATTGAGTATTTTTTAACTATTTTGAAATCTGTTCACTTTTCATGTGTAATATTATGCGATAAATTTGTTAACATCATTCCCGTGGATCTAGCTCATTCCATTCACGAGATATACTTTCGGTAATAGTTTTGTATTTGGATGACAATACTTATGTACCTATTATAAGTATATTTTTTTATTCTATTTCTCTGTCCATAAGATTTGGCTACGAATTTAGCGTAAAATTGACAACTTGGTGAATGCTTTTACTTGTTGCCAAATTGACGAAAATGTTGCCAACTTGGTAAATATTTTTACGTGCTGCCAAATTGACGAAAATGTTGCCAAATTGATAAAACTGTCGCCAATCTGATTAAAATACGCTAAATTAATGAAAATGACGACAAATTGAGGAAACTTTATTTTTTGGAAAGAATATAAGCATCAACTATAAGAATAATTATTGGGTTATCAAAGTAAACGAAGTATACCATTGCCACATATTATAATATACTGTCCTCAAAATCTCGCTGTTTCCTAAATGTTTTCTTGACATACTGCATTAATACTCTGTGGCCATGATAGCATTTTCGGTTCACTAGAAAGTGCATTTCTGCAAATAATTTTATCAAAACAATATTCAAAAATAATTTAACGCAAAAAACATAATACTTAGAAATTTTCAGCTTATTAGAGTTGAAAACACAAATGAATTTTGAAAACTAGCAACCACAGGTAATTTTAAACTTTGGAAAATATGATTCAACTTCATGATTTGGCATGAGAAGGTCCTCCCAGATTTTACCTCCTTTCAGCGTATTCTGCTTCAGTGCTGCCATCTACAGACTCCTTAAGTAGTCTAAATAATAAATTCTAGTATTTGGGTTATAAAAATAAATTATCTCCTGGAGGTATATAAAAATAAGTTAAATGTAAAGGAATTCGAACAGTTTTTTTCTTAATATTATTGAAAAATATAATAGACGAATTCTTAGATGAATTTAAAAAGTATTATTGCGATTAAATTGCATCAGAGTAAACATAAGTTAATTTTTAGGTGTGTACCATTTTTCATTTCGGAGATATCTACTATTTTAAATTTCATACAAATACACAGACTTAATCTGCTAATTTTATAATATTTCGACACATACTTTGCCAAATTTTAAAAATAAATACGCCCATAATCTACCTATTTTCATACAGTGTTTATTTCAGTCATACATCTGGGCTGGACACTTCGCTCCCCTCCCCGGAGACATTTCATGCTAACCTAGTTATTATTTATGTGACGGCATTTATATATATATTTATATAAGGCAAATATAACACTTGCGGCCCTAAAATTTCACCCCCCCCCCTGCCAAAAAGTCTTGAAATAAATACTACTTATATAGACGTCAAAATAAACATTTCAGGGTTCCGATTTGATACGTGAACGTAGATGAGTGGTCAATGAATGTACCTGGCGAAATTTTGCCATATCATGTAATTATTTAATGATTTGTGGTGTTTCTGTCCAGGCTAAAACAAGATGGAACCCATGGGATATTAATCACATAATCGCTATAACCTGCAAAAAATACCTTTTGTGTTGTTGTTGAGACCCAGACCGTCCGACCTACCAGAAAGGTGTAAGGTAACCGTTTGGACGGCCGGGAAGTGCCACCCAATTTAGACCGTAACCCAGTAGGGGAGGCATCCACAGGGACCGTACCCTCCCTCCCCTACCACCAACCTCTCGGAAGGACTTACGGACCCACATGGTTAACGTGATCGTACTCCGCATGAACACGGCGGCAGTTGTGGCAGCGTGCAAATCCAGCTCGCAAACCACAGGGCTACCGCGCCCTGTGCCAACAGCACGCGGTGTTCCCAGGTGGTCACCCACCCATGTACTAACCGCGCCCGATGCTGCGTGACTTCGGTGATCATACGAAAACTGGTGTTTTCAGCACGGTAGGGCCGTTGGCCACCAAATGCCTTTTGTGTATAGAAATTCGTAGTCGATTGGGCTGAAAAATAAACAAAAATATATATATATATATATATATATATATATATATATATATATATATATATATATATATATATCGCATATATATATATATATATATATATATATATATATATATATATATATATATATATATATATATATATCGCATATATATATATATATATATATATATATATCGCATATATATATATATATATATTAATTCAAATGTGTAATATTATTAGGACAAAGTGAAATGATATCATTTTCATGGTGCAGAATAAACCTATGGTGGTAGAATAAACCTATCATCAGATAGTTTCATGTTTTGTAAGGTTTAGGAGTTGGCCTCAGTGATTTGAAGTGATTACAAACTGCAAATCAAATGAAAATACTAATGCATGTTTATTTTAATTATTAAATTGTGTGATAAAATAGGCACAAGTCAAGATAAATAACGAGAAGGAAAACAGTGAGTGTGCCGGGAAAGATAAGTGCTAATCACATAACAAGTTTTCAATATAGCACCTTCATTCACTAATCAACAAATTAGTATTACTAAGCTGAAAATTATTCATCTATAAATTAGCATGCGAAAAAAATACTATTATGATGTTCAAGTATGTGTGTGTGGTGGTGGTGATGGGGGGGGGGCAGGAAAACCTTTGAATTAGCGCTCGAAAGGATTACCTATTTGGTCTTGATGCCAAGATGATGGAATCGGAAAAATGACCCAGTATCGAATTTTCAGAGGACATGAGCGCCCATAGGAGAGGACAAGAGGGGACGCTTTCCCTCCCCTGGGTGCTCAGTGTTATTGGTGCGTCAGCAACACGGAACGAGGACCGCTGAAAGTAGTCTGATACCCCAGTATGCTGATACCCAACATGACCGTGAATGTATAGCGTTGTTGTTGAGACCCAGACCGTCCGACCTACCAGAAATGTGTAAGGTAACTGTTTGGACGGCCGGGAAGTGCCGCCCAATTTAGAGCGAAACCCAGTGGGGGAGGCATCCACAGGGACCGTACTCTCCTTCCCCTACCACCAACCTCTCGGAAGGACTTTCGGACCCACATGTTTAACGTGATCGTACTCCGCATGAACACGGCGGCAGTTTTGGCAGTGGCTGGAATCTAACCCGGGCCTACCGAGTGCAACTCCAGCGCGCTAACCAATGGGCTACCGCGCCCCGGGGAATGTATAGCGTTGTTGTTGAGACCCAGACCGTCCGACCTACCAGAAAGGTGTTGTTGTTGAAACCCAGACCGTCCGACCTACCAGAAAGGTGTAAGGTAACTGTTTTGGACGGTCGGGAAGTGCCACCCAATTTGGACCGGAACCCAGTGGGGGAGGCATCCACAGGGACCGTACCCTCCTTCCCCTACCACCAACCTCTCGGAAGGACTTTCGGACCCACATGTTTAACGTGATCGTACTCCGCATGAACACGGCGGCAGTTTTGGCAGTGGCTGGAATCGAACCCGGGCCTACCGAGTGCAACTCCAGCGCGCTAACCAATGGGCTACCGCGCCCCCTACCAGAAAGGTGTAAGGTAACTGTTTGGACGGCCGGGAAGTGCCCCCCAATTTAGACCGGAACCCAGTGGGGGAGGCATCCACAGGGACCGTACCCTCATTCCCCTACCACCAACCTCTCGGAAGGACTTACGGTCCCACATGTTTAACGTGATCGTACTCCGCGTGAACACGGCGGCAGTTTTGGCAGTGGCTGGAATCGAACCCGGGCCTACCGAGTGCAATTCCAGCGCGCTAACCAATGGGCTACCGCTCCCCTGGGGGAATGTATAGTGTGTAGGGGGATGTATAACGTGTAGGAACTCTAGTAATGCAGGCGGGCAATTGGCAGATATGTGGGAAATAACAGCGCATTATTCTGGTCGGCAGGCGAAGGTGATTCGTAAGAATGAAGGAATAAGAACACTCCGAAGAATGAAGAAGTCATCAGGTAAAATTTAACTTTCTTTAATTATAGCAGATTCTCATTTTAGATATTACAAGTAGATCGTATACTTCAATTTAATAATAGTATAAACTTCTTAGATCCTTTGCTTCACGAACGAAAATGTTCCAAGAACAATTTGGGAACAAATATTTAAAATTTAATTCATTTCAGATTTTACAAATTTCATTTATCTCACCAACGCGATCCAATTATTTTGCATTATCATAATATTAATCTATTTAATATCCGTTTACAGATAGGAATCCCATTCTAACGCCCCGTGGGCAAAAACGCGCCCTACCGCTTTGAGATTACATCGCTAACTAAATCTAATTACATTATTCTTACCGAAGCTTCTTAGTGTGAATGCGCGTGCTCATGACGACACAGAAAATAGTTCCAATACATTTCAATACGAAATGTGAATCCGGGTAAATGTACAAAACGCGGGACTGTATCATAACGCCAAAGGTTATCCATACAGGCGGGAAAACTCCAACAAGTTGAAATACACATAGTTGGCGCTTTATCAATTTTGAATAAATATTTAAGAACAAGTTTTAGAATCGAAACTAAAATAGAACTTACCGAATAATAAATTTAGAAAGTAATTAATTAAATAAGCAGGGGTGCATTTCATAACAGTGCCACAAAGCTGGGCATCAAGCTAGTTGATGTTGTACATCTTATCCTTGAATTTGCCCCATGGATGTCAGTGTTTTGGCCCTTTTTGGGAAAAGGTCTATGGGCGCCCACGTTAGAGGAGTCTGTGAATTATGGTATAGCTTCAACATCCCGACCACACTGGATACTGGCCTGAATGATAAAAGTAGATAATATGAAAAGGGTCGCTCAATTTGGCAAGTGCACGTTGATCTGACTTCAAAGGAGATAGCAGGGTCCAGTTCAATGAGAATAATTTGTAATCTTGTCAGTTGCTCAATGATTATAGAGGATTGACAGGCCAGTTCGCCGATCTGCGGTACAATCGTCGGATAGGACAGTGAAACCATTATAGGTTCGTAACGAAATCGTTCATAATTCGTAACGAAACGAACCGTTCATAATGCGCAATGGACCGTTCATACATCGTAACGAAACTGTTCAGAATTTGGCTGATTTTAAAAATGTCGGACGGGCGTAGATAGGCAAAATTAAGAAAGAATGGAGAAAAATTTTTATACAAAATTTCTTAAATTCCATTACGACATGAATTTTTAAATGAAAGAATGGATTTCCGAGCATATAAATATTTAACTCACAGAAATCTCCATTCCAAAACAGATTCAGAGAAGAAGAAAAAATATGTTCTTTATTTTTTGATCTTGCGAATAGCTTTAAAACTTTAGCGAGTAAATGTTAAGGAAAGTTTTGCTGCTTAAATTCTACATTTTAAAGCTCTTAGCAGCATTGCAGTTTTGTTTGTATATCTTATTTTATTAGTAAAAGCTGCAGTAAAGATTGTCTGCCTTCAATTTGCATAAATTGGGTTCATTTGTTGGGTGAAAAAATAGATTACTGACTGGAATTTATCTCACGTTGCTGAATGAGGTGTAAAATTTATTCGAAATAAAAAAAAAGTGCAGTAATTTAAATGGGATGCTAAAAATTTTTGTAAATCTGTAAAAAAATAATTACGTATGAATGTAAAATATACATATAGAAAACATGCTTTATGTGTCAGAAGTCATTCACTTTATATACACGATCTTATACCCAAGGGTTCAGAAAGAAGTGTGGGGTTTACGTCACTTGTATAAAAAATAACGACCTTTTAGAACATTAATGACTAAATCTATGGTCCAAATTTACGCTTGATGCATTGGAAATTCCACTAAAGTCCTAAAAATATCAAATTTCGACATCCACACATCGTATGATTTACGGCAAGAATTTAAATTTTATCAATACGACGAACAGTATTATTCTAGCTTGTGTAAAATATAAAGAAATAAGGTGGCAAATTGGCAGTTGAACTTCGATATGAAATCCGAATGCAAATAATTTAGGATCCAGTTCAACTATAGAAAATTTTTTGTTGTACCAGTAGGTTAAAAATAGAGCGGTACGTACCGAGTTGTAGATCCTTGGTTCCTTGTTCGGAGTCCTAGAGTCAATATTAGGACAAGAGTTCTTTACCGTGGTTCACGTAATTTATGCAACTGAAAGCGTCTCATTTACAATGATATCGAAAAATAGTAAATTGATAATTTTATTTCTTTAAGTCCAGTGATTTTATATAGATTTATTTTGAATTTTTCTTAGATTAAGTTCAAGTCTGCAGAATAAGAACATGGTGCTACATTTGATATATCTGTCTGAGCGTAAAAGTACTCATGTTTTATTTGGCGAAAGTATGTTTGGCCTGTAAAATTCCCGCGCATATCGTTAGGCTTCAATTATAATTACAGATATATGTGTCATTTGCGCGTTTGACTTAAAAGATTATAAAAAAATATTGATGATTGGCTCAATTTACTTGGTAAAGTTTTCATTACTTAAGTTTTTTTTTGTTTTGCACAAAACATCTAAAAGCATATGGTTCCTTATTTGAAATTTTGTATATATTATTGTAACAAATTTTCGTCACAAAGAACTGCATCAACTATGTCCTGTTTTGAATTAACATCACCCATCAAAAAAAAATAAATAATTAATTAAATAAGTAAAATAAAATAAATAAATGAATAAATGAGTAAATGAATAAATAGAAAGTAAAATGAATAAATAGAATAAATAAAATTAATAAAATAAAATGAAAATAAAAATACAAAATAAATTGACCCCCAAATGTAAAAATTCAGATATGTATCTTAATATTTTCTCACTCGTGGTCCATTTCTAAATTTTATTTATTTCTGTTTATTTACCCCTCCCCTCTATACCTTACACACTGTTTCAGTTTTGAACACAGCATGTAATTAAATAAGAATAAATCGATCTTGCTTTCTGATTGGTTGATATTTTGTTGTTGTTGATGAAACCCAGACCGCCCGACCTACCAGAAAGGTGTCACCAAAATCTAATATTATCTCTAAAAATAAGACACTGCTGTAAGCAGAGATGTGTCGAAAGACCAGACCATCCGACTCATCCTAGGACATAGAAAAAAGCAGAGATGTGTGTGAGTTTCGTTTAAACATTCGAGCACGAACTATATAATAATAACTAGCAGCATACCCGTTCTTTATACGGAGTATATAATATAAAGAAACTTATAATTCGCAATCATGTGCAAATTCTGTTAAAATATTAAATTTATTGCTCCTAAAGAGAAGTTTAAGAATGTCTGTTCTCACTGTGCAAAATTATCTTCACGGGTGGATCTGAAGAATAAAACATCCTGGTCCCTTTTGTAAGCAAATTTACAAAACAAAAAGAAATTGAATTAATATATGCAACCATGTACTATTTATATTGTCGCAGATTAGAAAATGTGCCAGAATGTTAGTAGAAGATTACCCGTATTACAATATGAGTTTCAAGAATCTTTGCCAAAATAAAAGAGATGACGTAATAAATTGAAAATATCTATAACTCTCGTACTCTTTATACCATAAGGTCGTAATTGATTCCAATATATGCCAATATATATCAAAACATATGCCAATATACCTGTACTATTTATATTCTCGTATATTAGAAGATATACCCGTGTATTTGTAGAAGATTACTCGTACGACGTACAGTGGGTTTAAACAATGTTTGTCATAATAAAAAATTGCATAATAACTTGAAAATATGAATAATTCCTGAATCAATAATCCCCAAAAATATCAATAATAATAACTTTTAAACCTGAAGACCGTAATTGATATTATCCATTCAAAAATGCTATAAGGAAAATTAAATCGTTCTCTTCCAAAATATATTTTTATATCCATTTATTTATTATTCAAATCGAAAAAATAATAATTAAAATTAACAGACAGATTTAATTTATTTGCGTTCCTGAGAAACATGATATACGATAGAATCTTCCTCATAAACTTCGAAATTAAATAACCATTTTGATTTCTTTATACTTTTCATTGTTCAGTAAAAGCTTGTGAAAATTAAACCATGGATATAGAATTCCCAATCAAATTATGTCTCAAACAATTCATGTTTTCAGAAGTGACTAATTAGCGCAAAAAGTCTTCCATCAAACTCAGAGATAAAGTTTCAATTCACTATCAAACGATTTTTAAGCTTTTCGTTTGGATAAACCACGGAGTTAGAGAGTAGAACTCCAAGGGAAAAGTTTCGTTTTCCATTAATATCTCGACAACTCCTGGTCTTAGATAGTCGAAACTTGGGCTAAATTTATGGGGGGCTATTTCAAGGCTATCAATAAAATTTCATCAAATTTGGTTCAGCCGTTCTCCCATCATGACGGGACAGACAGACAGACAGTCAGACATACATACCGATTTTCTATTTTATTTATATAGATAATAAAACATAAAGTAAACAGGTTAAAATGATAGCTATAATTTAAAAAAATGGTGACTGTTCCTGAATTTATTTTTACATAGTAGTTATATGTTAATGATAATTTGATATAATAATATGAAATGTGTAATAGGCAGCTAATATTGTTATATTGTTTAGTGATTTCTTTTTTATTGGTCGTGCTCATATATTGCCTCTGTTCACAATATGAAAACAGTTACGAACTTATAATAATAGGTGGTGAACTTTATTCCTACCTAGATCGCCAGACATACCTTTCCAGAACACTGACAGTTCATTTAGATTCGAACCCAATGAGATGGCAAGCACAGGAACCATCCCATCCCTCTTTTAACCCATCACATGTGGGATGGAATTTTGGACTTTTAGATTTAACATGCCCATGCTCCGCGTGAGCAAAATCAACAATTTATTCAGCTGCCGTTTTTTAATGAGATACTGACTTTTAACTTTGTACAAGTAAACTGTTTGATAAAACTACTGTTAAGAATATAATTTTTCAAATATGTTCATTTAAGGGAGTGCTCTACACCTAAACGTGCGAAATGCGAACTGATGGAAAAACAATTTTCCGATGAGATAGAGATTTGAAATTTGGAGGAAAGATAAATCGTACAATAGTAAGTAGGAAAAAAATTTCAATTCGTAAGATTTCACATTTTAGAGGTTTCTGCATACAAAAATATTCGATTTTGCGAATAAATAATAAGCCCCTTCTATGAAGTGAGATACATACCTAAACTTTAGTATACAGGTCAATAGTTGATTAAACCTTCGAGAAAAATCTAATTTTTTGAATGAGAAGTTGATCGAACCAAAACGTTCGAAATTTGAAATTATATAAGTTGTACATAGGGATAATATTCAGACATGTTGCAAAAATAGATATTTCGATAGAAAGAAAGATGAATATTCAGTTGCATAATTGTTGTTTTAGTTGGTCAGTTGAGCAATTATGGCTTTTTATCGAATCTGATCAGGAAAATCTACATTACTTCGTGTTTTTATGTCTTCTTAGTAAAGTTGTAAAAGCCATGACATTAAATACCCCACATTGTGTCTCTATACACTAATATTAAAGCACATTTCATAATAAAGAATTGTTCAATGAAGCTCCGTGCTTCCATTAAGATAAAACCAAAATAATTAAATAATTCCATAAAATTTGGATTCAAAGTATCTGAAATACCATTACGGTATGAATTTGAATAAAAAATTACATTCCCGAACGAAATAAATAATTTAGTTCGCCCGAATTTCAATTTCAAAACATATCGATTGAAATATATTTTCCTCTCCTCGCATCTTTGGAAAAGATAACCGTGTTTAAAAACTTCAGCGAGAAAACGTTAAGAAATCTTTCGTTCCTTGCTTTCTATATTTTGAAGCTTTCAGCAGCACTGGCGTTTTATTTGCATATTTTTTACTAGTTTAAAGCATTGCAAGTTTGATTTCTATAAATTCGCGTACACGGGGAGTTCGTTTGAAGTATGATTAATGAAAAATAATAATGGAAATTCCTTCACCTATTCAAAAGTAATGAAAATCTGTTGCTGAATGGCGAAGAGGTAAATAATTAAATTGAATGATTGCTAATTTTGATGCAGCATTTGGATAACACAGGGTATAAAGTTGATGAAAGATATAGGAAAACGAATAAAATACAGTCTTATTACTTTCCTTATATACATAATGTATAAAGAAAGTATTGTGACGGGGTTGAAAATTCGAATTCGAGTTTTCGACGGGAGAGCACGTTTCAAGCATCCCTGATCACGAATCAAACATTTTTGAAGTGATGTCTGTGTGTGTGTGTGTGTGTGAAAGTATGTGCGTGTGTGTGTCAGTGGGTCTGTGGAGACGATAACTGACGAACGAATGGACCGATTCGAACCAAATTTGGTACAAAAATCACAATCTGTAAACACTGGAAGCCTATTGCTTTTATACGCAATCGAATGTACAGAACCCCCCTAAATTTTCGAATGAAATTTTGATAAAATCGTCAAAAATCAAAACCAACATTAAAGTTACGAAAATAAACATTTCTTATGTAAGTTTTCATTAGAAAACGATTGACATAAATTTTAGAACGCTAACATAAACCGTTCTCGAGATATTGCACATTTTTCAAAAATATTATCAAAAGGTCATATAAAATAGAAAAAAAAAATATTGCCTATTGAGAAACATGTTCACTTTTCATATATAATATCATGCGATAAATTGGGTGACATTATTCTCGTGGATCTAGCTCGTTCCATTCATGAAAAAAGATACTTCG
The DNA here is from genome assembly GCA_951213105.1 of Amaurobius ferox. Lineage (NCBI taxonomy): Eukaryota > Metazoa > Arthropoda > Arachnida > Araneae > Amaurobiidae > Amaurobius > Amaurobius ferox. Next base: position 90,375,939 of record OX578136.1, read on the forward strand.
AGTAATACTTTTGCATTTGAACGCCAATTTATCTGCTGTAAGAACAACTTATTTCTTCGTCCATAACGCTTGGCGAGATTTTGGTGACGAAATTGGCGGAATGTCATCAACTTGGCGACTTTTTGAAATGTTGCCATATTAACGAAACTCTCGCCAAATGGATAAAAATGACGCTAAATCAATGAAAATGACGACTAATTGTCGAAAATTCAATATCTTGGAAAAGATATTAGTATCTGCTAGAAGAAAAACCTATTTATTTTACTCTAAAAGTAGTAAATTCATTTCATTATATAAGGAAAGTCATGTGTTGCCCAGATCAGATTTTTTACATAGTAGTTGGAATTACCCTTTTTAAAATTATTCCAAGTGACAAGATATGGAATAATCGATATCTAGCGCCTGAATTTGAACTATAATTCTACTGTTTCTTTACAGATCCCCGGTATTGCTGTAAGTTGTACAGATGTGGGCGAAATCCGGGACAAAAAATTCGATTGTGTTTTATGTGCGGATAAAATTAGTTTTAACACTCAGCAAGTTTTATGAGGACCATGATTCTCCCATTCCATTTATACAGGATTTAAAGGATTGTCAAAAACCAAGCCAAATGTTAGATAAGTATTAGGGTTATCACATATTTTTATTTATTAAAATTTTCATCCAGGTGTTTTGCAAATCCTTATGGTGCCAAACAATTGGCCAAATTTAGAGGATCTGACCCCTTTTAAGGCAGGTTAGGAGACTATCTGCTTTCTGTTAGAGATGGGATAAACAGTCAATTACAAAGTTGACCGGTACAAAGATGCGTGGTTCAATTCCAGGTGGAGGCAGCACGAATACAATGGGGCCCCAACAAATCTGCAATGTAGTTTAGTACAAATATGTCGGAGGTCTGAATGTGATCCTAGCACGACTAACACGGTTCAAGGAGATCAATGACCACACAGGAAGCTAACATGGAGGATAAAAATAGTAGCAGGAGGCTAACCTGAGATAAAATATCAAGAGGTGGTCAGTCACGTTGTAAATTGAACCCCAATCTGACATTTGGAGAATGCAGAGTCCACTTCGAAGATAAGAGCTTGCAATTCCTTCCCAGTAGCTCAACGGTAGAGCCTAGTTTGGCTAGAGTGGAGATCTTTTGTTCGATTCCTGGCTAGGAGAGCAAAGTTCTTTACAATTTGCTCCTGAAAAATATTTAAATAATACTATCATTTTAATAGATTTTTCAAAATAACTTAGCCGGTTTCAAAAATCCTTAACAATTCAAGATGTGCTTAGCTCTTCTAAAATAACCTCTGGTGTCATAATCTTAAATATCCCATAGAAATCTAATGGTTGGGGCATGCACAGTATTTATTGCCCGTTTGGTCATTCTTATATTGGTCAAATCTGTCCTCTGAACAGCTGTATGCTGCATTATCAATTTATTTGCTCCTAAATGTGTTGCCCAAGTTTTCCTTATAGGCTATACATACACATTATATGAAGACTGGTATGGATACTACAACAAAATTCTATAGGGAGGAGGGTGTTCTTTAAGGATATTCCAGTTCCAATTCCAGAGATGTCACTTCTGTTTTTTTGTATTAAAACATACACCGCCGTGTTCAGCTTAACATTCTATGTTGCATTACACTAAGTGACAGTGAAATTGAGACACCAAGAAGGAGTGGGAAGAAAAATATGCAATTTGCAAGATAGATGTAGCTCACCGACTTATGTAAATGATGCGAAATGCGCAGCTGTCCCGCGTACGTTGAGTGAGATATAAGGGAAGAAACCTGCAGAATAGGCAATAGTCGCGACGCTCTGTCTGCCAGGGAAATCATTTTGCAATTTTTTTGTTTCAGTGGAAACGTGAAATAGCAGAGAATGCCATGGCGCCGTCATCCAAGGCAGTACCAGCAGACACACAATTTCACGAGGGGTATGGTGATCGGAGAACTCAGAAAGGCAAGTTGGACCATAAGTCAAATCTAAGCGGATAGCCACCTACACGTATCCACGGTGCACCGGCTGTGGTGAAGATGGTTGGAATAAGGGAATGTGGTACGTTTGAGGGATGCCGGTACGGCCAGAGCGACGTTAGAACGCATGGACCGACGCATCCGCTGGCAAGAATTGGCGGCCCCACAGGCTTCCGTCGACCTTTTATAGCATGTGCAGGACACCCTTGATGCTCTCATATCAACCAGGACCATTATTTGCCGGATAGTCGTCGGTGACCTTCAGTAATGGCGCCCGTTAAGAAGAAGACTGCCATTGACCCAATAACACATTACGCCTCCATCTGCAATGGTGTCGGGATAGAGCCATGTGGACGAAGGAATGGCACAGGGTCACGTTCTCAGACGAGTCACGCTTATGTGATGAAAGTCGCCGTGTATAAGTCCGACGCCGAAGTGTTGACAGGTCCAATCAAGGCCGCATCTGGGGAACGCCACATCGCGACATCATAGTTTGGGGCGCCATCGCCTACGATAGCAAGTCACCTCTACTCCATATTGTGGATAATATGTCAGCCCACCTGTAAGTGGATGACATGCTGCGGTCGGTAACACTGCCCTTCTTTCAGAGGGGGGGACAATGCCATTTACCTGCAGGATAACGGCCGACCTGCAGGATAACACATGACAATCAGCCAACATGCTCTGCAGGATATCCAGGTGCTTCCCTGGCCAACGTTCACCCCTGATCTCTCACAAATCGAATACGTCTGGGACGTGATTGGACGTCGCTTACGTGTACTGCCACTGCCACGTTTAGAAGACGAACTGTGGCAAATGGTTGAGAAGGAATGGACAGCCATCCCTCAGGATACCATCCGCATGTTCATTCACAATGTACAAAGACTTGTAGCAGCCGGTATCGCCGCCCGCGGTAGTCTTGCAACCTACTGATCAGTACTGTCATCGCTCAGTGTATATATGTATCATGTTGCAATGCATCATGATGCTTCACTTGCACATTGCTCATGATGCTTCACATATGCATTATGATGCATCATGATACATCCTGATGCAGCACTTATTGTTCGTTGCTATCTCTCTCTGTTTGCCGATTTTCATCACTTTCTGCCCACTCCTTGGTGTGTCATTTTCACTGTCACGTAGTTTACACACTTTCGATTGGACCTTCATTTTGGACCAGCTTAAAAAAATCTTTCGGTAAGAATGTGTAACGGAGTATAAAAATGTTTAACAGTTTCGGTGAAAACGAAGTGTTTCCTTTACATGAAACCTGTTTTTTAAATTTCTTGTTTACATTGTGCATTTATATTCCATACTGCACCTCCCAATATCACTCAATGAAAGATGATACAAAATGTGTCATTTTTGTCTCATAAAATTTTTCGTACGGTTTATATATTCATACGCAGAACTGAATCAATCTGCAATGCACAATATTTAGAGATCCACGTTAATCACCAACCGATTTGAACAGTTTGTTTTCTGTCTCGTATCTTTTAATTCCTATTTATTCACCAGTGTATCCAATTTATTACCCATATATACGATAATTGTTTTTATTTTACATTCTTTAACATTGTATTATCTGTTGCTCTTTAAAATTACCCAATTGGAATGGATATTAAAACATATAAGAATCTATAAATTTACGTAGCATATCAAATTTCAAGTATTAAAAAATATTAACTATAAAAATGACTACAAATATAAATTTACCTTACCTTTTAACATTCTACATTCAGCGTAAATTACTTTTTAATCATCGTCTCTCGAATTCCATAATGAACAGAAATGATACACATTGAAATTAGTGTTACCTGTATAGTTAATATAATGGTTAACTGAACAGTTAAACTTGAACCCCCTACACATCAAACAATAATTGAAAACTTAAAAATTACTGCAAATTAAAGTGGGATATAATTGAAAATAACTTTCTATGCGAGTGAAATATAAAAACATATAATGATATTTATGAAATTAATTCGCTTGTTGAAACGGCAATTTAAAATATTTCATTCTAAGATTTCAATGCAAAATTTCTACCATTTAAATATGTTAGTGTAATTTCGCAATTTCACGGGAAAGCAAATTTTAATTTAAAAGTAATCCCAACAGAACAGACGAATGTGTATTCAGAATTTGTAAATTGATCTGTGTAACTGATGTGGAGATAATTAATATTCGATGTGCTGCTAATTTTAAAATAAAAGTATGTTTAAATGCAAGCGTGTGTTTGAAAATATGTTTAAAATGGAAAAAAATATTTTATGGATTATCGTCCATTAGTTTTATTAATCGTTCGCAACCCAAATATGGGTTCCAACTGTATATAAAGGTCACACACGTACGTATATAAAAATGGTAATTGGGTTGTTTAGCTGATAATGAAAATTTGATCAGATTTTTTTGTTAATAATTTGTACCCCATAAAGATCGTATAAATTATATATATATTTACCGTACGTTAAATATATATATAATACGTTTAATATAATACGAACGTTTAATATAATAAATATATATAATACGTTTAAATACAAGTGTGTGTATGCAAATATGTTTAATACGTTTAATATAATACGAAAGTTTAATATAATATATATATATAATACGTTTAAATTCAAGTGTGTATATGCAAATATGTGTAAAATAGAAAAAAAAAATATTTTATGGAATATCGTCAATTAGTTTTATTAATAGCTCGCAACCCAAATATGGGTACCAACAATATATAAAGGTCACACACGTACGTATATAAAAATGGTAATTGGGTTGTTAGCTGATAATGAAAATTTAATCAGATTTTTTTTTATTAATAATTTGTACCCCATAAAGATCGTATAAATTATTATATATTTAAATAGAGTTTGGATGCAAATATACAGGGTGTCCCAAAAAAGAACTCCCCGATTTTAAAAATCAATATCTCGGAAACGGTTACAGATAAAAGGGTGAAATAAAGTGTATATTTATTGGACATCCAGTAAAATTTACATACTGTGGTTTCATAAAATTAGTTGAAAATTTTCCCAACAGATGGCGCTGATAGGTATATTAAATCACATCAGCTTCAACGCTTTCTGTTCTTTCGAACTGTGTGAACATATATTGGGTTTTTTTTTCCGATCGGGACCTTTCGATACTTGTTGTAAATCTACCTTGAAAGCTACGCTTAGTCTCCTTGAAATCTACGTTGAAAGCTACGCTTAGTCTCTGTCGGATTGTTATTCAACTGATTTTCATTGTGCTCGAATACCATCAGTTGTATTGCAGGTCGACGGAGACAAGGCGTAGATTTGAAACCGCAAGTATGTCAATTTTACTGGCTGTCCAATAAACATACATTTTATTTCACCCTTTTATCGGTAACCGTTTCCGAGATATTCGTTTTTAATGTTTTGGAGTCCTTTTTGGGACACCCTGTACACATGAAATGTCAACACATTTTAGAATAACTATTTTCTACTTGAATTATTGGATATTTACTTTCTTTTCGTACTTTTGCCTTTGAACGGCATTTAATTATATACATGAATTTGGTAACTCTATCAAGCACTTCCATATTTTTGCATTTTACATTGCAGTAAAATATAAATCTGACACGAATTTCTATAAATTCTTCAATATCAAAAATTGTACTTTAAACTGTTACCTTCTTTTAAAAGTTAATCACACATCTTTTTACATGTCGTATTAAATTTCACTCCAATGAAACTTCGAAAATCCCTTTTGTGATACAGAATTACAATCAAAACTTGTTCTGAATTTTGAGCATATTTTTCATAGTACGTAAAAGAGTAATGTAACCAACCCAGTAAAGATCAAGTATTTTTTTCTTTTCTGAAAGCTGTAATTTATGATCAATTTGAGACGTATTTTTCAAGTTTGTCGGGAGAAAGCACAAAAGCATTTTTCTCACCCTTACTTAGATATATTACACCGTAAAACGTATCAATTTTTCATCAGAAATTTCAAACTTTTTCCCCGAAATAATTTAAGTTGAAAGAAAGATATATATCTCGCAAATTGGCAACATGAAAGAATTTGAAATTAGACTCCTGAAATATGCAATTTTCTGGAAAAAATGTTCTTTTTTCAATTCACGAAGCGCAGAGTTTAGTACCGAGAAAAACATACTGATATTTTATGCATACTTAAGTAGTTCTACAGAAGAAACTTTACCCCAAGCGCATGCATTTAGAAGTTCTATTCTATTCTTGTGGATCCGCAATGAATATCACCGAATACATGCTCCCTGATAATTATTATTATCGTGAAATTTATTGCAAATTGTTATTTCGAGTTATGATGTGAATTATTAATTTGAATTATGATATGAATTATTATTTTGAATAATAAAGTAAGTTATTATTTTGAACTATGATGTGAATTGTAATTTTCAATAATAAAGTGAATTATTATTTTGAACTACGAAGTGAATTATTATTTTGAATTATGATGTGACTAATTACTTTGAATTATAGTGTGGATTATTATTTTGAATTATGGTGTGAATTATTATTTTGAATTATGATGGGAATTATGATTGTCACATTTTTCTCTAAAATTTATGAAACGATCATATGTTGCTCCAATTTATAAAAAATAGATGTAAAATATCCAAAATACGTAAATTATTATAAAATTGAGTGCACATCCTTTGACTGAAAGTAGACCCATGTGTTAAAACTTTGTTGCTTATCTGTAAACATAAAAATATCCACACTAAAGTCTGCCGAAACTTAAAATTCTAACACATATCTGTAAACAGAATCAAAAACTGCTTTGGTTTTTAATAACGCATTCCAAAAATATTGATAGTGGCCGTTTTGAGGTTACTGACACTCCTTGAGGTCATTCGTCCCATTAACACTAATAAGGAATTCTACTTTGGTTGAAGAGATTTTATAGATTTTGAAATCCTCTTGAAAAAATGGCCCGCGTGTTGGGAAAATTCGATTTCACGAAATAATGGCCAACTTTATCTTGTTTTCTTTCGATCAAGACCTTCTGGCTTACCCAAAGCTGTAAAGTTGGGATGGCCAAGACATTGCCACCCAATTTAGACCGGGACCCAGTGAGAGGCGACATCCACAGCAACAGTACCCTGCTGCCGTTGCCGTCAACCGCTGAAAAAAATACTTTATCGAAACAACCACCGCTAGGTGGTGCTATCTTGCATGTGACGTAAATGAACGGGTGGTTAAGCATGCGCACGCCCATAAATTTCGCTATAAAATACATTGTCACGAATTTTAAAGTTTATTTAATTTTTTTTTATTTTCTATTTTTACTTTTCATAAACAAAATTTAGCACTAAAAGTAATTATTGATTGATATTTTATGTAGCACATAAAAAAAGCACGATGGAATTTTATTACTATCTGAACAATCATATCGAAATTGAGCGATCGTTTGCATCTTTCTGAAAACAAAACTCCGCTACTGTTGTAATTATACTGGGCATATCTCATGAATAATCCGGTTTTTGAAATTACTTATAAGGATATATAACTATAAATTACTGTAAATTACTTAAAGAATATAGATAAATTACTATAAATTATAGGAATATAGATAAATTATTTATGGGGATATATAGAGTGGGGATATATAGAATGCCCGCGACTTATATTATCACTAGTTTATAATAAAGTGGAAAGATATCGACGGGGGAACTAAAGATGGTTTAAATTAAATGATTTATTAAAGTTTAATAAAACATGATAGTGATATAATTTTTTTATATAGACTTATATACTGTACTTGGTGATAAACGGCAAGAACTTGTCATCCAAATTATAAGCTTGGAAGTATGACCACTCCTTGCTGTAACTAAAAATTGTTGACCTTCCTTCTTTTAAAGTAAAAATATTCTCCAATTTAAAAGAATAAGTGGCAAAGCGAATAAAAAATACAGCGCAGAATATTATTAATTATTGACGCTTTTTTTATATTTTTAAGCGTTAATTTTACGAAACATAGTATTTTATGTCATTTTATAGCGTATTCTCCGGCAATCGGGCTTTAAAGGAAAAGCTATTTTATAACTGCATCTTCTCATAAAAATACTTTATTTCCCTCTAAAGCATTGTATTTACGATCAATTTCTGAAGTACATTTACAGTTTTTCAGCAGAAAGAACTAAAGCCCTACATCTTATATCCGTTTAGATATATTACGTCGATAAACGTATCTAGTTTGTCGAGAGAGTTTAGAAATTTCTTTCCCCAGAGTAAATCTCGTGTTGAAAAATTGAGGTTTATAAGTAGGAAATATGATAGACGAAAGAAATTGGAAATTACCCTTTCATGAAATATACAATTTTTTGTCAAGTAATATCATTTCTTATTTTACATTTAATAGCTGGTGTATGTAAAGTGTATGTATTGTGTGGCGTCAACATTTCGACTATATTTTGATAGATGTTTGTATCTCCATTGTGTCTGTCGGCTGTAGTCTAAATATATAATTTTAGATTTAAGTCTGAAGCAAAATTTTATTGATTTAATGTGAAATATTTAGAATTTACGTGTGATAAATTTTGTATAGTATTGTTATATAATGTTGTTTTTCATATGTCAATATTGTATTTAACATTTCATTGTTTAACTTGAAAAATGCGAGTATTGTTAATAAATGGACGCACTAAGTGGATGTTTATAAAAAATTGGACATTAGGCCCGCCATAATGATTAATAATAACACGATTCCCTATCGAAAAATAATTACTATATCACTCCTTAAAAACGCAATTAATTCAATACACCCTAGTCTTTCTATATAAACGTACCTATCCCACAAGCCGTTAAACTCGGGATATTTTGATAAAAATATTATTCTCCGCAAAACGAAAGTAAATTAAACTTTATTTTCGAAGGTATAGAGTATTCATCAATGCGGCGTCATTTTCGTTAATTCTGTGTAATTTACGCTAATTTGGCAGCGCATTTATCAATTTGAAAACATTTTCAAAATATTACCAAGATGACGATATTATGTAAAATTGGCGTCAAATTTATCGCCAAGCATTATAGTCTGACAAACAAATAAAAGAATAAATGACTGTTGGCGAATTGTTGGCTGTCACAATACAAGAATATTACAAAACGCATCTTCTCTCGTGAAAGGACCGAACTCACTATAAAAACAACTTTCCTTTAAATGTAATTATTTTTATAAATTTATTTGAAAAACATATAATATCTCGAGAACAGTTCCTAATAGCATTCTAAAGTTCAAGTCTTTCGTTTTTTAATGAAAAATTAAATAAGAAATTATTTTGTATGTAATATTAATAAAGATTCTAATTTTTTTATGAATTTTTAAAATTTTATCCGGAAACTGAAGGTTTTCCCAACATTTGATTGCTTTTAACATCAATAAGATTTCAGTATTACTTGATTGAAATATTTGTACCAAATTCTGTTTGAAACGTTCCATTTGTTCGTGAAATATTGCTGAGACTCAAGAACACACACACACACACACACACACACATTAACATACAAACACACACACTAACATACATACACAGACACTAGCGTACATTCACATATATACACACACGCACTAATATATATGTACACACACGCACATTCCTTCAAAAACGTTCGATTCGAGTTCAAGAAAGCTGGAAACGCGTTCTATAGTTAAAAACTCGAATTCGAATTTTCGTCTCCGTCACATTATTTCCCTATACATTATGGGGTTATGTAGGTAAAGTATAAACGCTAATCGAATTTTCATATATTCACATTGTTGCATCATGAAAATTTTACGTCTTATTCCGTGATTTATACCATTCTATTCCATTAACAATTCTTTAGTTTTAGAGAGTGACGTGTATTTATTGAAAATATAATAGCAGGACGAAATTGGGCATATGACTTTCACGACATATTTTTCAGCCAATAATGGCATTTTTAATGGATTTTTTTTCTTGTCATCACTTCTATCAAGATGTGGCATATATTGTTCTTTTAGTGTCGATACAATATCTAATGTACGCCATAGAAAATTATGATGAATATGATGGTGGTAATATCAATTTTCGATTTTAAACATTTCTTTAGAATTATGTACTTAATCGGGCTATAGATAAATTTAATGCGTAATATATGGATAATGCATTTTGGATCTTTCAGCATATTTCAGGAATTTAACAAAAATTAATAATAAACTACATTAAATTCATCCCAATTTACATAATTGTTCTGACAATGTATGTATCAAAAGAGATACAAAATATAAAATATTTCACCTCATTTTCATTTTTATATAAAGTATTTGACGACTTAGTAATAAGTTGTTAGTACAATGGTTATTGGCTGACCTAGGTTAACTTTTGTGGATAAATATATTGTGCATAATCGCTTAACTATTGGCTGACTTAGGTTAACTTTTGTGGATAAATATATTGTGCATAATCGCTTAACTATTGGCTGACCTAGGTTAACTTTTGTGGATAAATATATTGTGCATAATCGCTTAACTATTGGCTGACATAAGTTAACTTTTGTATAAATAATCGTGTAGGTTTTATTCGGTTGGGACAAAGAACTGTCATGAAAAACTAAGGAACATATTATTTAGAGCTTTAATGAAAACGTTTTCTTTTTGTATTTAATCCATCTATTCTCTGAAACTAAATACGAGAATCAAAATTATTCCATATTTTAGCAGCCCATTCTACTCAAAACAAAATTAAATACCAAAACTACATTCTACGAAGAAGTTGTATTTCTTGGAAGGATATTATTTATGATCTATTTCAGAAGTTTATTTACAGTTTGTTTCGAAAAAGAACAAAAGTTCAACATCTTATACTCATTCATATATATTATTCAGTGGAACGTACCCATTTTTCTTCTCGAATTCAGAACTTTCTTTTCCCAAAGTAATTCTCCAATTTAAAGAGTGAGATTTATATCTGATATGTGTGACAAATGAGAGAAAATTTAAATAGTCTCGTCATGTATTTTTTGTGACTTTGTGACAAATAATATAATTTTTGAACATAAATGTAATTTCCTTCTCTTTTAACGCATTGGTGAATGTTTGAGATCAATGTTTTCTTACCATAAAGGGGGTACCAAGTCTTTACCACGAAACCCATGATTTCTGGATCTCCATACCAATCCTTTATAAACAAAATATTGTAGATTGGGAGGTAACATCCAGTTATTGTCCTGCTAGTTTAAGCATGATACTATTTTACATTAATATATCATTTTGTGTTGATTGTACATTATCTTAATCGCACTAATAATAAGCAATATATGCCAGAGTCAGCAACATCGTTTTGGTGCCATGGCATACTGATCAGAAAAGAACTCGATTCCTCACCAGCCATCTCTAGACAAGTGATTTGTCGATTGAGATACCTTGAATCCGTATAGTATGTCATATTCTTTTCCTTCTCCTAATTTGAGGCAGATACTTCTTAGCTATGCCAAAAGCACTTAATCCCTTTTTCTTGTTACATATTTCACTTGTCAGAGAACTATTTCAAGTACAAATAGGGCATGAGATTGAAATCTGATGAAAAAAAGCATTATGTTGGCCCCATAGAAGACTGGCAAGCAACGGAGACTGACTTTGCTTTACAGAGGGAGAGGACTTCAGAAGAGGAAGAGGACTTTCTAGGTCATATTTGTTCCAATAAGCTAGATCATATTTATCCCAATTTGTCATATTAGTGTAAAACTACGAAATGCCCGATGACGCGAATAATCGAAAAATAATTTCCGAGAGGTTGGTGGCAGGGGAAGAAGGGTGCGGTCACCATGTATGTTACCCATCTGTGTTCCGGTCTAAATTGGTGGTACTGCTGGAAAAGGAGATAAATTACGACTACCTGCAAAACTCCCAATCACCATTCTTTGTCCATAATTTTAGCAATGACACTTACATTTTCAGTGCGTAACCCAATTTAAGATTCCCACTAAATCCACATGTTTATTATACCTTCTTTATTGCACTTCTGTATTGTACTTTCATATTTTATAATTTTAAATTTCTTTCCATCGCAATTAGCATTGTATTGAAAAATAAACCTATATATTTAGATGTTTTAATCTCCAACTATTTTAACCTTCCTAATTATTTGAAAATATATTTATGAGTTATAAATAGGCCAGTCAATGTTATGCATTGAATGTATACAGCCAATTTATGTTAAAACATATTAAATTAACACTTTCTACGTGGAAAACGACTTTCAAACTACTAACTTTTTGTATTGATGATATCATTTCTTCTGCAACATCTGCTTCTCTACCGTAAAAGTTGCCTTTAAATTTCAAATAATTTAAGAGCTAATTTAACTTTCATGGCGACATACAGACACCTACACACCTACGCACATATATATATTTTAAAATATATTCAAAATGTAATCAATGTTTGAAAAAGAAAAATCTGTGCAATCTCGAATTCGAAAATTCTTGGGTAAAATATACTTCCGTCATTCAATAGTATAACAGAGTAATAAAAAATGTATATTAACGTATTATTTTCAATAGCCATGGAAATATGTTATAGTTTTGGGGGTGGCATATTATTTATGAAGCATTACTGAAGAATATTTTTTTCAGTTTCTCGCCATAAAACAAAAGCCCTTATACTCATTCACAAGCATTGCGTCCTGAAACGTATTCAGTTATTTTAGTTATTTTGAACTCTCTCTACTCAAAGTGATTCTGGAGTTGAGAAAACGAGATTCATATCTCTCAAAAATGATAGACGGCTGAAATTGAGAATACCTTTTTCATGAGAAATATTTTTTTTCGTGATCAACATAATTTCTCATGACTTTTTTTACCGCTTCTGTCACTGTTAAAAAGAAGTGTTTTATTATTTATTTTATAAGGTTCTACTTATTCCACAACTGGGTCTGGAACTAATAATGTGGAACTGGTCTCATAGCTGAGCTTAAGCTTGGATAAACAATGTGATGCTTATTTTTTAACGAAATAACCAGAAACATTGACACAGCAGAAATAGCAATTGCATGATTTGTCGGCCATATCGTGGGAACAGCAAATAGTTTTGCTTTTTTCCTTTTCTTATGCAGTCATATAAGCCATTTGAACATCATATACATATAATGTGGATTCGCGTTCATTTCGTTGATACCCTTTTCATCGACAACTCATTTCGTCGACGCCACTTCGTCGACACTCATTTCGTCGACAAGTACATTTCGTCAACATTCATTTCGTCGACAAGTACATTTCGTCGACACTCATTTTTTATGTAACTTGGCTAATATTTTGTGTATAAAAAATGCTTTGAATGGCAAAAATGACGCCCTTTTCCGTCTTTGGGCTGATTCCTTTGACCCCCGGCTCATTTTTTCAGATAAGAAAGTAAGTTAAAGTTTATAAGATAAGAAAGTAACGTGAGAGGGGGTGGCTTAGAGGGCTTGTCATGTGATAGAGTCCTGCACAAAAGCATTGAATTGCACTGTTCTGGAGTCCATCTTTTAGCAAGTCACTTTCTCCCAAACCATTTAGTGCAGGAGACCTCGCTGATCAGATGTACACTAGTTACGCTCTTGGCTAATAGTAGTCTGGTGATATTTTTTATTTTACAATGAATTCGCAGCAATTAAAAGTTTGCAAAATTTTTAAAACAACGAAAGATAGAGATGCAATCACAGTCGACGGGTTCATTTTGACAAAAGATCGGAATCGAAATGACAGTTACTATTGGAAATGTGAAGACTGCAAATGTACAGGAAGAGCGATCACAACATTAGTCAACGGTCAACACATCCTTAGTCAACACGAGGTTTCCAAACATGACCATGCATTACAAGCAAGCAGAGTTCCAGTGATCAAAGCCTGCACACAGATGTATTTTTATTTGTATGTATTTTTAAAGAAATAAACACCTGGCGGGGTACTTGTTTAAACACCTCCTCGTGGTGTACCCTGGAAACAACTTTGTTGGCTGAGGTATAAGCAACAGGATTTTTTCTGTTTATTGTGAAACAATCAAACCAATTAGTTTTTAACGCCAAAGTTTTTGTCAAAAATTTATTTGTGTTTTAAAATATTACTTTTCTTAGGGGGGGGGGGCGGTCTTCCTATGGATAGATAGCTATCATTCAGTTCGTTGACGAAGTGGCTGTGAACGAAAGAAGTGTCGAGGAAAAGTACTTATCGACAAAAGGAGTGTCAACGAAATGTACTTGTCGACGAAAGGAGTGTCGACAAAATGTACTTGTCGACTAAGTCAACAATTTCCATAATGTGAGGTAAATTTTTATCCTGTAACCTAAGGGAGATACTAAATATATTTTCTTCCGATTTGCAGTGATTATATGTCGTTAAGATTTCGTTGTGAAAGATCCACAAATATGACAGAGCTTGTTTGGATTGGTCATTGATACACTTTCACGGAATTATGACATCATAACTTTTAAAGCCAAGCCAAAATGGTATATTTTGAGGTATTAATTACTTCTAAAATGACACAATCTCACTTGCGTCATTTATATATATACTTTTACATTTTTATATAAACGGAAGATGTTTGGAAACTTGTTTTAAAATTTTTGCTTCATAATTTTGGAAGAAATGTGAAATAAATATTTAAATACAAGTTTATTAATTATATTTTTATACATTATTATTACTTTCCTTATATACAATAATGTATAAGGAAAGTATTGTGACGGGATCGAAAATTCGAATTCGAGTTTTCGACGGGAGAGCACGTTTCAAGCATCCCTGATCACGAATCGAACATTTTTGAAGTGATATGTGTCGAATGAAATTTAGTACGTACAAAAATTACAATCCATGAATACTGGAAGCCTAATGTTTTTAAACACAATCGAATGTCCAGAACTCCCTATATTTTCGAGTGAAATTTTGAAAAAATCATCAAAAAATCAAAACCTTTAATATAGTTTCGCAAATAGACATTTCTTATGTAATTTTTCCTTAGAAAACGATTGGCATAAACTTTAGAACGCTAACATGAACCGTTCTTGAGATATTCACCATTTTTCAAATAAATTTATCAAAAAATATCATAAATTAAAAAAATATTAACTGTTGAAAACATGTTTACTTTTCATATGTAATATCATGCCATAAATTTGGTGACATCATTCTAGTGGATCTAACTCGTTCCATTCATGAGAAAAGATACTTTGAGTATTACTTTTGCATTCGAACGCCAATACTCAATTATCTATTATAAGAATAACTTATTTCTCCGTCCATAACTCTTGGCGAGATTTTGCCGATGGATTTGGCGGAATGTCACCAACTTGGCGACTTTTTTAAATGTTGCCATATGAACGCAAATGTCACAAAATGGACAAAAATGACGTTAAATCAATTAAAATGCCAACTAATTGATAAAAATTTAACATCTTGGAAATAGTATAAGTATCTACTATAAGAATAACCTATTTTTTTACTGTAAAGAAAGTAAATTCATCGCATTATATAAAGAAAGTCATGTGCTGTCCACATCAGATTTTGTTTTTGTTATTGTATTTTCATTTTAATTTATTTTATTTTTAAAAAATATTTTAAAATAGGGTTAAAAGTAAGTAACAATATTCTTCTCACTACATTTCGTAAACGTAAGTCTATGATTTCCCCCTCACACATAAAAAAAATTCTGGAAAAAAACTAATAGCAGATTTGAAATTAAGGATTTTAATATACCCAAAATTACACACCAATTTACTTAATGGATTTTGCTTGTAGACCTGTGCGATTAATTAATTAGAGAATTTTATTATACAAATTATGGATTTTGGAATTATACAGCAATCAAATATCATTTATGATGATGTTTCGCAGATGTTCCATTTATCAAAAAAAGTAACCAGCAAATGTGTTAAAATTCCCAAACTGTTTGAAATCAAGTAATACTTTTATTAAAAAAATGCTAGCTTTGGAATGTTGGAGAAATATAAAATAGATAACAAAATGACATGCATCAGCGGAAAAATGAGAAATGAGATTTGGGGTAAAAATAGTTTTCTTTCTTTTTCGACAAACTAGAGATATATTTCTGAGACGAATCCCATTTTCCCAGCACTTGTATAACATAAAATGATTCCTGCAGAACAGTGCTTTTCAAATTGTCTCTAAAATCTGAAAAGGCATTATCAAGACTCCCAGAAAACTTTAGTTTTAGTGATCAACAATATGTCATTTACGATGATTATTACGGTGATTAATTACGATGATTAATTTGATTGTAACGACAAAATACTTCCTTAAAATTGAAATCAAATCAGATCAGCTTTTAAATATTTTTATTTCCCATTTGATAACTTGGAACATTTTTATATGACCCTAGTTTACAAATATTTTGTGTGAACCAGAATAATTTGAGACAAAGTATTTTGACATATTTTTGAATATGTTGAGACTTGCTTAATGGCTATTATCTTATTCCTTTCGTTATCGAAATGAGATACAATGAGTTGCTTATATACATTTGTAAAATTATTTTTATTTTTAGTTTTCTTTTAAATTATTACTGGTTGTTGCTTATTTATTAAAATTATGTGATCTGTCCGTCCAACAACATTTTCAAGGAATGATTATGGTATTCTGGGACTACATGAAAAGCGATTGCGTCTTTATGACCTTAGATTGCTGAAAAAGGATAACTTATTGTTGTTATTGATTGAAATAAGCATACTACCTGGTCAAAAGTGCATGCAAACAATTCCCACCAATTTAACAGAATTATTTTAATGATTTGTTTAATTTCGATCAATGAGCTACAATATTTAATGTACGGGCTCATTAAGTGTTGTTGTTGAGATCCAGACCGTGTGTGTGTGTGTGTGTCCGACCTACCAGAAAGGTGTAAGGTAACCATTTGGACGGCCGGGAAGTGCCACCCAATTCAACCCAGTGGGGGAGGCATCCACAAGGACCGTACCCTCCTTCCCCTACCACCAACCTCTCGGAAGGATTTACGGACCCACATGTTTAACGTGATCGTACTCCGCATGAACACGGCGGCAGTTGTGGCAGCGTGTAAATCCAGCGCGCAAACCACCGGGCTACCGCGCCCGAAATGTGCCAACAGCACGCGGTGTTCCCAGGTGGTCACCCACCCAAGTACTAACCGCGTCCGTTGCTGTTTAACTTCGGTGATTTAACGAGAACTGGTGTTTTCTGCACGGTAGGACCGTTGGCTTGGGCTCAGTAAGTGTGAATTAATAATTTCATTTGCATTTAAAAAAACTTTATATAAAATATATTTGTTTAAGTATGTTTTACTTATTTATGACATGGTGTTCTTTTATAAATTGATTGTAAGCACGAGTGTACTGATTGAAATGATCGGAGCGAATTTGCTTTGACTAGTTCAATTTGATCTCCACAAATAATCTTATTGAAACAGTTGATTCGTATGCAGGGAGTTTTATAAATTTTAAATTCATCAACATTCTATTGTCGGATTTATTCCCCCATCACAATACATACACTACATATTCTATATATAGTAGAATAGAAACAAAAAATTGAAAAGTTCTGATATAAAAATTGCCGTACAGTCAAGAATTTTTGCTAGGAAAAGCTTTTCAGTTCTGAGAATTCTGGAAAAATATAAAATAGATCACAAAATGTCATGCATAAGCGCACAAGCGAGAGATGGCATTTTAAAAATAAATTATTTTCTTTGTCAAAAAACTCGAAATATATTTCTAAAACTAATCATAGTTTTTTTAGCCCACAATAACTGGAATATTATTCAAAAATTGTATTATGGCATTTTTATTTTATTTTAACTTATTTCATTTTGGTGATACTCAAATTTTAAAAACTTAAATTTTAAAATCTGTACTGTAATTTTTCTGAAATGAAAACCATATCTAAACAATATTTACATACATAAAAACTAACTGTAGCTGCACCTGCTTAAGCTCGACGAAAATATTTTCTCATAATTAATTATTAGATTTTTAAATAAACTAATTTGAAAATCTCACTCAACTAATTTTGCAGTCTATTGTTAAAGATAGTAATAAATTTTGAATTTTGAATTTAATGTCTATGATATTTTACTGAGCAGAGATATGAAGTACATATTACCTTTGGTTTGAGACCCCCATAAAGACCACTTTAACTTTTTTTTAGAGAAAAGGAATTAAATAATAAATGATAAACTGCTTTCTGCAATTTTTATGGTCCTTTGTGCTGTTGTATCAAGCAAAATTTCGGGTACAGATCAAACCCAAAGTAAAAGTTCAAAACCAGAACACAATTTAAAATGAAATTATATATATATATATATATATATATATATATATATATATATATATATATATATATATATATATATATATATATATATATATATGTTCTCTAGTTGAATTTTATCCTATTGGGTTTTTTTCTGTTATTCTCGTTGTTCCGTTGTTGGGCACAGATTGCATAATTTTTTAACTCCGTGTTTTTATGCAATCATAGAAACAACGGATTTTAGTATATCTGTCTAGAATATGTCCCTGAAGACGTTTCTGGCAGATATACTATTCTTTAATATATTTCCCTAGTCCTGGCCTCTCCGTGCTCTGCTTTTCCGGCCCTTCCTCGCTGCTTTTTGCTATTCACTACACGCTTTTATATTGCTCGCGGTTTGATACTGTGATTACTGATTCACACTCCTGCACTTTTGTATTTGTTATTTTAATTTATATATATATATGTGTGTGTGTATGTGTGTGTGTGTGTGTGTGTGTGTGTGTGTGTGTGTGTGTGTGTGTGTGTGTGTGTGTGTGTGTGTGTGTGTGTGTATGTGTGAGACCAGATTTGAGATAGATTTGGTAGGACAGTTTTATGTTTTTTATTTATTATGGCTGTGTATCAGGACAATGACAGCAGACGTAAGGACGCCAGTTTTTACAATACTTTGACCCGAGAGGTCAATTAGGCCATAAACCTAAGAGGCTACATATAGCCACTAGAATGGTTAAAAACATTGACCAATTATGCAAGATGTCTGAGCGCATTGTCGTAAGGTCAGCCAATGGTAGAGTAAGAGGCATTACAGATCCCATGCAAAGGAGGCAACAATTGAAGGTTCTAGAATGATATGCAGAACTTCTATGACAGATTTCACGATGACTTCGACAGTAATAGCGATTTTTCATAGAGAGATGCAGTAGATAAGTATTCCGCAATTTTGCAAACAGAGTGTTCCATTGAGATTCCACATATATGTCCAATGTCCTGATACACAGAACGTCAACGATGCCAGATCAACTGCAGTACAATTATCAGTACCACACCCTGAGTTGGTACCAGTACAAAATACTCTGATGTAAGAGTTGAGATCAATGTCCAAAGACAGACTTGAAGGTATGTGTTCCTCAATTATTTGTGAAGGTCGTCAATGCATTTTAGGTATTTTTATGTGACTGGTCTCACATTTTCTCGCTCCGCCGCAATTAATGAATAATTGTTGTAATTAATTTAATAAGTAGTCTGTGTTGTTAATAAATGATTTTATTTTAAAGTTAAAATGGTGCAGTTAATTATAGTAATATATTAATTAATATTATTTTACAGGAACTCGCACTAGAGATAATAAGGTGGGTTAACGCGGTATTTCATGTTACAACGCAATGTATTTAATTAACTTCAATGCACTTCTCAACTTCTATTTTTAATATATATATATATATATATATATATATATATATATATGAATATTTTATTTAGGCTGTACATGGAATTATTTAATAATATAATTTTCGCTGTGTCTGCGTTTTAATATATTGAGTACAAAATGTTTTTAAGAATTTTAAAATTAACTTTTTAAAATTAGCATATTTAATATAAAACTATATTTGACATAATAGTTTTATTTTAGGCTAAATGTCGGCAATATCAAAGATGGGCGTACTTGGTGCAATATCAAAGATGGGTGTACTTGCTGCAGTATCAAAGGTGGGTTATCAAGATGGGTGTATTTGCAACAACTTACAACAATACACATAATAATATTCATTGAAATATATCTTATTTTTATGAAAATAAATAACGAATAAGAGATAAATAATTTAAAATCGAAGTCGATTATATTTGAAGTAGTGTTTTAACCACAACCTATAAATGTTATCTAACTAACACTTAATTGGAATTTTTGGTGAAATTGCTTCGAAATCGGATCACAGATAAAATTACTCAAATAAGAATAGATTTGAAAGTTACATGCATTTATATTGTGATGCTAAAATTTGAATGACGTTATCGTTAAAATCAGAGTAATATATATTGGTGTTTGTTATAGATTGATCTCAAACTTCACCCCTGTAGTATTTTTCTTATGGTGAGGAGAAGGTTGATGTGTGGTAGTGCGCAATGACTACCCAATGTACCTAAGAAAATGTTTTAATACCTATCATCTGATTTTTAAATTTATTTTTGCTCGTATCACATCAACAACCCAACTGAGCGGTAACAAGCTTATACACCTTCTGTAAGAATTTCTGAAAAAGCACGGAACTCATAACTTTGTATCCGATTTATAAAATTTGAGAAATTTCTAAAACTAGTCTAAGGTCGTCAAGTTGGCGATATTTTGTTATTTCAGTTGCTAAAGTCAAGCGACCCAGATCTTCAAATTATAACAATGGTTTTAGTTCAAATTATAACAATGGTTTTATTAACAATTATAACAATGGTATTAGTAACAATATAATGTCACTTCCATTATATACTTCCGTTTTCTTCCCTTCACATTTATTTTATGATTTACTCTGTACCCTGCGCTCTAAGATGTTTCATGCCAAAAATGGCTAGATTCCATGGATATCTTTTATAAACAGTTGCAAACATAGTCATTTTACGGCTAAATTTAGACATTTTTGGAAGCTAAATTTAAATATAAAACTGCTAAAATTGGTAACCCAATATATATCTTCAATGGTGTTAAAAAATAAGGTATATTGTTATTAAATCTTGCCAAGAAGTACCTAATATTGAAATGTAAAAAATTAAAATTACATGAAACTTTCCTATTTTAAATCTTCATTTAATTTATATTATACTTTTTCAAGAAAATAAATAGCAAATCATTTTCGTCTCGGAGATTGACAGACGCGAAGAAAAGAGGGGTTATTTTAGGGAATTACATTGCTCGGCCTCGAAAATGTATATCTCATGAAAGGGCTATTTCCAATTTCGCCCGTCTATCATATTTGCAAGGATATAAACTTGACTCGTGAATTACTTTGGGGAAAAAAGTTCTAAACTCTCGCTGAAAAATTGATACGTTTCTCAACGTAATATATCTGAACGGGCATAAGATGTAGAGCTTTTGTTCTTTTTCGCGACAAACTGTAAATATACTTCAGAAATGGATCATAAATAATATGCCTCAGAAAAAAAAAGCCTCTTTCTGGGAAGAGTACATTATAACTCCTTTATTTACTTTCAAACAGAATGCTGGAGAATATACGGAGTAACTCCAAATTCTGTTTTCAGTTTCAAAGAATAAACGCTTTGAAAATTTAAAGAAAATGAAAATATGTTACTGAAATCTGCGTAATATATTACATTTCTTTTCATGTTTAGTACTCTTTAAAATTAAAATGATTGGGTTGCAATGAAGGAACTTTAAAATATTAATTTTTTGTGGACAATTCAGATTGAACATTGTTGCGATCGTATAATATTCCCTTTTTTCTGGAGTATTTCGTCTCTTTTGAGGACCAGGCGGAGGAAACACCCGTACAGGCATACTTTCCCGTGACGTTAGACTATGCTTGCCACACGCCGATGGTCGGCATCCCAGTCGGCATTGAAGGTATCCCAGATTTGGAGATATATAGCCAATTTGGTGATTTTTCGGAGGTTCGAGTAGGATCGCAAAATAACGATTATTCAACGTGATATGAGAGATTTCTAGAAATTTCTATAGAGAGTTCATAAAAGGAAGCATCACTCAGGTAGATAAAGGCTCCAATGGACCAGTTGACGAGATGCGAGATATAATGAACTGTGTTCATTACAGCCTCTTCATTGTTATTATAACTCAGTCACTGTTCATTATAAATTCGTCAGTGTTTTGAGAATAGTATCAGTTAATTTATGAAACTAGTGAAGCATTTTAGTGTTGTTTTACTGTATATTGTTCCTGTTTGCGCTGTGCTGGTGAATAAACGTGTTAAGTATCCAGAATTGGGGACTCATTCTTGCATCCTCAGCGACACCCTAAATTCCAGAGGATACTCGTAACAATATTTAAATGCAATATATTTGATGAGCATTGAGGGAAATCAAATGAGGATATTCAAATAAACTGCTCTATTAATTATCTTATCCAAGAGTGGAAATAATGATTACATACCATGACCAAGGGCCAAAGCATACCGGATTTACTTAAAATGTGAAAGGGAAAGGAGGTATATTGTTTAGGGATAGATGAAAATGATCCCTATTGTTAAAAGATACAAAAAATGTTTAAATACATTTATAGAGCACTAAAAATGCATCTGGCGTTTCCAGGAATATAAAGCAGGGATTAAATGAATTAATTCATAACGGTTTTCGAAAGGCTTAGTCGATTGCTGCGCGAGCACATGTTTAAAATATAAAACACGCACCAGCACCTGCTCGCCCTAAATATATAAGCTTTTTTGATACACCCTAAATAAGTTCTATTGGTACTCCCTAAATAAGCTAACGGAATGCAGCAGAAAAATGAATTTTCAGTTAGAGCAGTGTGTGATATTCAAAGAAATATCTGGTAAATTATGAAGATAGGATTGTTGGTCAATTACTTTATTTCGCAATATAAATTTCAGAGACTTTTCAACTACACAAAAGTGTATATACATTTACAAATTCAGAAAAATCCCTGTATCAATAGTATGGATTCAGTTCAAAGTTTGTTCGAAAGAGAATTTCCGGATCTTTTGGATGGTGTTAAGATGAAAACTCTGCGATAATATTTCCGGTTATTAAGGAACCAATTTATGTAAAAATCGCTCAAAATCGTGCTAAAACACAAAATAACTCAAAAACTAATTCGAATTTTAAAAAGTCTCACCAAGACATATTGTCCTAGGTCCTGAAGTACCTGTGTACCGAAATTCATGACCATACGATGTTTAAATATTTCGCTAGAGAAGACACACACACATATTCATTTATTATTATAGATTAGAAGTAATGTGAAACAACCAGTCAGAGTCACGTTTGATTACAGTCCTCCTGGAATGCGCTTACACATTTGATATACAAAACATCTCTGACTTTTAAGGACTTATAGAAAATATTTTGTATAAACATTTTTCCAAATCAAAGACAAGGGGAGGTCTCCTCTGGCGGTTACCAGATTATATACTTATATTTGGAGTAATAATAAGCTACAAGACATTAGTTTAGCCGATGAAAAGAAATGGCTAGAGACTAACAACGAATACGCTGTCGTTGGGTTCTAAATATGCGCCAACTACTTAAATAATACAGATACAGATAATCACACATACTCAATTTCTAAATCGCCTGTTTTGAACTAAAATCATTCTCGGGACACGAGAAAAATAAAATTTTGGAAGTCACAAAAATGTTACTTTAACCCCTGAATTATTGCTATCTCAGTAAATTATCGTCCTATTTAAATGGAATGTTAACACAGTACTCAGAATGACAATGTAATAATTATAAATATATATATATATATATATATATATATATATATATATATATATATATATATATATATATATATATATATATATAAATATATATAAATATATAAATATATAAAAATATACAAATATATATAAATATATACAAACATAGGAAGAAAAAATAAAATAAATGTACAGGTGAAGACATTTTTAAATATTGTTGCTACTAGATGACGGTACCAGTCAATTGTGAATACAGAGGATTTCCACCGATTTATTTAGGATGTCAGAAATTACAGGTAAATTTATAAAATATGATAATCATAATTACTGAACGGATGGCTTCAGTAAATTTTTTGATTTGTAACAGATAAAGGGTCGTGAAAGATAAAAAAAGCAAAGAGGCAAATGTCTAAAAGAATGTATATATATACATTGTAATGCTAATATAATAGAATGTTGATAATTAGCAATTATAAGATACTTCTTACTAAAGTTTAAAATATTAAGCTAATTTAAACTTATTTAATATACTATTTGCTAAATATGCTGTATATTTATATAATACACTGGTATTATTTAGATTATTAATGTGCAAAGCATGAAATTTTTTATCTGATAATCTATAAATTCTGAAAAGTTGATTACGTATAATATTTCTAAACAATTGAATCGAGTTACAGGAATTAAAATGTTAATATTTTATTAATATTAAAATAAAAATACTATGTTTTATTATATAAATTAATAACTATCCTGATAGTTAGTTCAATAATTATATTTAAATCCAAAAATTTAACACCATTTCTAATAGAGACTTAATTAGGAATTCATTCCAAATTATCTGGATAGATATCTATAGCTATGGAGGAGTTGTCAGTAAATGCTAAACAAATCAGATCATCACCATATCTGTACATTTTATAAGCAGTTGAAGTAAAATTATTTACATTATGATAAATGTATGAATTATGTAACATACTGCTACTACAGCCACGTTGTGGAACCCCAGAGTGTCGTAATTATAATGCATTACCTTGAAAATATAATTATTGAATAGTACAAAGTTCAGAAGTTTAGGAAAATCTTTAAATGCAATTAGAATGATTATTACATCATAAATAACAGCAATATTAATGTTAGTAAAAATATCATTAAATTCAAATGTTTGTAATGCTATAAGTTTACCAAGAGATGATAATATATTCTTTAATTTTTTTATTGTTATTTAGAATAATGTATTTATTACCGGAATAACTTAAACTATCATTCAGTACATTTAAAATGATAGCAGTAGTAGAATATGAATTATGACCACTAGTGACAGCTCTAAATTTAATAGGATTTTTACGAAATTTAGGAATAATCACAATATATGGAAATTAAACATTTTTTAAAAATAATATTTAAATCACTATACATATTGATAATTTTCTGTTTCATACTAATAAAAAGTGTAAAAGTATAAAGTGTGAATCAAATTTAAATAGACTATTATTCTTTAAATAATCTAACAGAAATGGTATATAGATTTTTTTACAGATAATGGCATAATTATTAGAGGCTTTATCAACATAAATAATAACAAAATATTTTTGTAAATCAATAATATATTTTTTTATATTATCAAAAGCATATATACGCTGCTGGACAATTGCTAAGAATGGATGGCACTATCATCCATAGCAACCACAAAATGAAAGAAAGCAAAATGTGGAAAATTAGAATAAGTGCGGTATACAATAAGAAGAGGTGTGCGTATTCAAATTTTCCATTTTCACGCCGGTTCATCAAGTGGTAGCTCTGATAAGTGATTTAAAGGATTTGACGCGTGTGGACAGTTGTTGTTCCAAGTGAAAGTTTTACAGGAAATATTTAATTCACGAACTTGAAATTTTCGGTATGTCTTCCTAATGTCACTTAGACGATTTTACGTGTGGCCGTATTATTGGAAAGATCGAAGAAGGGCGAAAAATAACAGATGTTGCCAGAGAATTCGACATCGCCCACAGAGTTGTTTCACGGCTGTAGCAAGCATTTAAAACAACTCGAATGTATAGCAAGCGTTACGGGGGAACGGTGTTAGAAGTACGACGCCTGCAGAAGACAAATACATTATCCTATCGGTAAAAAGGAACCGGCGCACCATAGCTTAGCAGGTGTCAAATCATTTCCTTGTTACCACAGGACAACAGGACAGAGGATCTCCCGAAAAACTGTAGCCAGACGTTTGGGAGACGGAATACTATACGTCCTCAGACCTGTTGTGTGGGTCCCATTGTCCATACTGCACCATACCGCCCATTTGCAATGGTGTCGTGAGTATCGCAATTGGACTGAGCATGACTGGGCTTGCGTACTATTCTCAGATGAGAATTCAGTCTGTCATCGGATTGTAGATGCCAACTGATCTGGCGTGAGAGTGGTACTGCTTATTGTTCAGAAAATATCCAGGAAAGGGACCGATATCCGACATGCAGTATCTTGGTATGGTCCGGCTTCACGATCAATGGCCACATGCTCCTACATGTTGCTGCACCTGGGACTATGACCGGCTAACGGTACATTGATGAAGTTCTACTGCCTCATGTTTCTCCTTTTTCGTGGTGCTGTCGGTGATAAATTTGTTTTCATGGACTGCAGCGCAGCACCATGTCATCGAACACTCGCTGTTCAGGATTGTCTAGTCAGCGAGAGTATTCAATGCCTCGTATAGTCAGCACGTTCTCCAGATCTAAACCCCATTGAAAATCTTTGGGATGCTTTGGGGAGGCGATGAGAGCAGGATCAGTGTGTCAACGGGATATAGACGCCAACTGATCTGGCGTGAGAGAGGTACTGCTTATTGTCCAGAAAATATCTATGAAAGGGACTTATATCCGACATGCACTGTCATGGTATGGTCCGGTATCATGATTAATGGCGACACGCCCTACACGCGGTTGCAACTGGGACTATGACTGACCAATGATACATTGATGAAGTTCTACTGCCCCTTGTTCGCCTTTTCCGTGGTGATGTCCGTGATAAATGTATTTTCATGGACGAAAACGTACCATGTCATCGAACACTCGCTGTTCAGGATTGTTTAGCCAGCGAGTGTATTCAAT
The DNA here is from genome assembly GCA_951213105.1 of Amaurobius ferox. Classification (NCBI taxonomy): domain Eukaryota; kingdom Metazoa; phylum Arthropoda; class Arachnida; order Araneae; family Amaurobiidae; genus Amaurobius; species Amaurobius ferox. The sequence continues at coordinate 90,402,671 of OX578136.1, forward strand.
GCCTCATACGACCAGCACGCTCTGTAGATCTAAACCCCATTGAAAATGTTTGGAATGCTTTGGGGAAGCAACTTGCTGATTGAAAATATCCTCCAACAAACAAGAACACCCTCATCCGTGCACTGATAGAGGCGTGGGATAACTTGCATCAACAGCTGCTGGATAACGTTATGCAAAGCATGACACGACGTGTGGAATGTTTCATCGCACTCCACTGTGGACATATCCCATACTGACACCTTTCTCAAAGGTGCCGCTGTCGTCCATATACATTTTTCCGTACACAGCATCAAATGAACTTTTTTGTCCTTTCAGATGTTTCAAAGTCTTCTGTATTTTCCAGAATAATAAATTATCTTTATTCTAATGTCAGAACAGTGTGGTAACAATATTTTCTCCTGCTGGGCCTCCACTCCCGCTTAATGTTGTGCTACATTGCAATTTGTGATCTGTCCTTAGCAATTGTCCAGCAGTGTAGATCTAGACAATTTAATACTATTAATAGTATTTTTAATAAAATTTAATAAAGTAAATTTCCACATGTTAAATACCTCTAATGACAGAGCATATTTAGTAGTTAATTTATAAATATATTTATCAAAGTCAAGAGATTAATTGACTTTAATATACTAGAAGAGTTGTTACAAGATTGTAATCTGAATTCAGTGCCAAAGGACATAACATATCTTAAGGAATTGTCTTTAACTATGCTTAAGTCTCCTGTAACAATATGACCAAATGTGGATTAATATAATTAGCATAGTTGTTATCTTTGCAAATACAATCATTATTTAAATTAGACATGGAATCTATGTCTATAGAGAGAGATTAAGAAATTTCATTGCAATTAAAAAAAGCTCTTTCAATAGACTTATTGTATTTAAAAGTCTTAGAAATATTCAAATCCTTAATAGGCGATAAATGATTAAACTTATTAAATAAATACCTAAAATGTATAGTGTTATAAATAGGATATTTAAAAGAACGTGCACAATAAGAAATAGAAGAACGGTTGTTATTTTGAGACTGATTAAGATTTAATTTTAAATACTTTGATCTAGTAATGAGCAAATCATAAAAAATATGATTAAAATGTTCATTTGTTAGATTTAATCTTAAGAAAATGGCATAAACGTTATTTAAATATTTTTCTTAACCGCAAATACCCTTAATTTTATTAATTTCTATTGATAAATGCTATTAAATTGATGATGTAAACATTTAATCTCACCTTTAATATAATCATGATGTTTGGAATTTCCTTTACCACATTTTAGGCGTTTGTGTATAACAGAGTTTCTATATTTTAAATGGGGATTCAAAAAAGGTGATTTAAAATAGATTATTTATTATCTACAAAATTATTTTTTACAATATCACTATTTAGATATAAAGATATAATTGATTTAATCTATATGGAAAAAGAGTGCAATTTGACTTAATATAGAAATTTTCAAAAAAAAAATTCTGTCACCTAGATTAGTTTATATATATATATATATATATATATATATATATATATATATATATATATATATATATATATATATATATATATATATATATATATATATATATATATACTATATACATGCATTATATATAAGTTTTTACTCGTATCACGTCAATCATTTCAACTGAACGATAATCAACTTATATTAATGTGCAAGATTTTGGAAAACACCACATAACTCGTGAGATTCTTAACCAATGTACAAAGTTTTAGAAGTTTCCAGTGCTCGCCAAATATTTATCCATATTTGATACCAACTTCACCAAATTTTTCCACGGTGTCAGTGGACTCAAACCATTGAATAATAACAATAGTTGGCTGTATATTCGTTATCTCCCAAGTGCAGGGCATATGCAGTGAAAATATATTACAGATTCGTAACAGTACTGACTTCACACCTATGGAGCAACTATGATGTGCATGAAGTAAGCATGGTAATTTTTTATTTTTTTATTTTTGTACTGTTCCTAACTAGGTCCTGATTAATATTCGGTAATTAAGGGCTCAATTTATATTTTGATGTGCAGTTCAATACTGTAGCAATGTAAGTATCAATTGAACGAGTCTGTATCCGTAAATAGCTGACACAATTATAACGGTATGAAGCATACTTTCATTTTTAATGAACTTTCTTTAGCATAGAACGATATGTTGCCTCGCGTCGTGGAAGAGTCTTAGGTATTTAAATAAACATAGTTTTATTTAACTCAATTTTTGCATCAGTTTGTGAATTTGATCATAAAGTCAATAATTAAACAAAATACATCTTACACAACACTTAAGGTTTCACACAATTTAACTGGGATCATATATGATATTAAATAACACATAAAATGAAAAATAAATGTCTTGCGGATTCTAAGAAGTACATTCAAGGCAGGCAAATGTGGCTGGTCGATCCGTTATGTATGTATATCAAGTTGTATAGGAAAGCAGCACAGCGGGTTGCACATTTTTTTTAGATTTACAGGTAAAAAGTGGTCAATCCAGGTTTCAGACAGAATAGGTAGGTAAATGGTCCACCTACCACCACACACTAGGAATTCGGTAGTAGTATAGGATGCAACTTCACTTGGGTGGACTTTACCAAAAGTCACCTGTTTACTGCTCATCCTCATGCACAAGCAACATGGATTCCTCATCTAAGCAGAACAACAAAATATAGCCGGACAAATTACCACAAAGCAAAAGTCCGCATACTTACAACACAATGCACTTAATGGACGATTACTCTCCATTAGATCATTTCCTAAACTGATAAATACCGTCGCTGGAACTAATATCCGTGGCGTGAGGAACCAGCTCCAGCAAAATACACTTATCAGAACTTACAAGCTGTCACTGGCTCACCACCTAAGTTTAACATTGACGAGACTCCATCAAAGCTCTTACGAAGGTAACACTCACTGGTTTAACTATTCCTATCCAAAAGATGCAGCAACCTACCTTCCGTTATTCAACAACAATCAAAGTGGTTAAATGTATTCACTATACAGGGTGTCCTAAAAAGATTAAAATGCGCTTTAATTCTTTACCTGTTGGAGATTAGTGGGTAATGTAAATTGCAAAAATGTTGAAAGTAAGGTAGGAAATAAGACTACGTTAATGAAATAGTCCTCTCATTTATTTTAAAAAAATTACACTTTTTTAAATTTTTATACGACCCCCTTAGACAAATTGGGTCAATCAGAATTTTTTTATTTTTAATGCAACAAGATCATTAAAAAACCCGCATATCTGTATCTTTAAAATTGAGCGAGTTATATCTAATTGAAAATTGAACATTGCGAATGGGGACCATATATCAAATTAAAAATTTAAATTTGTGACATATCACAAAAAATATAAAACTGGATGATAATACATAGGATACCCAACCGCGTAGTGAGTACCACTGCTTTATATGATCTCTGTGTGTGTAATGCTTTATTTAGATGCATTTGTGATAAAAAAAATTTGACGCATTTTACCGTATTTCTGATCTAAACAATTTCCATCGTCAATTTGTTTATGATCCCTATTTTCACTGATGAAACAGCCTGTCACATGGTACGGAAAAGTGGCATAAGTCAGATTTCTTCCTTTGTCATAATTCAGTTGATATTAAAGATACAGATATGCGGGTTTTTTAAAGATCTTGTTGCATTCAAAATAAAAATAAAGTCTGATTGATAAAATTTGTCTAAGGGAGTCGTATAAAAATTTAAAAAATGTGACTTTGTGTAAATTAATGGGCGGGAGGACAATTTCATTAACGTGGTCTTATTTCTTACCTTACTTTCAGCATTTTTGCAATTTACATTGCCCACTTATCTTCAACATGTAAAGAATTAAAGCGCGTTTCAATCTTTCTGGGACACCCTGTAGTGTGGCATGTGGAGCCATGGGACATGCAGAAATTGTTCCAATTAGGGAAACCTGCTAAAATTCCACTAGCACGAGATATGCTAAGCGACCGGTTCACACTAATGACAAGCCGGCCTTCCATCTTGTTACTCTATGTCTTCGGATGAGTCGGTTAGCCTGGGCTTTCGACACTAATGACGATGTTCTACAGCTATGCAAGGAACTAGTATTTCTCATCGTCAATCTCCTAGTGAAAAATATTTATACAAATGATATTCATATCTTTATATCATCACAAGATAAACTTTACTATAGTCTTAAACACACTGTCATCTATCCATCTCAAAATCGTACTCTAAGTAAATTCGCTGGAAAAGAGAAAAGTTTTATTCCGTCTTTTTTGTCTTTAAAGTACGGCGCGACCGGAAATCTACTTTTTATTATTCATCAGCAGTCGTTGCGCTGTAAGAGATTTATAGTTTTCGGTTATGCGAAATAAAACGGAATAAGGAATAGCTTTTAAAAAAATCCTTTTATTTTTACTTCGAAACAAGCTTTCGCAGAAACAATTACTTTGGTGTAGGGAAATGCCATAAACTCAGAATAAAGTGCTTGTTTTGGAATATAAGTACATGATTTATTAAATAAAACCTATTTTCTCTGGGAAGCAATATCCTTTGTATTTAACTTGGTAACAACTCAGATTGTTCTTTATAAAAGCGTTTTGGAGTCTTATGATGTAACATTTTGATTGCTCCACTTAAAAGGAAGATCAACAGTGTGAAAAGTCTACATCAAAGCACTGAAAATTCAAACGGAATATTAATGATAAAATAATATTACAAAGGACAAATCCAAGAACTAAAATCTAATGACTAGCAGTACTATGAATGTGAATTCAACAAATTTCAGAAAGTGAAGTTTACGCTGCCGGTTAGTTGAAGGAAATTATACGGTTGTCTACAAGAGATTGTGGAACATTGCATATAGTGCAGAGTGATTTTAGACAATTCGTTCTGATCTAATACTGACGGCAAAATTGCTCGTGATCCTACCGATGTATAGGGAAATTAATTAGTTTATCAAGTGCTTGACCAATAAAAACAATCATGCAAATAAACAGTAATATCAAGAAAATTTACTTGTTAGAATGTGTAATTATCATGTGAAATTCAACATAGGATGAGAAAAAATTGATGTTTGGACTTGCTGTGTAAGATATGAAAAAAATCTGATGTGGGCAACACATGACTTTTCTTATATAAAGCAATGAATTTACTACTTTTACAGTTTAAAAAAAATGTTATTCTTATAGTAGATACTTATATTCTTTCCAAGATATTGAATTTTCTTCAATTAGTCGTCATTTTCATTGATTTAGCGTTATTTTTATCAATTTGGCGAGATTCTTGTTAATTTGGCAACAATAAAAAATGTCGTCAAGTTGGCGACATTCCGCCAAATACGTCGCCAAAATCTCGCCAGCGTTATGGATGGAGAAATAAGTTATTCTTACAGCAGATAAATGAGTATTGGCGTTCAAATACAAAAGTATTACTCAAAGTATCTTTTTTCATGAATGGAACGAGCTAGATCCACGAGAATGATGTCACCAAATTTACGGCATAATATTACATATTAAAAGTGAACATGCTTCTCAATAAAAAATATATTTTTTTATTTTATATAACTTTTTGATAATTTTTTTGAAAAATGTGCAATATCTCGAGAATGGTTCCAGTTAGCGTTCTAAAATTTATGTCAATCATTTTCTAATAAAAAATTACATAAGAAATGTCTATTTACATAACTTTATTAGCGGTTTTGATTTTTTGACGTTTCTTCAAAATTTCACTCTAAATTTAGGGGGGTTCTGAACATTCGATTGCGTATAAAAACAATAAGCTTCTAGTGTTTACGGATTGTGATTTTTGTACCAAATTTCGTTCGAATCGGTAATTTCGTTCGTCAGTTATCGTCTCTACAGACTCACTGACACACACACACACACACACACACACACACATACACACACACACACACACATACATACTTTCACACACACAGACACACACACACACAGGCATCACTTCAAAAGTGTTGGATTCGTGATCATGGATGCTTCAAACGTGCTTTCCCGTCGAAAACTCGAATTCGAATTTTCGACCCCGTCACAATACTTTCCTTATACATTATGTATATAAGGAAAGTAAAAAAATACGATCATCATTGTAGTTAAAATAGAGATATTTTGATTGATTATTATAGATTGTTTTTCACAAATGTAGATATATAGATTTGCTAGTATGAAGTTACTGCTTGATCGCCAACTGCTTGTATGTACAATGAATTGCTATATACAAGATAATGGCGAAATAGAACAAAATTTAATAAAATTTTAAATGAAGATTAGTCAAATTTCTTGAGTGCATTTCTGTTGATTGTTTGTAGTAGATATATTGAAAGTACACAAACATCCAGAAAGTACACAAACATGCATGGAGGTGCGTTGCATAAACATCATATCAGTTTAAAAGGAAATGAGTGTCAGCGAATAACAACATGAGCGAAGTACTGGAAAGAAATTCTGGCAATATGTTGTCTTTAATGTACTATATCACTATCAAACTACCATCAATTGAAACTATTGTTGATCGGATGTTACAACTATTGGCTACCTACGACTACTAGTTCAACTTTCCACAGATAAAAGTATCCAAATAAGGGTAATGAGTGCAAAGTATTTTATACTAGGTGTTGTTAACTGTAGCGATACATCGCCCAAGAATAAGTTTAAAAAATGCATTAGATGGGTGTTGTTGTTGAGACCCAGACCGTCCGATCTACCAGAAAAGGTGTCAGGTAACTGTTTGGACGGCAGGGAAGTGCCACCCAATTTGGACCGGAACCCAGTGGGGGAGGCATCCACAGGGGCCGTACCCTCCTTCCCCTAGATTAGATGGGTGTGAAAATATTTCAGAATATTTGGTACATGTGTTCATTCATTGATTGGGAAAGAGAAGGTGAAATGCGATTATGAGATTATGAAGAGTAGTTCACTTTTTGCGGTTATGCCGTGTGCTTTTCGAAATAAAAAAACATATCGCATATTTGTCCCTCACGATAATATCAGGTCACACATTTTCCTAGCTATTGCTTAGACATTTTTGAAATAAAAAATAAACTTTACAAGCCTCCTCACGTAACCAAGAGGTCACATGTCGGTATAGACATATCGACACGTTTTTTTTAAAATTATTCATAGGTTAATGGACAATTCGAACCTAATTGGTACTCATGCATTGGGCTACCTGATGAAGCCATAATGGACAATGTGAAGAGTCCACTTCGATAATAAGAGCTTGCAATTTCGTCCCAGTATCTCAATGGTAGAGATTCGGCTGGAATATTCGGATATCCAGGGTTCGATTCCCAGTTGGGGCAGTAAGGTTCTTTACGATGACACCCGAACAAATCCACCCTGTATGTTAGTGCAAATATGTCGGAGGTTTGAAAGCGATTTTAGTATTATTTTGATGAGGATAGTGACCTCCTCAGGATACTAACCTGGGTAAAATAGTAGTAGCAGGAGGCTAACTTGAATTAAAAATAGCAGACCGTGGTCAGAAAGATTGCCAGTTTCCCGCTAATCTGATATTAAAGGGAGGAGAATGCTGAGTCCAATTCGATAATGAGAGATTGCAGTTTCATCCCAGTAACTCAACAGTAGAGCGTCGGCTTCTCAGTTCGAAGATCCAGGGTTCAAGTCCCTGTTGGGGCAGCAAGGTTCTTTACAAATCCGCCATCGCATTCTTTTGAATCCGAGCTTACTAATGGCAACATCAGAATCGTTTTTCTGCCCCCAAATGTGATCCTTTACTTCAACAACCTATGGACCTGCGTGTTATGTAGTGTATGAAAAATCTCTCCAGAGAAAACTTTTTGAACAGAACAGAAGACAGAGGGCAACTTCTGAGAAAGTGTTCACAGTCATGAAAACTATACTGACGGTGGCATTTTGATGTCTCCAGAGACCAGATAAAATCAATGTTAATTTGATGAAAGTGGTTTTGGTGATTCAGAGTCAGTGATATTTCGTACAGAAGGACAGCCTTTAAGGACATTACTCTAAAATGTGTAGAGCGATTGAAATACGGTCCTTCAGTTGAATATTATTTTTCAAAACTCAATTGGAAAACACGTCCATTGAAAAATACTTTAATTAAAGATAGCAGCATTTCTGGACCATCTTTGTGCTTATTTCGCTCTCGTTAGCATAAAATAACGGAATATGAAATGGCAGATAACAAAAATATGCCTTGGGAGAACATGTGAGGTCAAAATAACCTTTCGTTATTATTTCCCCCAGATTTCATTATAATTTATGTTTACTTTAATCTAACAATTATGATTGGTTCAGTTATATAAGCCAAACACCAAGCAAAGTAACACTTCTGTGATCCTGAGGTAGAACTAGATAAAGTTTCGGATAGCGAGTAAGTTGGGGATTCAAAGAGGATTGTAGATTGATTGGAGAATGGAAGTAAACAACTACCTGGATAGAAGGCTGTGTAGGATTTATTGAGAAAGTTAGACGGAAGCCTAGTTGAATAGAAGTCGGGATGGTTATAACAAGCCTATTTCAATGGAAGTCTAGATGGTTAGAGGAAGCCCGATGGATACTACTATGACTAAATTTGTCTAGTATCCTGGTTTAGCCGCAATCAGGTGTTATGTAAGGGAGAAGTGTTTGGTGTAAGCATAGACGTTTTCTAACTCGTATACGGTTTAAGCTAAATATTACCAGACCCATAAAAGTGTATTATATTATATATTTGTGTCTCTTTATGGGAGTGTGCAATACTGGTTGTGGTATATGTCCCCAGTTTATTTAAACAGCCAGATGGTGTATTTAAAGTGAAATACATATTAAATATATTTGATTAAATCAGCGCACTCGTGCGTTATTGCTTATGGTCGACAGCTCCAGTATATCCAGCTAATTAAGTTTCGAGTTATGTCACTTTCTTGACAGAGATAAGTGCGAATGTATAGGTAATCTTGCAACGTAAGTATCATAATCTGTACAGTAGATTACCAATAAAGGGTGATTTAGGCAATATAGCTTGATAGAAGGAAAAAACTCTTCAATGACGCATGGGATAGGGGTAAGAAGATAGGTCTCTACAAGAGCTACGCAGATTGTTTCTGCAACTTTGACGCTAAATCCTTAAAATTACTTTTCTGTAACAAATATTGATGAAAACAATCAATGCAAATGACAAAATCACATCTATCGCAAGACATTTTTATTTCAATCTGAAGCACACCAATTTCCATCTCTTTTTAAAGTTATTAAAAGTGTACTCCAATAAGTTCACGAGAAAGATAAATATTTTTTCTATTTATTATTCTTCTTTTTCTTTTCCAAGACGAAGTCCTCGAAAATATATTTTTTATTATTCATCAGCACTCGTTGCGCTGTAAGAGATTTATAATTCTCAGTTATGCGAAAGGAAAAGGAAAAAGGAAGAACTTTTTGAAAAAGTTTTATTTTTTTTCGATTAAATAAGCTTTTACTGAAATAATTAATTTGTTCTCAGGAAGTATAGTTAACTCGGGAAGATTTTTTCTGCATTTATAAAAATGCGCCTATTTCCTATGTGCAGTAGGAACTAATTTTTCTGATATTTATGAAAAAAATACAGAGCAGGATTAAATATTTTAAAATATAAAATACACTACTTCGTTTTGGCAAAATTTATGAGAAATCTCAATAATGCAAAAATGTTACTGTGAATCACTAAGAACACAAAATTTGACAAAATACTTGGATTACATTCCATAGAGGGCTTCTGCACTGTGATATATAAGTAAAATATTTTAAGGATATGCTGCCTTTCCCCAAATGTCCACTATTAATTTCAACTCATTGAAACTATTACAGTTATATAAAATATGAACCAAGAAATGTTAATGGGTATTTGAAACGTATCAACAGTTACTAGATAGTATGTTACTAGTTAGTATGAAACGTATGAAACAGTTATTAGATAGTATGAAACGTATCAACAGTTACTAGATATCAACAGTTACTACTACACAGCAGCAAGTACATTTAAACGAAGTATGCGTAATTTAATAGGTTTGAAATCTGTCACATGACAGTTTGCTATCGTCAGAATTTGGAAATACTTATAAAATATATGTTGTTTTGCAAGATTTTAAATTATGCTAATGGATAAAAAATATCATGTTTTCAATTCTGTCATTTAATAAGATTTTATCAGGTCAAATTTCATTATTTTCAAAAATAATTTTTTCATTTAGAATTTCTGACTAAAATAATGGCCACAAAGTAATTTATTTCTGTTTTATAAAATTAATATTAAAAAAAAATAGATAATGCGACTCATTTACAGTAACTATATTTTGCACATTAGACAATTAAGCGCTCTGACTAGGTTTGCAAGGAAGTACGTGCTTGCAATTATTCTATAAAGGCCTGTTGATTAATATAACTGCCTCCTATAATAGCCTACAATATAATAACCTGAGATCTGCGATGGACTGTAGTTTAATATAAATCGCTGTGGTAGAGTTAGCTACTCTCGCGCCATCTGGCCGAGCTACAAGTTTTACGTAGGCGACACACAAAATAAAACTATCTTTCAGAAATAAATTTTCCAGATTTCCGTCTATTATGAAAACATTTACTTGCATCGAATGCCATTTTTGGGAAAAAACTTACACAAACATATTTAAATCCGAAAGTGCTAACATTTTTTGTACATAATATCTTGAGAATATTTCCGATTGTTACTTAGAAATTGTAAAATCTGATTTTTGAAATCGTGTCACGAATATGTTTTAATTTAGTGTTGCTGTGTGAATCAAATACTTTGATATTCAGGGTTTCCTAGTTAGTGGAACGTCAGCGAGAAATAAAAGAGCGAAATATTTCTAATGATTTGTCATATTTTGCGAATTCCGAAAACTGATGATTATATGTTGTTTTGGAAGCTTTTTCCTTGAACGACTTATTTCAATAAATGCCACCTCCTGTTATTTTTACCCCAGATAAGCCTCCTGCCACTACTGTTTTTTACTTAAGTTAGTATCCTGCGTGGTCGTTATCCTCTCAATTAGAAATCAGCTCTCAATCTTCCTGAGTCCACTGAATCCGTACTAGGATCTCTCTCAGATCACCGAGATCTTTCCTCTAACCTAGAGGGTTTATATGTTCAGCCGCCACTGTAAAGTACTTTGCAGCCCAACCGGGAATCGAACACTGGTTCTTCGAACTGGCCAGCCGACGATCTACCGTTGAGCTACTGGGACAAACGTTCAAACTCTTATCGTCGAAATAGACTCTGCAACTTATAATTTTTCATTTTTACATTTGTATAACCTATGGATGTACATCATTTTGTCATGTCGTCATAACTATCATATCTATAGATTTGTCTGTTATTACTCCAATGCTTATTATTAATTTAAATGGTATACAATTTATAATACACACTTTTTATAAAACTATTTGAGAGTGAACACGATTGCCAAATATTTGCATCACAATTTTATAACGCACAAAGATACAAGCGCGATCAACAGATTTTAGATTTCTGGATTAAGATTTTAATGCTTAAATACGATCTCAAAATCACTACTATTTTAGCTGAAATATTATTAATTCTGTGACATTGCAACGCGGACAGTTAGGCTTGGAAATTTTTGACTACTATAGGGAAAAACATCGTTTATGAAAGCAACCAGACACTTTTTACTTTCCTTATATATAAAATGAATAAGGAAAGTATTGTGACGGGGTCGAAAATTCGAATTCGAGTTTTAGAAGGGAGAGCACGTTTCAAGCATCCCTGACCACGAATCAAACATTTTTGAAGTGATGTCTGTGTGTGTGTGTGTGTGTGTGTGTGAACGTATGTGTGTGTGTCACTGAGACTGTGGAGACGATAACTGACGAACCAATGGACCGATTCGAACGAAATTTGGTCCAAAAATCACAATCCGTAAACACTGGAAGCATATTGTTTTTAAACGTAATCGAATGTTCAGAACCCCCCTAAATTTTCGGGTGAAATTTTGAAAAAATCGTCAAAATATCAAAACCGCTAATAAAGTTACGCAAATAGATATTTCTTATGCAATTTTTCACCAGAAAACGATTAACATAAATTTTAGAACGCTAACATGACCCGTTTTCGAGATATTGCACATTTTTCAAAAAAATTATCAAAAAGTCATATAAAACAAGAAAGATCAATCATGCTTAAAGCATTGATTATGAAACACTTTCCAACTTCAATGCAATTTTATTTAAACATGTCTAAAATGCAATACATTCCTCGGTAATATTTTAAAACTTATCACAATACTACATTAATTTATTATATTTGAAACCTTAAACCTTCATCGAAAAAAATTAACTTCATTCAAATGACGGCATTAAAGTATAAATTGCCTGATTTAAACATCTCTAAAATGTAATACATTCCTCGGTAATAATTTTAGAATTATCATAATACTACGATAATCTATTATATTTGAAAACATCATCGAAAACAACTGAAATTCATTCAAATGATGTCATAAAAAAATAACACGCCTGGCTCTCTCTATAAAAGCAACATTTCATTCATAAATAATTCCCCCATTCATGTCATTCATCACAATACTATAATAATTTATTTTATTTAAAAATTAAGACCATTGAGCTACAAGTAAGGAAACTCTATGCGTAAAACTTCATCGAAAAATATCGTCCGTCTCTTTCTAAAATCAATGAATATTTCATTCACATCAGCTAAGCAGACTCCATGGACTAAATGATTTTGTGTTAAAGAATTACAGCGATTCCAATACAACTCATTCTACATATTTTGTTGTTTATATTTTACATAGGTGAAAAGTAGGCTTAATAGTAGAAATAATTAAATTTGGAAGAGTATTTAAACTGAAATATATTGTCATTGCGTTGTTTCAGTATGTAGATGCACAGAATTTAGGCAAAAATAAAGTAGTTTTAGGACGGATACAACACTCAATATGATCTAAAAAGAACTTTAAAAATCACGATTTTGACACAAGATGGATGCCATATATCATTTTGAAGTGGGTCATGTGATCGTTTCATATCATGGACACGTGATCGCTTCATATAAGAGGTGTTATTATTATTTTAATTTTTATTTTAAAAACAACTGAATATATTTCGCTGATTTTTTTTTTATATATTTTATGGAACAATTTGAATATTGCCTAAAATTTTCGAAGCAATTTGTGAATTTTAAATCCGCTTAAAAAATGCTTGAAAAATTAGGTCCCATAGGGCTCAATGTATTCCATTTTTTCAAACCGGGTTCAATCCAAATCTAATTGGGTGATATTATTCATTTATATTCCCATAGGTCCTGTAGACCGTCTGAACAACATACTAAAATTTCATTTTGATTAAGTCATTTTTACGGCAGCTATCGTGCTAACGGACAGACAGACAGACAGACAGACAGACAGACAGAATGAACAAAGTCATAAACACTTTTCAACTTTGTTGTAAAGTGTTAAAAAGTCATAAACACTTTTCAACTTTGTTGTAAAGTGTTAATAAAAAAATATATATATATATTTCCTATTGAGAAACATGTTCACTTTTCATATGTACGAGTAATACCATTCGATAAATTTTGTGATATCATTCTCGTGGATCTCGTGGATCATTTATCTGCTATAAGAATAACTTATTTCTCCGTCCGTAAAGCTTGGCGAGATTTTGTCGCCAACTTGGCGACTTTTTGAATTGTTGTCAAATTAACGGATATCTCGCCAAATGAATTAAAATGACGCTAAATCAATGAAAATGACGACAAATTGTCGAAAATTTAATATCTTGGAAAGAATATAAGTTTCTACTATAAAAAAAACCTATTTTTTTACTGTAAAAGTAATAAATTCATTGCATTATATAAGGAAAGTCATGTGTTGACCACATCAGATATTTTTCTTTTGATACTGGCAGTATTTTTCATTTATCCCAAAAGGGTTAAATGTATTGATTGATATTGTAAAAATATGATTTAAAATGAAACATATAACAATTATGATAAAAATATGCACAATTCACATAAATTATATAAAATAGTTATTTTTTTATAATTTATGTGAATGAACAACATTCCTCGTGTGTAGTGATAAATGTATAATATTCTTCTAATAATTTGTTTCCGGAATTCTATATTGAAATAAGTAAAATTTAGATAATGTGTTATTAATATGTTAAATATAAAATTATGATGTTTAAAATCAAACCAATATAATTATTACATTGAAAATGACTGCTGCTTGAGTGAATACTAATTATTACTTTCCATATATACATAATATACAGGGAAAGTATTGTGACGGGGTCGGAAATACGAATTGGAGTTTTCGACGGGAGAGCACGCTTCAAACATCCCTGATCACGAATCAAACATTTTTGAAGTGATGTCTGTGTGTGTGAAAGTATGTGTGTGTGTGTCAGTGAGTCTGTGGAGACGATATCTCACGAACGAATAGAGCGATTCGAATGAAATTTGGTAAAAAAATTACAATCCATACATACTGGAAGACTATTGTTTTTAAACGTAATCGAATGTTCAGAACCCTCCTAAATTTTCGAGTGAAATTTTGAAAAAATCATCAAAAAATCAAAACCTTTAATAAAGTTACGCAAATAGACATTTCTTATGTAATTTTTCCTTAAAAAACGATTAACATGAACTTTAGAACGCTAGCACGAACCGTTCTCGAGATTTTACACATTTTTCAAATAAATTTAGCAAAATATCCCATAAGTTAAAAAAAAATTATTAACTGTTGAGAAACATGTTCACTTTTCATATGCAATATCATGTGATAAAGTGGATCATTCTCGTGGATCAAGCTCGTTCCATTCATGAGAAAAGATACTTTGAGTAATACTTTTGTATTTGAGCGCCATTTATCTGTTATAAGAATAACTTATTTCTCCATCTATAACGCTTGGCGAGATTTTGGCGACGAATTTGGCGGAATGTCGCCAATTTGGTGACTTCCTTAAATGTTGCCAAATTAACGAAAATTTTGCCAAATGGATAAAAATGACGCTAAATCAATTAAAATGACGACTCACTGACGAAAATTCAATATCTTGGAAAGAATATAAGTATCTACGATGAGAATAACCTATTTTTTGTTGTTGTAAAAATAGTACATTTATTGTATTATATAAGGAAAGTCATGTGCTGCCCACATCAGATGTTTTTACTTATTTGATAGAGAGTAAGCATTGAAATTTGGATCATCAAATTTTCGTATTTCTGCTTTATAAAGGAAACAAATGTAATTTGAGTTTTTCCAAGTAACAATTATCTTTATTGGTAATATTTTTCTTCATGTCCACAAAATGTCAGTTTTATTTCTGTTATATTTCATGCCTGAGGTAAATTAATCCATTCTACTTATTTTGGCTTTATTGGCTACTTATACCTGCTTTCTATCAAGAAAGAACAAATAATTTGTCTTCTCCCAAGCATAAGTTATTTTTGGTGTAAATACTCGGGATTCGCGAATAAAGATTACAATAAGATCAGCTTCATTTCTTGCTCTTTATGTGTTAAAGGTAAGATCCATTTTTTTAAAAGGATTGTCAACCAGTTCTCATATTCCGAATCTATGTTCAGGAAGTACAAATAATTTGTATACTCGCAAGCATCAGTTACTTTTATTGTGATTTTTCTTTACTTCTGAAATACAGTTTACAAATGGTACAATACAGTACCAATTCATCGTATATTTTATTTGTCAGCCAAGTTTTTTTGGCATGTTTTAGCATAATTGTTACATCCACATAATTGTTACATCCACACCTGCTTTCTGTCAAAAAAATACAAATAATGTGTATTCTCATAAGTATCAATTATTTTCATCGTGATTTTTCATGCTTCCAAAATAAAGTTTACAAACGATAAACCCCATTTCATGTTATATTTCACGTGCGGTGCAAGCTCATTTTGCTTGTTTTAGCATCAGTGTTGCTTAATTCTTCCATTCCTGCTTTCTGTCAAGAAAGTACAAAGAATTTTCACTCGCACAAGCATCACTTATTTTCATTGTGATTTTTCTTTTTTGCTTCCGGGATAAACTTTTCAAACGATCAGTTTTATTACTCTCCTTATATACATAATGTATAAGGAAAGTATTGAGACGGGGTCGAAAATTCGAATTCGAGTTTTCGACGGGAGAGCACGTTTCAAGC
The DNA here is from genome assembly GCA_951213105.1 of Amaurobius ferox. NCBI lineage: Eukaryota > Metazoa > Arthropoda > Arachnida > Araneae > Amaurobiidae > Amaurobius > Amaurobius ferox. The sequence continues at coordinate 90,418,828 of OX578136.1, forward strand.
ATCCCTGATCACGAATCAAACATTTTTGAAGTGATGTCTGTGTGTGTGTGTGTGTGTGAAAGTATGTGTGTGTGTTAGAGGGCCTGTGGAGACGACAACTGACGAACGAATGGACACAATCCGTAAACACTGGAAGCCTATTGTTTTTAAACGTAATCGAATGTTCAGAACACCCCCAAAATTTTCGAGTGAAATTTTGAAAAAATCGTCAAAAAATTAAAACTACTAATAATGTTACGCAAATAGGCATTTCTTATGTAATTTTTCATTAGAAAACGATTAACATAAAATTTAGAACGCTAACATGAACCGTTTTCGAGATATTTCACATTTAAAAAAAAATATCAAAAAGTCATATAAAATAAAAAAAAATATATTTCCTATAGAGAAACATATTCACTTTTCATATGTAATACCATGCGATAAATTGGGTGACATCATTCTCGTGGATCTAGCTCGTTCCATTCATGAGAAAATATACTTCGAGTAATACTTTTGTATTTGAACGACAAAAGTCATTTATCTGTTATAAGAATAACTTATTTCTCCGTCAGTAAAGCTTGGCGAGATTTTGGCGACGAATTTGACGGAATATCGCCAACTTGGCGACTTTTTGAAATGTTGTCAAATTAATGAAAATCTCGCCAAATGGATTAAAATGAGGCTAAATCAATGAAAATGACGACTAATTGTCGAAAATTCAATATCTTGGAAATAGTATAAGTATCTACTATAAGAACAACCTACCTTTTTACTGTAAAAGTAGTAAATTCATTACATTATATAAGGAAAATCATGTGTTGCCCACATCAGATTTTTTCTTGTGATATTCTATGTTTGAAGTAAGATCATTTTGCTTGTCTTAGAATGATTGTAAGTTAATTCTTACATGTCTACTTTCTATCAAAAAACTACAAATAATTTGCCGGCCAAAAGGACTAAAGGAACATTCTAACTGGCTAGTACCGAAATGTATTGGCGACTATCAGTGGCAACTAAACAGTGTTACAAAAGATATAGAAGCTTAAATCCCGCTAATAAGGGTAGAAAACAGTAAGGCATACTTAAACGAGATATAAAGGGGGGTAATGAGGATACCAAAACCCTTGTGAAAAAGGTATCCAAGTAATACTTTTAGTATGAGACTGGAAATGACTGGATGAGACTGGAATTTTTTCAGTAGCTTAAAGCTACTCATGAAAATTTTCTGTTCTGCACATGATAGATTTATATAAATTGCTAGATAAGCTTTACTTCTGTCTAAAACACACCGTCTTCTATCAATTTTAAAAGTGTACTTCAGTAGATAAAATTTTTTTATCTGGCCATTCTTTTTTATCTCCATGCATAGCTCGCTCGGAAATCTGTATTTTTATTATTCATCAGCAGTCGTTGCTCTGTAAAAGATTTATAGTTCTCAGCTATGCGAAATAAAACGGAATAAGAAATAGCTTTTCTATAAATCTCTTTATTTTTACTATAAAATAAACTTCCTGCGATATAATTATTTCGGTCTAGGGAAGTGCAATATTGGAGTTTTTTCATGATATGTTTGCTACAGGTATTAAGGAATAAAAATTTTATACGTGCAGTAGAACTTACTTTTTTTTAAGCAAGCACGGCTTAACCGGTTTAAGATATCTTGAATATCCTTAAGATGCACACTTTCATTTTGTTTTGAGTTTGTACGTTATATTTTAGAATTTTATCAGGAATCCGATATTAAAAATTTTTACAGTGCAGAATAAATATGTTATAGCAATAAGTTTTATATTATGCTTCCATTTTGCTTATATTCCTTTATTAAAAGTCATTATTTTAATTCAATTTTTTTTTAATTTTATGCGTTTTTAATAGACTAACGCAGTTACATTGAATGTAAGATAAGCAAAAATATATACACAAAATGAAAATATATATCTAAGTCATAAATTGTAAAACTGTAAAGCTAAAATCTTATTACATATTATAACACAATTACTGCTGTATATATCAAAATTAGTTATTGAATTTACTATATCAAACATTTTTTACACTAGCGAAAACCTTCATCATAAGGGAAGAGCAAATATTACAAAAATGTGCAGTTAAAATTGCTGTAAAATTAAATAATTACAAAAAATACAGTTACAAACGTGTAAAACGCCTGCCCTAGAGTCTATTTCGAAAATCAGATAGAGAAAACCCCTTTACAGGCAGACATTCCTACGCTGTGAATTTAGGGTTGACGTGTGAAAGCCCCAGGCCGTCCGACTCGTCCAGAAAATTAGGGTTGACGTGTGTTGAAGTTCGAAGTGGATTGTCAGATTTTGCGATTTTTCGCCAATTTGGTGATTTTTGTCAACTTAGCGCATGTTCCAGGACATTTTGATATAACGAATATTCTACGAGATAAGAGAGACTTCTAGAAGTTTCTACAGAGAGTATATAAAATAAGTCAACATTCAGTTTTAGAGCAGTTGACGTGATACGAGCTACATTGAACTGCGACATACGTCGATGTTTCGAGACTAGTACCCGCTATTTTGTGAAATGAGATACATCATCGTTTTGAGAATAGCATCGTTTTTTATGAAATTAGTGGGGCATTTAAGTGTTGCTTTACTGTATATTGTTCCTGTTTGCGCTGTCTTTGTGAATAATCGTGTTAGTTATCCAAAAATGGGGACTCATTCTTGTATTCTAAGCTCAAACCCATGATTCCAGAGAATACGTCATAACAATACTATTCCAAGTCAAAAACCAGTAACTCTTTTAGGGTACTTAAATGCTTGAGTTCCTCTGCTGGTTCGCTGAGTAATTTTAATACTACAATTCACTTGCTAGGTAAAGCTACCCTCCAGCAAATACCAGCATAAGTATAGATGCTAAGGGTTTAAATATAAATTGACATATAATAGAAATTTCTAATATTGAAATTTATATTCCATTCCTTTTAATATTTAACCCCTTTGCATCCATGCTTGCACCGGCGGTTGTTGAGAGCAGATCTTTGCAACATTTTTTTTTAATTCATGGCACCCTTGGCTAACTGCATTCTCTCTGTGGCTCATGTGACTGCAATGGTCAACGACAAACTATTGGTAGTCAAAATTTTCAGACATTTAATATATTTTGGAATGAAAAATAATAATAACCTTCACCCTTGGCGTTCATGTCTATTATTCAAGGCGTCCTAGGGAGTTACGGTGCACCGGTTGAAAACTTCTCGCTTAGGAGACACTACTTAGTAAGTGAATTTTAGTATTTTTTCAATATTTATTCTAAAGACATATATTATTTCAGTAACTAAATAGCTAAATAATGACGACACCCCTCGAATGTAGAAATTACCAATAATAAAATATTCCAATAAAAAAGTTCCTTTACGTGATACAGGACGTAAATTACAATTTTTTTCTTGCCTCTGCGCTTTTGGGCGTAAAGATATCCTTCATCAGATATATATAACGAGTACACAGTACTTAAGAGCTTGAATACAGCCAACTCACAAACTTAAATTTGCATATTATCAAAGAGCAATCGGCGACATAGCTTTTTTTCCAATATGATAAGAACTACAAAGCAAACATAAATTCTTAAAATATATACGATACCAAAATCCTTACAGGAAATTGATTTAACAAAACCAAAATAACGATAAGATAAATTAAAAGATGAAGATTTATTTTAAAGCGATGTAATAGCATCTGGAGCATTTTACTTTCTGTATTCTTGTTTATTCATCTTCATCGGGATTTTATTTGAATTTTTGACCCTCTTCCGAAAGATAGTTTTGATTGGTGTCTTTTCATAGATTCCATGAAAGTTAAACCACCATCTGTGTACCTAAATATTTAATAAATTATTTTGATAAGATATTTTCCTGCCCGGCTTTTTGTATCATATCTATATTTTATGAATTATGTTTATCTGGTATTTCTTATATTCGAAAAAAACAGCCGATTGATCTCTGATAATATGCAAATTTAATTTGTGAGTTAACTGTATTTAAGCTCTTTTTACTGTGTTCTAATTATATGCATCTGAGGAAGGGCGTCTATACGCCCGAAAGCGATAAGGCAAGAAAAATATTTTAAATTAACATCCTATATCATAAAATCATGTAAATGGACCTGCTGTTGACCTTATGCAAATAAACCCTCCGTAGGAATGAGGATGTTGTGAATCGAGCGCATTCAGAGAAGCAAGGCTTTGCAGTCTTTCCGAAATGAGGTGATATTAGGAAGCAAGATTTCAGATATTGGGATTCTAGAGGGGACATCAACTCTCGTCGTTGTTGTCGTAATTCTTCTTTTTCTTGTATTTTTTGTATGTCATGTTCCTTCTTAATGAAAATAAGAAAGGATAGAAATTTTAATTGTATATTAGAATGTGTATTAAGTCGACATGTTTTCCATTTGCTGTAGGATGTGGCAGCGGGATTAATGAATATATGTATATATATTTTGCACACGATTTTCATTTCGTCCGTTATAAAATAATGTTCTTGCATAATTTATAATTGAGCGATACTACACAATTCTTCCACAGGCTAAAATATTTTTGACCTTGAAACTATTTTCTTTAATTAAATCAGTACTATTTCAGGATTGAAATTTATACAGTGACGAAGGGATTCAATGTTTAATTTAAATTTATTTTTATGAAAAAAATCTTTATATCTTTGAAAAATATAAAGATGTTTGTTTTTGATACCTTTCTTTTTCGCTCAAACATTCTTGCTACCATAGTTCCTTCATAAAATTCTGGCTTTGATTTTAACTTTGATTAAAATTTAGTATAGTTAAAATGCATGTTGCTTCAGTTTTGAATTTTCATTAATAATTATCTGATTCATCATCTCTGAAAATTTTAAGATTCTGATAATAGCCTATAGCAATTTAAGAAAAATTGCACTGTATGTCATTTTCATGGCAGTATTGGATAATAAAATACATTTTAAATAGTACAATCTTGCTTGTAAATAAACTTAACTATTTTGCTCGGTTCAATGTGCCAAACTGTACAGTTAATTGAATCGTGAAAATATAACTGCAACTAATATATTATGAATACCATGATTATTTTCCTCAAACCACACAAGTAAAATAGTTTCAACAGGCTATTTACAAATGACTTTTGGATAATCCACAAGTTTAATTCTATGCACGTAAAGACAATAAGTTTTACTATCGATCTTTATATATCTCTCAAAATTTATTGGCCAGAAAATTTTATGGTTTAAGGCCCCTTAAAAGTTTCTTCTGATACTTTAAAAGAAACATAAATATTTATTTCAAAATATTTTTTTTCTTTCACTAGTTGTGGGTTTAAAATTTATTACTTTCTTTAAGTATAATACATATATTTTAGAGAAATGTCATACAAAAAATAGGTGTGCACTGTTTGCACTACATTCCTAAAGGCTATGCTATGGTATTCATTGAATAAACTTATATTATTTTCGAATTGAAAAGCTATAGAGGGATCATTAAGAACCCCCCACCCCACCCCAATTGAAAAAAATCTGATGTGGGCAAAACATTACTTTCCTTATGTAATGCAATGAATTTACTACTTTTACAGTAAAAATAGGTTTTTTTTATAGTAGATACTTATACTATTTCCAAGATGTTAAATTTTCATCAATTTGTCGGCATTTTCATTGATTTACAGTCATTTTTATTCATTTGGTGGCATTTTCGTTCATTAGGCAACATTTAAAAAAGTCTCCAAGTTATTGACATTCCGACAAATGCATCTACAATATCTCGCCAAGCGTTATGGACGGAGAAATAAGTTATTCTTATAGCTTATAAATGACTATTGGTGTTCAAATAAAAAAGTATTACTCTAAGTATCTCTTCTCATGAATAGAACGAGCTAGATCCACGAGAATGATGTCACCCAATTTATTGCATGATATTTCATATGAAAAATGAAAATATTTCTCAACAATTAATATACATTTTTTTTAATTTATGGGATATTTTGATAAATTTATTTAAAAAATATGCAATCTCTCGAGAACGATTCATGCTAGCGTTGTAAAGTTTATGTCAATCGTTTTCTAAGGGAAAATTACATAAGCAACTTTATTAAAGCTTTTGATTTTTTGAGGATTTTTTCAAAATGTCAATCGAAAATTTAGGGGGGGGGGGTCTGAACATTCGATAACGTTTAAAAACAATTGGCTTCCAGTATTCACGGATTGTGATTTTTGTACCAAATTTCATTCGAATCGCTTCATTCGTTCGTGAGATATCGTCTCCACAGACTCACTGACACACACACACACACATACTTTCACACACACACACACACAGAGACATCACGTCAGAAATGTTCGATTCGTGATCAGGGATGCTTGAAACGTGCTCTCCCGTCGAAAACTCGAATTCGAATTTTCGACCCCGTCACAATAATTTCCTTATACATTATTTATATAAGGAAAGTAATATATCTAGTATTAAAATTTGCAAGTATGAATTTTACAATTATATGTATTAATTTATAGCTGGGATACACGATGGTCCAACTTTTGTATTCACACCTTTACCGCAAAGGGAAGCTGTGTCATCAAGTAAAAAATTGGTCTAGAAAAATAATTTCAAAACAGTAGAGTTCGAAAAGTTATGTATAATTATGGTTTGAATTTCAAAATGATGGTGTTGGAACAAGTCTTGAAAAATTACTTATCTAATAAAAACTGACATCAAACACAGATCAATTTCTTCAATAACGCAATTTATTTGAAATATTAATTGTTTTGTTGTTGATTTCATATTCTGAGTATACAAATAAAATGTTTATATGTAACTGATTTGTGAAGGCATTTGATTTCATACCATTTATATTATTACCTGCCGGGGTCCCATTTATGGATAACATATTACAAATATTAATAATAATTAAGTAAATATTACTGGCCTAAGTATTAACAACAATAAAGTAAATATTACTGCCCTAAAATATTACAAATTTTAAGAAATAAAATTTCAAACACCAAAGCTAGCGTCATTTTGCATTAATTAAACATATTACTTCAATATCAGTTTGTCAGGCTTCAAATATTTCTAAACTTTGAAATGACTATAAGCAGGACGGCCATAGAACTTTTCGCATAGACATAAGTATTCCCAGGAGGGGGCAAACCACTGACGTTAAAAATATCATTTCAAATATGCGCTTAAGTGTAAAAATGTGTTTCCAATACGTAAAGACGCTTTTATCTATATACTTATTCATTTAATTGAAAATTTTGAAAAGTGATGCAACATTTATATGTCTTAATAATTGTATAAATGTTCAAATTGTGATATTTAATTGAAATAATATGCACGTATTAAAAATATCATTTCAAATATGCGCTTATGGGTAAAAATGTGTTTTCAATACCTAAAAGTTATAAACGTAACAAAATGTTCTATAAAAACAAAATATGCGTGCTATAGAATAATTTTTCAAGCATTCATGATAATTTTATTTCCTAGATAATTCTCATAAAAAAGTTTATGATTCGTGTTTTAGAATTTCGCACAGGAATTACTGTGCTGCCATCTGGAGACGTCAGTAAAAACTAAAATGCAATCTTTGATTAATGTTATACACATTTGAAAGTTTTATTTCGGTATACATACATGGCTATATGTCAATTTTGAATGGGGAACCTGTATTTAATGAAGGTAAATGCTATGCAATTCCATATTTTAATTTCACAATACGTTGGCTTATATAACTATATAGGATGAATATAACTATTTAGGCTTATATAACTATTTAAGATGAATAATCTAATACAAATAATCTTTGGAAAATGAAAATCAACAAAAGAAAATGGATTAGGTTTCTGTATAAGCATAGAACTTTAACATAAAATGTCGATAAATTTATGCTGTTTCGTAAGCATTACATATTCAACGATAATGTGGAGAATGGTAAGTTATGATAATATATCAAATGAACTACAAAACATAACTCATAGTTTTTACTTGCTTATAAATTCAACATTAACTTAATGTCATTTTGTTATTATGTCGTTGCTTCTTCTCAAGAATTTCATGATTTAATGAAAATAAGCAGATGTTCAATTCAGGCAAGAAAGGTGTAAATTTAACTTTAAATATGAATATGTATATTTGTCAACGTAAAACAAGAGATAATTAAATTACTGCGCAAACGATAAAGTGATTGTGTCAGCAGCTGCTCTGTTAGTAAGATATTAATAAATGTTTTTTTATTATGTTTCTTTACTTAGGGTAATTACACAAATATTAATGTAATGTTCTATATAACATTTATGACATCGATAATTTATCGATAAAAATATAAGAATTCTTCTGGTAATAATCCAATTGCAAATTTTTGGGACTATATAAATTTTTTCTTCCAAATTATATATATTTCTAGAAAACAATATAAAATACTTAAGCAAGATGATTGAACAGTTATTATTACAATGATTACTAGGGCATATATATATATATATATATATATATATATATATCGTATATATATATATATATATATATATATATATATATATATATATATATATATATATCGTATATATAAAAAAGACTTTTATAATTTTAATATTAATAAAATCTTACCTTTTAATTCCTGTAACTCGATTCAATTGTTTAGAAATATTATACTCAATCAGCTTTTTAGAATTTATAGATTATCTGATAAAAAATTTCATGCTATGCATATCAATAATCTCAAAATTACTAGTAATTTATATAAATATCCCACTTATTTAGTAAATAGTATTGTTAAAAAATTTAAAATAGCTGGATTTTTATAATTCTTTCCATAGTATCATATAATTCTATTCATACTATCTTATATTAGCCAGTCATCTCCATTTTTTTTTTTTTCATTCACTTCCCACTTCAGCATTACCTTTATTTGCCCCTCTTTTTAGTAGCTCTTTTTGTATATTAATACTTTTTCTTTACATTTCGCTTCACAGTTTTTCAATTCTTATGAATGGCAACAGTAAATGGTTTTTTATTTTTTCTTTACGAATGGCAACACTGGTCTCTTCTATCAGTGTTCCCTCGATCCCTGTAATGAATCGTCTGTACACACGCTGTGCTTTTTCCAGGTATTCATTTTTTCTTTTTTATTCCATCTTTATGTATGTCGTCCAAGTAGAAATAGTTCATAGATTTAATCTATCTATTTCTTCAGAAACATACATTTTTGAGTTTGCTTCTACAAAAAACTTGGACATGATTAGATTTTTGTAGAGGTTAACAATTCATGATTTAGGCTTAGAGCCTCGTCCACGTGTAAGGCGTTTGTGCTTGATTTAGTTTGTTATACTTATTTCGATTCCATACCTTTGTATTACATTTTTCATTGACTTGTTGATTCGATATTAATTTTTTTATTTTTTCCATATGCTTGAGGATTAATTGATTTTTACATTTGTTTTGTACGCCAGTTAGATAGTTGAATTTTGTTTAAGTTTTTCTTTTTTTGTTTCCATACCTTTTAATTTGGTTGATTTTCTGTAACTTGATAGCTAGTGTTTTGTATTTTTAATCCATTTGATTGATGATTTGCTGTATTATATTTTATTCTGTGGGTGTTTTTAAAAAGTTAGGTTTATCGTGTTACATCTTCTTACTTTTCGTTCATTGGATTTTCAAACTTCTATTATTATTGAAATCATTTTATTTATGAGCTGCATTTGCGCAATAAATTAAATGTATTTTGCATTTTCATTCCATTTACTTAATAACTTTAAAATAATTTCTGCATCGTATCTTTCATAATTTTGTAAGCTATAGTATCTAAAAAAATTTTATTTGCAATCTATTCAAATTTATGCTGCATTTGCGCTAAATTTAGTAATAGAATTAGTTATTTCTATATTTGTTTTTCTATTTTTGAATTTACTTTCGTCCAATGTTATTAGAGGAATCTTGTTGCACGTATTCTCCTAATTTTTTATCGGTTTTTTACTGCCTATGTTATTGCATTTGTTATATTTTTAGTATATTACTTGTATTGTAATTTGTCCAATTCCATACTGCTTATATTTTAGTTAATTTCTTTTATATCATTAGCATTATGCTTTTATTCTTATAATATATTTTTTTATATTTTATTTGCAACTTTTTGTTTTAAATCTAGTGCTGCCATCTATAGTTTATTATTCTTACTTTTAATATTGTTATTGTATTTTTGGAGGGTTGGTAATCTTGTATTGACGTTTATTGCTTTATTTTGGCTCATTCAACTGTACTTTTTAGTACAATCTACTATTAATTATTTTCTTATTACGTATTCGGACAGGATTTTAAGTGAATCCACTTTATACACTTATCGCATTATTTAATACTTAAGTGTTTTTTACTTTATCTATATTTAATCTAGTTTAGAACTAATGTAACTATAACATTATGTTTTGGCATATCTTGTAATTTCCTACTGATTTTCATTAGGATTAGGTTTTACATGGACTTAATTGTTTTTACTTATATAAAAGTAATTGTTTTTACTTATATACATGCAATTATTTTATTACTTTTATTATTATATCTATGTTATATTGTCATACTCATCAAATTACTTATACTATTATGAATTACACATATTATTTGATTTAGTGACTGGCAAATATATTTATACTTATTATTCTATAATTTGATAGATATTGCCCGGTATTTACAATTTAAGTTGGGAATTGTTTAGACCGATATCCCATTACCAACTTTGTGCCATGGATAATTTTGAATATAGTGATTACCCTACTAAAAATTATAATTTCAATAAATGCAAGAATAAAAAATGCAAAACCTGCCCATATGCTTCTCATACTCAAATTACAAACCATGAAAGTCTTCTGCCTTTCTGCAAAATTTTTAATTGCATCTACCGTTTATCTTGTAACATATGCAATCTATCATATATAGGACAAACTAGTAATCCCATTCATCTACGTATGAATGTACACAGAGATCATGTCAAAAAATATATTCTAAATAATAATTTTCTTCCTACTTCCAATAAAATTGAATATAAACACTTTGCCAAACATGGTTTTGAAAATATTACTATACATATTTTAGATATAAAAACAAAATCAGCAGATAGGATTTATTTTGAAAACTACTATATTAAATCACATTGTACTCTTTTTCCATATGGATTAAATCAAATGTATCTAAATGGTAATGTTGTAAAAAATAATTTTATAGATAATAAATATTCTATTTTTAATCACCTTTTTTTGAAACCCCATTTAAATGATAGTGAATCAATCAAACTCAAAAGATTTAAACGAGGAAAGGGACATTCCAATCTTAATGATCCTAAATCTGAGATTATAACTCTACATAATCAATTTAATAGAACTTTTCAATGGAAATTCATTAGATCCTGGGTTTTTGCAGTAAAGAAAAAACATTTAAATAAGGTTTATGCCATTTTTTTAAAATTAAATCTTGCTAATGAACATTTTAATCATATTTTCTTTGATTTGCTTATTACAAGATCACAGTTTTTAAATTTAAAACTAAATCAGTTTCATTATAATAATACAACTACTAATTCTTATTGTGTTATCTCTTTCAAACATCCTATATATAATTCTATAAATTTTGGACATCTGTTTAACAAGTTTAAACATTTACTGCCTATTGGTGATTTATTTGTTTCAAAGACATTCAAATACAATAAGCCTATTGGTAGGTCTATATTTAATTATAATGAAGTTTCACAATCGCTCTCTATTGATCATTCTTCTCAGTCAATTGTAGATAGTGAATGTGTTTGTAAATTAAATAAATTTGCTAAATTTCTAAATCCTGACTTGGGGCACATAGTTACAGGAGATTTAGACCTTGTTAGTGACAATGTGTTAAGAACCATTATGTCATTTGGCACTAAATTTAGGATACCTTCTTGTAATAATTCTTTTAAAGTCTTAAAATCAATTAATCTTGATCTTGATAAATATATATATAAATTAGCTTGTAAATACGCTCTGCCATTAGAGGCATTTAATATGTGGAAATTTACTATATTAGAATCAATTAAAAATGCTATTAGAGATATTAAATTGTCTAGATCTTTATATAATATTGATAATATTAAACATTCCATTAATGATTTACAAAGATCCTTTGTTATCACCTATGTTGATAAAGCCTCTAATAATTATGCTATTATCTGTAAAAAATTTTATATTCAATTTCTGTTAGATTATTTAAAAAATAATAGTCTTTTTAAACCTGATTTACATTCCATCAATAGTATTAAATTGAAAATTATCAATATGTATAATGATTTAAATATTAAATATAAATATCTTAAATTTCCTTATATAGTGCTTATTCCAAAATTTCATAAAAATTCTATTAAATTTAGAACAGTTACTAGTGGCCATAATACTTACTCTACTACTGCGAGTAAATTATTACTAAATTCTTTAAATCTAATAAATAATAGTTTAAGCCAGACTAGCAATAACTACCATATTCTAAATAATAGTAAAGAATTAAAGAATAAATTAACATCTCTTAGAAAAATAATAGGATTTCAAACTTTTGATTTTAAAGATCTTTTTAATAATATTAAGATATCTGATCTATATGATGTAATTTTAGCTCTATATAATGCTTATATTACACCTCTTTCAAATCAAATTAAATTTAAAAATTTTCCTAAACTTCTTCACTTTGTTATTTTCAATAATTATATTTTTCAAGGAAATAAATTATACTTACAAGTCTCAGGAGTTCCACAGGGTGGCTGTAGTAGCAGTATGCTAGCTAATTTATACCTTTATCATTATGAAATGTCATTTACTTCAATAGATTATACTTTTTACAGATATGTTGATGATCTGATTTGCTTAGTACATACAGAAAATTATCTCATAGATATAGATTACTATCCAGACAATTTGGAATTAATACCTAATGAAGCTACTATTAATAAAAATGTTAATTTTTTGGATTTAAATCTTTTTATTGATCCTTCTAATAGAATTGTTACAAATTTATATGATAAAAAAGACTTTTATAATTTTAATATTAATAAAATCTTACCTTTTAATTCCTGTAACTCGATTCAATTGTTTAGAAATATTATACTCAATCAGCTTTTTAGAATTTATAGATTATCTGATAAAAAATTTCATGCTATGCATATCAATAATCTCAAAATTACTAGTAATTTATATAAATATCCCACTTATTTAGTAAATAGTATTGTTAAAAAATTTAAAATAGCTGGATTTTTATGATTCTTTCCATAGTATCATATAATTCTATTCATAGTATCTTATATTAGCCAGTCATCTCCATTTTTTTTTTTTTCATTCACTTCCCACTTCAGCATTACCTTTATTTGCCCCTCTTTTTAGTAGCTCTTTTTGTATATTAATACTTTTTCTTTACATTTCGCTTCACAGTTTTTCAATTCTTATGAATGGCAACAGTAAATGGTTTTTTATTTTCTCTTTACGAATGGCAACACTGGTCTCTTCTATCACTGTTCCCTCGATCCCTGTAATGAATCGTCTGTACACACGCTGTGCTTTTTCCAGGTATTCATTTTTTCTTTTTTATTCCATCTTTATGTATGTCGTCCAAGTAGAAATAGTTCATAGATTTAATCTATCTATTTCTTCAGAAACATACATTTTTGAGTTTGCTTCTACAAAAAACTTGGACATGATTAGATTTTTGTAGAGGTTAACAATTCATGATTTAGGCTTAGAGCCTCGTCCACGTGTAAGGCGTTTGTGCTTGATTTAGTTTGTTATACTTATTTCGATTCCATACCTTTGTATTATATTTTTCACTGACTTGTTGATTCGATATTAATTTTTTATTTTTTCCATATGCTTGAGGATTAATTGATTTTTACATTTGTTTTGTACGCCAGTTAGATAGTTGAATTTAGTTTAAGTTTTTCTTTTTTTGTTTCCATACCTTTTAATTTGGTTGATTTTCTGTAACTTGATAGCTAGTGTTTTGTATTTTTAATCCATTTGATTGATGATTTGCTGTATTATATTTTATTCTGTGGCTGTTTTTAAAAAGTTAGGTTTATCGTGTTACATCTTCTTACTTTTCGTTCATTGGATTTTCAAACTTCTATTATTATATATATATATATATATTTGAAATGTAATAATAAGAATTATGTAAAAATAAAAAAATACAATTCAAGTAATATTAACATCACCATAGAAGCAAATTCACGGCCATAATGCCGATAAGAGAAAAGAACAGCACCATCCCAAATTCGATGATTAATTAGAATTAAATTCATCGTCAGGTCTGAGTATTTAATTCCAATTAACCCAAACAAATGCCTGTTTCAGATTAAGCAATAGTACATTACTATAAATGCTTAAACTCAGACTACAGGCAACAAAAAATGAAAAAAGGATACATTAAGAAAATTGTATATATATATATATATATATATATATACGAGCAATGTGAGTTTGTCTTGTCAAAGATGAAATATTATAAAACATCAAATTTATGCCAAAATCAACTGTAATTTTACGCGAATAATCTAAGAACACAATAGACTTTTGCTTTTTTCAAACTCAGATATATAGTCTAATTTTCAAGTACAACGAAAAAGATTCCAAAATAAGGAGAATATCAATAGTATAGAAGAAAAACAATTTAACACAAGTATTTACATTAGGGATCTTAACCTAAATCTATCCTAATAGGGGTTCTTAAACTTAATTTTAAGAAATATTTTAAAATGCTCAAAATATTATAAATAATTAATTTCACAAATTAAAATTATCGAATGGATACAAATTTATGTATCATCTACCAGTATATGTTGTGTTTATGAATTTCTGTGAATAATCATAAAATTACAAATGTATTATTGCACAAAATGTGTGCACGAAAATCTCAATAAATAAATTGCATAATAAATATAGAACGTTCAAGGTTTTTTTTTATATAATAAAACAAAATCCTTAATTCAATCAACACCTGCGTGTAAAATTTAATTCCGAAAAATACACATATCAAAATTATTTGTTTTTGAAGGAAAATTGATTAATTCATTTTTGGATCATCAATCTGTTTACTGTTCCACCGCTGAACTCCTTTGGATATTTTGAAAAATTAAGATAGTTTCAGATTTCAATATATTCATTTTATGTATGTCATTTTTTTATTTTCTGATACGAAAAATATATTATTTATGGCCAAGTTAAAAAACATATTTCCAACTTATGACCGTAAGAACAAAATTTTTTTGTCTCGACTATTTCTGCAGATTGTAACTTCAAACGTAAGGAATTCTTTCACAAGTATCAATCTTTATCTCAAAGTTACTATTGGAAAGAAAGAAAAAGATTTACAATCTCCAAATATGAAAGAGTCATAAAATTGGCAATACTCTTGCGAACTATTTTTTCACCATGTAATATAATATCCAAATGGACTATTTTCGTCTTCTTAAAAAGTATCCATATATATGAATTATAAACAAAAAATGTATTCTAAATGTCCATTTACGTTTCTGCATATATAAAACATAAAATACCAGTAGATTAAAGATATTTCTTATTAACAGCATTAAACAACAAGATAGATTAATCAATCATAAACCACTGATTATGAAACATTTTCCAACTGAAATTTATTTTTATTTAAACATCTTCAGGCTGACTTTTTTAGAATTGTTACAGTACTAATTACTTGTAAACTTAAAACTTCATCGAAAAACGAAACAATGTTAGTTACACAAAATTAATTTTTTTCAAATGAAGTCATCGAAATATAAATTGTCTGCCTATCTATGTAAAATTGATGAATATTTCATTCACATCACTTAATTTCAGACTAAGTAATTTTGCATGAAAAAAAAATTCAGTAATTCTTATATAACTCGCCTAACAGTAGCTTGCTTTTTTTTTACATTCTATATGCTGCAGTTTAGTACAAAAATTAGACTTCGTTATAGGAATAAAGAACAGTTAGTGATCATTTAAAAAAAAAAAAAATGCTCTTATTGTCGTA
The DNA here is from genome assembly GCA_951213105.1 of Amaurobius ferox. NCBI lineage: Eukaryota > Metazoa > Arthropoda > Arachnida > Araneae > Amaurobiidae > Amaurobius > Amaurobius ferox. Next base: position 90,434,841 of record OX578136.1, read on the forward strand.
GGGCAGAATTTAAATACACAAATGATAAGGGAAAAAGCTGTTTTACGACGGATGCAATACTAAAGGGTGATTTTTATATAAATTGCCTTTTTCAGCTTTACATCACATAAAAATGTGATTTAGATTATAAATAAAATTTTATTCTGTTATTAATTTTTTGTAATATTTTTTATTCAAGATAAGAAGAAACAATATGGCTTCCATTAGCTTTGTTACCAGCTGCAGAAATCAAAACCTATTTAAAATAATAGTAGCAACACACCTGAGGCAACACTCACTAGCAACACTCATGAGATGTACAGGGGACACATATTACATTTAAATTTTAAAATATTAATAATTATATTTTAAAGGATGCACCTGCAATTTTATTAATTAAAATGTAAAACCATATTTTTTAATTCATATACAAAAGCTAATCTACTTTGAAAGCATAAAAAGAGACTTCCTTAAGTGCGATGTTTTGAGTTGGGACATGCAAATCTATTACTTGAAAACTAAAAATAATGGAAAATAGCTAATATTTTTAAAACATAAACATTTTAATGAGCACATTTTATTAATTATAAACTAATGGTACCAATATATGTTCTAAAAGTAAAACAAAATAATTTTATTAGCATGAAATATTGGTTCAAAGTCTGGGACATCAAACAGGTGGTCATTTTGAAAATCACCCTAAATATAAATTTATACGATCTCTAAACATCTACCGTTATATTGGGATTGAAAGCTATGTTTTATTTCGCAAGGAGTCATGTCATCTTTTCCCTAATAGCATTTTTTTACAGTGACGTAACATTTACGTCACACTGTGACTTTGGGACGTCACAAGACGCCGTAGTACGTCTCGACAATGTCATATTGAGGTCACAGCGAAGTCATTATGGTCATTTTCGTGGTCGTTTGTGACGTCGCATATTAACTTGTTTGTGACGTCACATTGTAATTGCCCTTGTAATGTCGTCACATTGTTACGTGTTAATTAAATTGTGAAAACGTCACAGAATATAGTCACAATGAAGTTGCAAAGTTGCTAATATGTAACGTCGAATAGAAGGCACAAATATGATGTTACATTGTGACCCAGGTGTCACGTGACCACAATGTCACAATCACACATGTGACGATCTTTATTGTGAGGGTTCATATATTTTGGTTGTAATTATTAATTCAAATTTTATTTAAGAAAACTACCCAGCAAATTTTGCTGAAATTTTTTATACCTTTTTTAGGTGATAATCTGAATATTTTCTAAAATTTTCAAATCAATTTGTGAATTATAAATTTGCTTAAAAATATTTGAAAAATATGTTCAACGTATTTCATCTTTTCAGTCCCGCATTAAATTCCAAACTATTTAGTTGATATTATTAATTTTCATTACCAGACATCTCACAGCCTGGCTCAACAATATGCTAAAATTTTATTTCGATAAAGTCATTTTTCAGCAGTTATCGTGCGAACGGACAGACAGATAGACAAAATGACCATTGTCATAAACAGCTACGTTTGAAAGTGTTAATAGAAAGATAACCGAACAAGTAACTTTTAATCATATGTTAATTTTATTTTTTATTAAAACTCAACTTATATTAAAGTCCTAGTTCATAAATATCGGTACTTTTTTTTGACGTCACTATATAGATTCTTGTAATTTTTTTTTCAAATTATATTCAGTTATGTAAATGACAAGTGCGATTTCAGCAAAGGGGTATATTTCCACTATAATAATTGAATATGTACTGTAAACAAAACACAAAACAAACAATTCAAATTCGACTATATTCCGAACAAATGTACTGCAATAAATGTTACAAATGCTCAAAACAACGCCATTGATTATGCGTTTTAATTTGATCTTAAAACACTCAAACCAGATTCAGGGATTGAACACCTAGTCCGTTTGGATTCTAACCGAATGTGCTACCAAGACAGACTGCTACAGCCATATTAGAAATTATTTAATTTCTCTTATGAATGACACTTATGTAAAAACTTTATAGTCCAGAAGAAATGGGCTTTTGAAGGAATTAATTCAAACAAAAAATAGCATTTAGATTATCCAGAAGCTTTACATACCCTAGAATAGATAAACATATTCATATTAAAAAAAGATAGCTGTAATCCCACCTTCCCCCGCCGCTTTGTTTCCAGGGCAAACAAAAAATAAAAAAGTAAATTTTAGAATGATAATAACTGTCCTTTTCTCCTCTTAATTTTATAAAATTCAAAAAGTATCAAATTGAAGGTAATAAGAAGTAGAACAACTTATGTTAGAGCATTTAAGCAATATTTTCTATATTTTTTTGTAATAATTGCAATATTACTTGATTCTGTCACTTTTTACTGTTTTTCCACAAAATATATTTTTGAATACAAAATAACTGTAAAATTGATGTTGTAATAATATTGAAACTCATGTAATCAGCTTTATTTTGGAATTAGATGTGCAAAATACAGCTGATTATAAATAAATAAATAATACGTATCCGCATTTTTAATTCCCTTTTCCCAGTGTTAACGTATCATAAAGTAGAAATGGGTTGAGTTAAAATTTATCAGGGTAAAATACGATCTCCTGCATTCACTTCATTTTTGCTACATTACTAGATAAATGTATTTACTGGTTTTAAAACGGTGGAAAAAAAAACTTTCAAAGGAAATACGTTTAAAATTTTCTAATAGAATAATAATTAATAAAGAATAGGATAAATAAAAATAATTAAGTGTAAGGAAAGAATAATAAAAATAATAAAGTAAAAACATTCACAAATTCATCCCCACTGCCGTCAGTGATACTTAAATAATTTCCCCACAGTTCTTGAGCATGGTACTGCCCGGTATTTTATAATCTGCTAGACTTGCAATTTATGGAGCAAGGTTCTGCCCTAGAACCATTGCATATGTACCTTATCTTATTAATTAAGGTTTCTGATGCAGAACTTATATATCCATTATTACTGGATATAACTGAACACCTATGTAACTAAATGACGCTGCATTTAGAGCATTACATTTCAGCGTCTTCTATATTATGCACTAAAAACACAAATATAATAGATGATATCTTGTTGCATTTGCAGTTGGTGGTAGATATGCAATATCAAAGTCATTCATTGTAATGGAGATCTTTAAGATATAGATTATATCGCGGAAATTTATGGATCCTCTAACAGGGTCCCTTCCTTACACTTATGCACCGATACTGGTATTCCTGCATTTAATACATTACCTCTTGGGTCATCATCCAGTCTAAACAAACAACTTATATAGCCTATATCAGTGTTTCTCAACCGCCGGACCACACAGCAGTTATTCCTGAGCGCGGGAGATTTTTATGTGTTTTAGTTTTATAACTTCTCTTTATGACTAAATTTCTCATACTAGAAATAATCTACAGAGAATAATAATCGCGAATGTGCCGAAAAGCTTAAAAACAGAAGGCCCAAATAGCATCCGTGTAACACATGTCAGTGATCAAACCGCTTTTGCATTTTAATATGAATAAGGGACTGACAGCTGACAGTGGGTAAATATTGTTCTCTCTCAATAACATTTTTTTTCCCCAAACCAACATCAGTAAAATTAATTTAATAATATAATAATCTATTTTATACTGCATAATATTAAATATTTTTTGTTGATAAGAATGGGATATGTCGATTAAGACAAGTGAAAAATAATTTAACAATGTTGGCCTGAGGAAATTACAATATTCTACACGATTTCAGTAGTCCAAAGATTGACAACTTATTTAAATGTAACTTCATATTTGTCAGCATGCCATATAGTTTAGATAAATGTACTAAACTCAGAATACTCTTTATGATTATGCTATAAATTATAATTTTATGATTATGCTATAAATTATAATTTTATGATTATGTTATGATTAATTTCAATTTCATGATTATGCTATGATTAATTATAATTTTATGATTATGCTATGATTAATTATAATTTTATGATTGTGTTATGATTAATTACAAGTGATTATGCTATGATTATTATAATATTATTTAATGCATGAACTTGAAATAAATTAGAAAGATATTTTCAAGTAAATTTTTTGGGACCGGGTTCTCTTCTTCTAAAATAAGAATTTACGTGCCGAGGACTCAGAAAGGTTAAGAAGCGCTGACCTATAAGTCTTCTGAGGTAGATAATATTCGAAAAACTACTTTTTACTTTCCCTGGATTGCATGGTTGCAAAAAAATCTGGTTAATACATGGTTAAAAATGCAAAAGTTTAAAATTTCGAAAGTGCATACATTGGTGTCACAATACTAGAACGATCTTTAAATGCACCCCTGGTGCGTTTTATGATAATTAAATAATATCTCAGTTTCCTTTTAAAATGATCTTCAGGATATTAAAAAAAATCTATTCCTACAAATTAAACAAGCTCAAAATTAAGTAATGAAATCATTTTTAACTCAAAAACCAACACGTTCTCAACTTTGTGATAAAAAAACGTAATTTCAAATAACATTTAGTTTTACCGTTCAATCCATTTTTATCTTCCTGTGTCTAAATCTTCTAACAAAAAATCTCTTTAGTCCATTCCACAAGTGAAAAGAACTCGTTAATTAACAAGGTATGTTGGCAGAAAGAAAAAAAAAGCAAATTGAGAATCCATCTGCTAATTAAGATATAGTTAAAATCATCTTTTTAGAGGTAATTATATATATCACGAAATTGCGTCGTTAAAAGTAATTATTTACTTTGAAAATTTTTTAAGTTACTTATGAAGTATTAAATATGTCTGCTCGCAAAATTTGCATATAAATTAAAATCATTTGAGGAATTTCTTTATACTTTGCATTAATTAATTGAATATAGTCAAAGGCAATCCAATAGAATTTAATAAATAGTATGGCTGGTGATATATCTAAGCGGAATCTAGAATCTCGGATTTAGTTGATAATAATTTTCAAGTGAAATTGAATATTTAGTCATATTTTTGGAACTATGCGCCAATTTTAAATTTTGGCATATATAATACTCTGCAATTAGCACAAGACTTAAAATATAGTATTATCGTAACCAAGAGGATGGATGAATTTGCCCCCCAGTTTTGTTTTAATGTTATATTGTACATTATATGGCACATTAAAGTGCTATAGCTATTGGCACAACTAGGGTAAATTCTATAACCAAAGATTGATTTACGATTCCAGCCGATTATTACAATTGAGTATTATTTTACATATTTTATAATAGCTTTTCATTTAATATTTACCTTTATATTTGGGCACAGAGCAGTGATATGGCGAGATCTAGGTCTCTGCCCGACCATGTGTCAAATTGGAAGAATTTAAGGTAATTTGAAGGGAATTTTTAGATGACCTGAGTGATGTAGTTAGTAACATTAGAAAGTTAATTTGGAGATTCAGATTTGATTTCTGGTTTTGGGTAATTGTTATTTTAAAGTTCAACTGAATCTAATACTTTCCAGTAGGCCATCCGACTATATTACGGTTTGGGAGCGTGTTGGGGCGGACGAAATAGGGTATTGGGGTTATAACCCTAGCCTGGTTCTTGCCCTAGAGAGAATGAAAGGAACTGTCTTCCATGATCGGATTGGTACAGATGGTTTTTTATTGACTGGGTGTATCACAAAAGTGATAGGGAGGGTGTCATACATTATGGGTTTCTGCCGATTATTACTGAAATGTAAAATAAAATTTAATACTTTTCAAGACAAATGCAGGATTTAAAAATTCGAAATACACACAAGCAGATACTTAAAAGGTAAATAAAGTTTTGAAAGCGTCTTAGAAGGCAATATGTATAACATAAAAATAAGGGATGCCCTTATATAAAACCCTTATGATTGAGTTTTATGTCATTTGACTGTAATACGATCAAATGTGACAGAATTATCACGGAATAAAATTTTCATTGGAAGATTATTTGTATCCACGAATCAATTTCCGTTTAAAATAGTTACTGAAATTTCACAATTTATTTAAATTTAAATTATGTAAATATTTCAGTAAAACTATTATGTCACCACTACGTCGATTTACAGTTTGTATTTAAGACATAAGTAACTCTGCTGCATAACCTTAATTTAAATTATGGCGCTGCTTAATAGTGTTCAACAATTTGAGGTGATTATAATTTACAACGAACGCAATCGATCTCATAATTCCGAATGCAAGCGATCTCTAGCCCATTTTAAACATTGAAGGGCATGTATATTTTTCCATAGATTATTTTTTAGGAAAGCACCTGGCAGACCAACAAAATTCACAATAAACAGAATTTTACCTAATTTAGAGTTAACATTAGTTTTAACCAGGATCATCTACCTGTCATCAATAGTTTTAAAGACAAACATCGAGAAAAAATGGTTTTAAAATCCTACTAATTGATTTTAGAGAATCCATTTGACTTCTGAATGGTCCCTGGATTAATTCATGTATTATAGCGACTACTCGAAAATCTGAGATAAAGTGAACAAAGTCAGGAAGTGGGATAATTTATTTTGTCCTTAAATTGAGACCTTTGAGATCCTAACCGTTTTTGTAGTTTGACTAACTTGTAGTATGATCAGCATTTTTGTGATTTAACTCTTTCTCAGTAAAGATGTAACTCCTTCTCAGAAAATCCGAGATAAAGTGAACAAAGTCAGGAAGTGGGATAATTTATTTTGTCCTTAAATTGAGACCTTTGAGATCCTAACCGTTTTTGTAGTTTGACTAACTTGTAGTATGATCAGCATTTTTGTGATTTAACTCTTTCTCAGTAAAGATGTAACTCCTTCTCAGAAAATCCGAGATAAAGTGAACAAAGTCAGGAAGTGGGATAATTTATTTTGTCCTTAAATTGAGACCTTTGAGATCCTAACCGTTTTTGTAGTTTGACTAATTTGTAGTATGATCAGCATTTTTGTGATTTAACTCTTTCTCAGTAAAGATGTAACTCCTTCTCAGAAAATCCGAGATAAAGGGAACAAAGTCAGGAAGTGGGATAATTTATTTTGTCCTTAAATTGAGACCTTTGAGATCCTAACCGTTTTTGTAGTTTGACTAATTTGTAGTATGATCAGCATTTTTGTGATTTAACTCTTTCTCAGTAAAGAGCTTGTATAAAAAGTCAATGTTTTTTAATTCTTACAACATTATTGTACAATTTTTTACTTAGTATTACATAATTTCCTACCTTACTAGGGAGCTCTGCCCCCCTGCTCGCTCCGCTGGCGCAACCCCCTTCGGGAGGCTTCGCCTCCTACTCGTTGCTCTCGCTGAGCTCGCTCCATATCTATATTTCCTAAACATTCTACTTTCAAAAATCTTTCGAAAATTTTCCTCAGGAAGGAAAAGCAGGGATTTTTTTTAGCTCAGGGAATCCAAAAACTGAATTCCTTGATGAATTTGCTTTGCGAGCTATTTCATGCCAAACTGATGTTTAAATCGATAAAGGGTTTATTTAATCATATTACCCTATTATTTTTCTATAAATGTACCAAATTTCATATTTTTGTATGCAATAGTTTTTACAGAACGAGACAGAGAAATCGCTAGACGTGCCTTAAGAAAAAGTTCACTTCAGAAGGGCATAAAAAGTAAAATATCTCAAGAACTGCATCGAAATTAAAAGAAGGGGTTCCGTCCTGCAAAAATTCACCCAAGTGGGTTTTCGTCTGCAAAAATTCGCGGTCTAGCTATTGTTAGTCTATCCAGGACGCGAACTCGCAGCTCAAATATTTTGTCTTTAAATTTGACATTAAATTTTTCTGAAATTATACTATATATATCAAAAAACGGATTATTTCAGCATATTCCCCACAGCTTTTTTTACAAGTGTACCAAATTTCATATTTTTTATATGCAATAGTTTTTGCGGTACGAAGCAAAGAATCTCGAGAAAAGAGAAATTTGTCAAAGAGCGACGGCGACGGCATCAGCTACTTTTTTCTTAATATAACGAAATATAAAAACATTTTTTGTTTTGCAATTGGAACAATATGGCTGCAACCAACAATTAAAGAAATTCCGCTGTCAACTCTTTCTTAAACGTATTCAGTGCATTCAGTATATTCAGTATATATAAAAGTATATTCAGTGTATGACGGAATTGATAATCTAAACTATGCTATGGATGTTAATGATTTAAAAATAGTTTATATTAAAAAAATATAGAACAATTTTATACAATTCATCAAAGTTTTTGCTAACATAAAATAATAATTAATTCATGCGAGCAATTTTAGAAGTATAACTCACGTACTATATCTAAAACATATTTATAAATTTTTACTTTGTGATAATTTTGTGATATAAGTAGAACTAAACACCTTACATATATTTTAAGGTGTTTAGTTCTACTTATATAAAGAGGCTTAGGTTAGCAAGATTATGGAGACAAATCTTGGTATAAATAGACCAGCGCGCTATACTGATTAAGCTATAAGTAATAGGGTAAGGATTCTTGCATTTTCCTTTCCCATATTTTAGACGCAAAATTGGCATTTAGATGGTTTGATTGCAATCATTTAATATTTCTACATTTTCACATCATATGACGCATCAAGATTTTCACAGTTCTTTTATGCTACATATTTTATTGGAAAATTTTCTTTGACTATATAGCCTAAATTAATATAGACAATATTGTAAAACATATACTTAAGATATTAAAAAGATGTAATTAAATTTGCCGCCAGCAGGTGGCATTCTTCTAAAAGTGAAGTCCATTTGCTAAAATGATAAAATATGCTGCTTTCCACTAAATTTATCCCTTTAAAATTAAAAAAAAATATTGAAAGAGTATTTTGTTAGAAACGGAACGAAAGTTAAAACAATATAAATAGTTTTCTTAGTTTTCATGTTTTTTAAAAAAAGGCATCTAATTTATATTTTTATGAGTATTATTTTATGAGTATTATTGTAGGGAATGCCTTACTTTAACTTCCTCTGCAATCATTTGATTAGATAATTATAAAGCATTTTCTAAAACCCGATAAACACAGTCAGTAGGGTGAGTGTGTGTATGTATGTGTGGGGGGGATAATGATGTAATTTCTCCCCTACTCAATAGGTAGAGCTCGTATAGATGAGTTTCATGTGACGTCACGTTCACGATTCTACTGCACAGCGGCCATGTTATTTATAACATCGGTCTATCCGTACTATTGGAGAATTGAAGATTAAGATAACAATTATGCTACATGATAAAATGATAACGTTCATATTACTTGACAAATTTATTTCCTCATAATATATTACATAGAAACATACAGAATTAAAATATACTTTACTTGTGAAATAGATAAAAGAGTATAGTTAGGACAATCTAAGGTGATAAGAATATCAACACACCCAAACGAATATACATTTTTATAGATTTTCAATGTTAAACATCAAATAGTTAACCTTATTTTCGACCAAATAAATAATATAAACTGATTATTTCGCAAATTAGTTAGTTTATTCAATTATAATACACATATTAAGATTTACACATTATTGCATTAAAATAAATTAAATAAATAAGCATCAAAAGTACTTTGACTTCTTGTTTCGTAGCCTGACTTGGAGTAACCGTAAAATATAGCGTTACATCAGACCATTTGTCGGATGGTATCAGAACAGGCGATCAAGAAAAACTTTGTATTGGAATAATATATGGATCGTCAGATAAACCCGTAATAATTAATTTTTCTCTATACCTCTGTTGCCTTTCTAAAGGCAATTTCTCGACGTAATCAGATAATTTCATACTGTAAACTTATGTATATTAAGAAAAAATCGCTATACTATTACAACAACTAACACTCTAACATTGAAAGAATACAGTGAGGCGGACGGCGTCTACAAAGAGAATGGCGGTGATTGCGACTTCGGTGAAACTCAGCTATTTTTTCATTTTTTTTTAAACTAAGTTAGGAGCCATAATCATCAACTATCTATTAACGTACAGAAAAAAGTTACTATTGTAGCGAACGGGTAATGTAGTATTTCTTCTGAAGTACATTGTCTCTTTTGAGGACCAAAACATAAAATAGCTGAAAAATGAATGCGAATTAAATATATATATATATATATATATATATATATATATATAACGCCATGCACGCTTTCTTGGGTTTTAAAGTATCTGTGAAATAATTTATTTAATGGCCGTACAACGCATAGAGTTTTCGCTACAGATGACGCAAACGAACAGACAACAAACAAACATACATCTTTCTTTGTTATTTTATATAGAATATAGATTCCGTCTTCAACACGTGAAAAGTATATATATTTTTACTAAAATTAACGTAACTTCGATTATTGATTGTAATGATTCGGTTTGAAGTTTATTTGAAAGATAAGATTTTGGTCTTTTCAATGGTGTTAGGATGAAAAATTTGAAATAATACTTTCGGGCGATAAGGAACACATTGATGTGAAAATCGGGCTAAAATATAAAATAATTAAAATAACTAAAAAGCTTATTCAATTAAAAAAAGCATCAGATGGATTTTGATGTATTCTGATTTCCGGGTTCTGAAGTATTTGTGTATCAAATTTCACGGCCGTTCGATGCTGAAATTTTCCGTTGCAGACGATACAAACGAAAAAACAAACAAGCATATATCTTATTTTATTATTATAGATGTAAATATACCTTACTCTGAAATATAATTTATATATTTGCAAATTTGTAGAATATAGCAAGTTTTATTCCTACTTCTGCAGTTTACAGCTTTCCATAGCTGCTAGAGTGATGCTGGTTAAAAGAGGGTAATTGTTGCTGAGGGGCCATGGTAAGAGCTTTGGGACATTCTCTATTAGCGAGTTTCGTGCTTCTACAAATGCAAATGTAATATTGAATTCTGCTATAAGACCGGCTATAAGTACCTTAACTACATCATACAGCACCCTGGCGATAATTTTGCTGGTCATTCCGATAATTTCAACTGCGATAATTTTGCTGTTCATTGAAATTTATGTATGAACACGGAAATGTGAAACTACACTCTATAACAAAAAAAAATCGAAGCACCAAGAAGGAGTTGTCCGATTGTAATGGAATTTCGTATGAAAGACATTTTGAGCCTTTAATGACGAGTCCCGTTTCCAACTATATCCTGACGACAACTGCAGACGTGTCTGGAGACGCCCAGGTCAGCGTGGGGATCCTACCCTTACTATCGCACGCCACACATGCCCACAACAGGGCGTTACGGTGTGGGGTGCCATCTCTTTGATAGCCGGACCCTTTGGTAGTCATTTTTGGCACACTGACAGCACAGAGGAACGTAGTCAACATTCTACGACCGGTTGTGTTACCGTTCTTTTTGCGACACCCCGGACATACTTTTCAACAAGATAATGACCGGCCGCACACGGCACGTGTTGCTATGAATTGTCTTCAAGCCTGCCTAACACTTTCTTGGCCATCTAGGTCTCCTGATCTTTCTCCCATACAGCACATTTGGGACGTTATGGGAAGGCGATTGCCACCATTCCGGAATGTAGACGATTTAGCCCGACAGTTGGAGACAATTTGGCAAGACATTACGCAGGACACCATCCGTGAACTTTATCAGTCTATGCCACGCCGGGTGACATTTTGCATCCAGGCCAGAGGTGGACCAACGCCTTATTGACTTCCTCCCTTTGTATGCGGTCAAACTCTAAATCATTAAATTGTTCTGGAATTTTAATCGTTTCTTTTTCTATGTATGTTCTTCACATCCAACAATTTTTATCACAATCGGACAACTCATTCTTGGTGCATCGATTTTTTTTGTTATAGAGTTTAGTACCAGAGTTCCTTGTAAAATGCATGTCAGTATTTTAATTAAATTTATTCAACAAGACGGGAGTTATAAAAATCCTAATGTTTATTGAACAAAGGAAATATATTTAACAGGTTTTAGTAATATGTAGCAAATATACATTGCTGTCAACTCAATGGAGATTACAAGTGAATTTAGTCGCATTTTGGTAATTTACCACATTAAACAGAAAAAAATGAATAAAATATATTTTCTTTTAAAATCTCTGAAAGTGAAAAGTTATGTTAAAAAAAAATTCTGAAATATGTTTCATTAAACGAAACTTTGTTCATTTTTGTACTATGCCTAAATATCAAATTCAACTTTTAATAAATTTCTATAGAGTCTCATGTTCTAAATAATTACTAACTTTAAATTTCTTAATTAAAAGCGATCTTTAAAAACTGAAGTATATAAAACATGAAATTAGAGAAAAAAAAATACTCTTTTGTAGAACATGTTTTTAAGCAATAAAAGAACTTTATAATTATAAAGATACATAATTTAAAAAAAAAATTTTTTTTCGATTACCTTAGTTGTCAATATTTTTAAAATATCAGGATTAATTAAAAGTGCGAATCTTGTAAAAGTTTTATATTGTAGTTTGGAGGTAAGATAAAAGTATATTTTGTAAATTGATATTATAATTAAAGCTTCTAAAATATTTTAAAAACAAAATGTATTTTTAGAGCTTAAGTTTTTCATGTACAAAAAAGCTGCACTTTGATATCAAAATTATTTTGAAATATATATTACATGGCTTTTAGTTTTTGTTACGTTGATTTTAAATCCAGACAGCTTTATATATTGTTGTTGTTGTTGTTGTTGTTGATACCCAGACCGTCCGACCAACCAGAAAGGTGTAAGGTAACCGTTTGGACACCCAATGTGACACCCAATTTATACCGGGACCCAGTAGGGAAGGCATCCACAGGGACGGTACCCTCCTTCCCCTACAACCAACCCCTCGGAAGGACTTACGGACCCACATATTTAACGTGATCGTACTACGCATGAACACGTCGGCAGTTGTGGCAGCGTGCAAATCCAGCGCGCAAACCACCGGGCTACCGCGCCCGAAATGTGCCAACAGCACGCGGTGTTCCCAGGTGGTCACCCGCCCAAGTACTAACCGCGCCCGATGCTGCTTGACTTCGGTGATCTAACGAAAACCGGTGTTTTCAGCACGGTAGGGCCGTTAGCCTATCTTTAGATATTGTGTCATAATTTCTTGAACAATGACCGAAGCAACATAATGCCCAAGAGATAATAGAAAACAGGAGAAAACCCTACATACGAGGTAGACACTGTAGCTAATCCAAACGTGTGGCTTTAGCTGAATATGTAACCAAAATTTGAAGCAGATATAAAATATCTATAGCTTTGCTTAATAATTTTTGCCTCTGATTTTAAATCCATTATGCTTATATTTCAATATTATAAAGCTTAGGAAAGGCACGTTAATATACACGGAGATCGTAAACTCTTTTGACAAAAAAAGGGGGATGATAATATACATAAAGACTTACAATATTTGCAATGGGATTTAGGACCGCACCCCACGTATGTTGCCAGAAAAGAGTAATGTTATATATCCACGTCGATTCTTCAACAGTGGAAAAAAAGAGACTTAACTAATTTAAGGGTTTTACATTTCCATTCAAATAAAAGAAATTTTAAGTCGCAACCACCACACAGAGGGACATGTAGTTTATGCATGATAGGGTCCCATCACACTTTTCCACCGAGTTTCGATACTTCCTAAATGCGACATATCCCGAGCGGTGGATTGGACATGGTGGACTTGTGGCTTGGATGCCACACTTTACCGACCTTAATCCACTGGATTTCTTCTGAGGCACATGGAAACACTGGCTTACGAGATATCCTGGGAGATCTTGACGCAAACATCGATGTTGTTGCGGACAAGATCAACACCACACCAGAAGTCTGCGAGAGGGTGAGACAGTCTTTCATTCGCCGGCGTGGGCTTCGCAACGATGCCCTTTGAACAGCTACTTTTTCTGATGCGAATGGAACTATGCAACTGTAAAAATATGTAATATGAAGTAATGTAAAATAATGTAATTGCTTTTAAAATAAATACTCTTTCACTCTCCTGTTTAAAATTGTCGTGCATAGTTAACTCTTGCTTAGAAAATCAAAAGCCTTTTAATTCTGGAACTAAATATCATCGCTTATTTGGACAACCATCTGTAATTACTTTCAATCATTACGAAAGCGCACTATCCTTCAAGCTTTTAATTTTGTAGATATGTCCACTTGTTAACTAAAACACGTGTTACCAAGTATATCGAATAGTCTTGTTAACCTCTTCAGATTCATCTCCATGAACCATGATTGGGGCAACTGCAATCCACAAAGGACACTTAACAACAATTAAGTATCTTTGAAGTTGCAGTAGCATTTTTTGAGGACTTGCTGGTGCAGCTAAATTTGATTTTAAGGAGATTGTTTCTAATGGCTTATTATCAGTTTAAGAAAACAGTTTTCCGGACAGATATTTGTCAAATCTCTGACCATTAAATAGAATGGGCAATAGCTCCTTCTCCGACAAGAGCTCGATATGAGTATGACGTGGGCTTGTTTACTTGTAAAATTACAGCTTTTAACATATGTAAGCTACATTTACTGGCACTGTCATTTTTATTTACATCATATAGGGTTAATATGGATGAATTTGATAGAACGTATAATATTTCTTTAAAGGTCTCGTTTTTCTTTTGTGTTAACAGAAAATTTGTGTTATTTTCATTACATCTGAAGACGTACTGTAAGCTTTAAAGCATTGAGAGCGATCTTTTAAAGTTTTACTATCATTTCAAGTAGTCGTCTGACAAAAGACTGATCATTGCATCATATGTAAATGCTTATGATTGATGTATTTTCAAATATGCTATAAGACCTGTGAAATACAGTATAAGTCCATAATATTTTACTTCAGTTTTGGCTAATTGTAGCTTTATTAATGCAAGACAAGATGTACGAATTTTGTTAAGAAAAGTAATTGGCCTTATGTTATGTTCCTCTAGAAGGGCGTCTACATACAATGAAGTTATCCATTGTAACATCAATATATCCTTTAGGCCTATTAGCCTCACGTCTTTTCTTTTAAAGACCATTGAGAAGCTTATTGATAGGTACTTAAGAGAAGTGATCCTGGCTTCTAAGCCTTTGTCAAGTTCTCAACATGCCTATCAACCGGGCAAATCTACGGACACTGCCCTTTACAGTCTCCCCTTTATTTTGGAGAGAAACTTCAATGCCGGAGAAGTTGCTTTTGCCACCTTTCTCGACATTGAAAGTGCTTTTGATAAGGTACCCATCGACACCATCCTTGATGCTCTTGATAAAAAAGGTGTTGATATCACGATCTCTTATTGGATCAAGAACCTGTTATCTAATAGGTATATATGTGCATCTTTACTTGGTGATAGTATGACTGTGCATGCACTTGCGAGCTGTCCACGAGGAGGTGTGCTTTCACCAATTCTTTGGTGTTGAAGGCCCAGACCACACGACCAACCCAAGGGTTTATGGTAGCAAAGTGTGTGGCCGGTAATTCTTTGGTGTATAGTTGTGGACTCTTTTTTAGAGAGTATCAATGTTTCTGGCGTTTCCTGCTTTGGTTATGCAGATGATGTTGTCATCATTACTAGGGGCAAATTTGGCAACACTGTCTCCGACATGATGTCTACTGCTCTTAGGAGGGTTGAGACATGGTGCAAAAATGCAGGTCTTACTGTCAATCCGCATAAGACTGCTTTGGTTGCGTTTACTAGGAAACGCATACTTAATCTTGGGGACATTCGCTTCTTTGAGCAGAAGCTTATTTGCTCCAAGGAGGTTAAATTCTTGGCAATTTACTTTGACAAGGGACTCAATTGAAGAGACACTTGGATTATTGCACGACTAAAGCCAGAAGAATCTTCTGGTCTTGTAGGAATTCCATTAGGAAAACCTGGGGCTTAAATCCTAAGGCTATCCATTGGATTTACTCCATGGTAATTTGTCCTATCATTTCCTATGGATCCATAGTTTGGTGGTCCAGAATTGGATGTGAAACAGCTAAACTAGAACTAGTTAAGCTTCAAAGGATGGTGTGCATTGCAATATCTGCATGCATGAAAACTACTCCTACTGCAAATCTTGAACTTTTACTCAGTTTGCATCCGCTCTACATGCGTATTGAAGCAGACGCACTTATATGCATGAACAGACTTAAATATCTGAAGTACGGGAAAGATTACTCAATTAACAGTATTACTATTAACAGATTACTATTAACAGTAATGTTGCTAGTCATCCTTATTTCTGTATGCCACCTGATGGCATCCATGTCAAATATACGTTTGATAAGCTATGAAATTCAAATCCCCTCGCGGGACGATTGGAAAAGGACTCCCACCTACAATAAACGGAACTGTTTTGTATGGTACACAGATGGCTCGAAGATTGGCACAACTACTGGTGCTGGTGTTTGCTGCCCTGATGATGGTACTGAGCTGTCTTATCCGCTTGGCAATTTTTCTGCTGTCTTTCAGGCCGAAGTCTTTGCCATCCTTATGTGTTGTAGAATCTGCTATGACAGGAAGTATAAGAATTGTGCGATTTTCATCTGTTCTGATAGTCAGGCTGCTCTTATGGCTCTTGGGAAGTTTACTATGACGTCTTCCCTTGTTTGGGAATGCTATAATGCACTCTGTGAAATTGCTAGCAATAACAATGTCATTCTTTACTGGGTGCTTGGTCATTCGGGCATTCCTGGCAATGAGTTGGCAGATGAACTTGCTAGGAAAGGCTCAAATATCTCATTTGTGGGCCCTGAGCCGGCCTTGGGAATCCCCAATGACCTTGTTAGAAGAACTGTCTATGACATCTTCAGGAAGCTTCAATGTAAGAACTGACGTAATACTAAGGGACAAAGGCAAGCGAAAATACTAAACTGCAATTGCCCTAGTACAAGTCAGAAATAACTTTTCAAGCTCAGCAGAACTGGCATCAGGAGGGCTGTTGGGCTCCGTACTGGGTACTGCACCCTCAAGAGACACCTTAACATTATGGGTATCACTAAAGATTCGCTTTGCAGAGGCTGCAGTTACAGCGAAGAAACTGCTGCTCACATTCTCTGCGAATGTGAGGCTTACTCTGCTCACAGATTCGAACACATTGGTCGACATGTGATTGAACCGTGGGAGCTGAACGACATTCCTGTCAAGTGCCTGCTTATTTTTGCTTCGGCTACTGGTCTCTTTTCTTAGAGATCTTTCTCTTTTGGGGTAGTACAATAGACCTCTGGTCGATGTGCTGGGCTCTTCTGGAGCCACCAATCTTCATTTCATTTCAACATCAATATATTCGATATCAGCTATGAGCTCTATAGAACGTTGTAGAAATACATCTGAAGCATCTGAGATACCCGTAGGTAGACGTTTAAATTTATATCGACCAAAGGGAGTGAAAAATGTTAAAAAAAAAAACGATTGTTTAATCAGTTCAATCTACCAAAATTCAAAGTCAGCAACTGCAAAAAAACAATATTTTTGTAAATAAATAATATTTTGCACCAGGCATTTCATTAACTGAATCGTCCAATGATGTCATTAGATAATTAGGTATTTGTATTACTTTTATTAAATATATTGAATTATAATGTGACAGGGTATGATTTTTCAACCTGCAGCTGTAGCTTAGTAGCTATTGATTCGCTTATTATAGTCTGCTTCAGTATGTAACTTTTATACAATTTGCGACCACAGGAATGGATGAAAGTTGAAATGCATATGTAGCGTTGCCATTATTTAAATAGTAATGATATATCGTAGCATCATCTAAGCTGTATCATCTATAGCAAATCATGAAAAGTACACTCCAATTAGTATCTAAGCCTTACATATAACCAATACTGAGAAATATATATTTCAAATAAAATCTTTGATTCAGAAGTGGAAAAGAAACCAGAAGTGAAACACCTTAGTGTACTACCCTGAATTCTCTAATTTTATGCAGTAATCATCTAAACTCTTCTATAGCCAATATTGAGAAATATATGTTTCAAGTAAAGTGTAAATATATGAATAGGAAATGGAAAAAGCAGGAATGGAAATCCTAAGTGATTCCCTGTTATTTTCCGTAGTTTGATGCTAAATTTAAATATGTCACTATCTGAGTCCATTTATAGCATATTTGGAAAATTAGATGTTTCAAGGAAAAAATTCCGCAACAACAATAATATGGAAAAGTTTTGTTACCAATAACTTCAAGAGGGGAAACGGCTGCAGAAAGACCAATATTGTAAGATATGTTATGGAATCTCACACATCGCTGCTTAAAATTCTTCTCTAGAAAACAAATAATGTCTAATCCTTGTTATGAAAGAGTGGTCTGGCAACTTACCTCAAGGGCACTTGAATCACTTGTTGTTAAGTATGGCGCAGTATTCAATTCGGGCATAGCAATTCATAGCAATTCGGGATGAACATATTTCACACTAACATATCTGTATGAATAATTTACTGTATGCACTTTACATAAATTATCAAACTGTGTCTTTAAGAAATGTATACCTTTTGTAAGAAACGTATTGCACAATTTAATTTATATTAAATTTATGGTATTTTTGTGTAGTACAATCTGTTAGTATATATATATATAAATATATAAATATATATATATATATATATATATATATATATAAATATATATATATATATATATATATATATATATATATATATATATATATATATATATATATATATATATATATATATATATATATATATATATATAGTGGTAATATATTTGACATTCAGCTGCAGTTATGAAAATGCTCTCATAAGTAAAATCTTAATTGGTCCTTAGATTTTGGATAGCAGTGAGTTCCTCTTAGATATATAGCATGGTTGATTAAATATGAATACTGTAATGATATATTATATTATTACATTTTTCATCTTTTGCATTCATGTCAGTGCGATAATTGTGATATAATAAATTTTCCGAAGTATAATAGTCTACGTGATTTTATATTTTACTCCCAAAACTGTACATCAGTGAATATTTTAGCAAATATTTGTTTATAGAAAGAAAAATAATAAAATAATATATTCTAAAATATTCAGTTTTTGAAAAATATATATATATATATATATATTACAAATATATATATATATATTACAAATATATATATATATATATAAACCCATTTTTGAATGCCCGATGTTTATTTGATTTTGAAAGTTTTATTAAATTTACTATGCTACAAATTAAATTTAGCATTTTTAAAATGTCTTAGGCACCGACACATATTTCCACTAGCAATTTAATAGTACCTTTAGAAAGATGCAGCATTCTTAGTTAAAGTGAGAATATTTACATCGGATATTTACATAAAGATATTTGTACATCGTTATAAGAATATTTTTACATCTAGATAAATAATGATTATTTTTAAAGAATTCCAAAATTCTGCTTAGTAAAGGAATTTGACTTTTTATAAATATGATAATGAAATTTATTTAAATAATAAATTCTAGTATATATGTATTAAGTATTTATCCAACTTTTTCTAAACTTTTATTTGAAATATACTATGTGCAACATTCTATCGAAGAACAGGTATATTACTGGGGATATGATGCATGTGTTATGTTAGTATCACAATGTAATTTCAAATTTTCATAATAATAATTGTTCACAAAGTAATTTCAATTTTCCATTTCACATTATGTTTCGTAAGTTAATACGGATTTCTTTGGCCTACGAAAGGTATTGAATACTTAAAATACAAGTTAGTAATGCGTAAAATATAATTCTGTATACAGCAATGCACGTGGTGCTTTTAAGTAGGAGAAATGTGTCTCCCACAACTTATTTAAGATTTTTTATTATAATTACTTCGAGTTCTTATGTTTTTACTTTCCTTATATACATTATGTATAAGAAAAGTATTGTGACGGGGTCGAAAATTCGAATTCGAGTTTTTGACGAGAGAGCGCGTTTCAAGCAGCCCTGATCATAAATCGAAAAATTTTCGAGGTGATGTCTGTGTGTGTGTGTGTGTGTGTGTCAGTGAGACTGTGGAGACGATATCTCACGAACGAATAGAGCGATTCCAATGAAATTTTGTACAAAAATCGCAATCCGTGAGTACTGGAAGCCTGTTGTTTTTAAATGCAATCGAATGTTCAGAACCCTAACAAATTTTCGAGTGAAATTTTAAAAAATCATTAAAAAATCAAAACCTTTAATAAAGTTACGCAAATCATCATTCCTTACGCAATTTTCCATTAGAAAACGAATGGCACACATTTTAGAACGGGAGCAAGAACCGTTCGCGAGAGATTGCAAATTTTCCAAATAAATTTATCAAAAATTCACATAAAATAAAAAAAAAAATCTTAACAATTGTGACATATGTTCACTTTTCATATGTAATATAATGCGATAAATTTTTTGATATCATTCTCATGAATCTAGCGCATTCCATTCATGAGAAAATATGCTTTTTGGTAATAGTTTTGTATTTGTACGCCAATAGTAATTTATCGACTATAAGAATAACCTACTTCTCCATCCATAACGCTTGGCAAGATTTTGGCGACTAATTTGGCCACCAACTTGGCGACTTTTGCGACTTGACAAGACCGCCAACTTGGCGACTTTTTTAAATGAACTTTTTTAAATGAATTTCAAATTAACGAAAATCTCGCCAAATGGATAAAAATGACGTTACATCAATGAAAATAACGACTCATTGACGAAAATTCAATATATTGGAAAGAATGTAAGCATCTACTATAAGAATAATATTATTTTTTACTGTAAAAGTAGTAAATTCATTGCATTATATAGGGAAAGTCATGTGGTGCCCACATCAGATTTTTTATATTTGTAATTATGTCGAGTTCTTGTTAAATAAAATTATGAAAACTTCCATATAAAATATTATGAAAATATATATTAAGGTTGTGCTTTTTATGTAAAACTCAATGCCATCATTTGATACTTAAAATCATGCCTCGTCACTGAAATACTGTATATTTGTGACTCAAAATAGTACAAACTCACTACTATCTTAAAATAATTAAATTCTTGCAAATGGAGACAGTTATGTTTAAATTACTAGAATCCATTACCTTACAGAAACAAATAATTTACCCATAAGAAACATAAGAAACATAATAACATAGGAAACAAATAATTTACAAACATGCGCACTAAGGTTATGAACGAATATTGTTCTCTTTAAAATGTCACTTTTGGCACTAGTCTGTATTTCTTTGTTTAGTCCTATGGAATTAAACCCTCTTCCATCGTATATACTACATTTTTTATTGCTTAGGCCATCCAGCCCACCCAAAGGGCATATAGCAGTTACAACAGACGGTGAACTCATAATGACATTTTGCTTATACATTTACTTATATTTACTTATATTTACGTTTATATTTACTTATATTTACGTTTATATTTACCTACATTAAATAAAATAAATAATTAAAATTTATGGAAATATGCCTAAAAATATTTCAAAATATTTACAGTAAAGGCTACATATTAAGTAAAATGTCTTTAATAAATTACCATTTAGAAAGTAAACAAAGTCACAAAAATAGCAGAGCGCTTTCGGACCCCACAACTTCCTTAAATCAGTAGCAATACAAATGAAATATAAAATACGTGAGGTCTTATATACAGCATGAAATCTTGAAAACAAAATTTGCATATGGATGGCCGGAATATCCGATACCAATTAGAATCGTTAAATTACAAAATAAACACACAAATAACTGAAATACAGAGAGCTTCAAGCAAAGCAATTAAACGTGTCATTAAAAGCACAGAAAAGGTGAACTAGACATTCAGGAATTTAAACAAGGTTTCAACACCCAGGGAGTTAAGAATGAGACGCCCAATGAAAATGAGAGTTTGAAAGGGATCGAAGTTACAACGATAATCGTGATAAATATAAAGAAAAAAATATATGCATAAAGAAACATTCCAACTGCAATGTAATTTTATTTAAACATCTGTAAAATGCGATACATTCAGCGGTGTTACATTTTAAATTATCACAGTACTATAATAATTTATTTGCTTAAAAATTTAAAATCATGGAGGTAAAAGTACTTTCTAACTCCATGCTTAAAATTTCATTGAAAAAAGCAATGTTGTAAAACCGCCTGCTTCTCTATGTGAAATCAATGAATATTTCATTCATATCACCTATATTTCAGACTCCAGAGCTAAATAATTTTATGTTAAATTTCAGCGATTCTTATACAACTCTTCTTACAGCTTGATTTGTTTACTTTTTGCATACGTTAAAATCAGGATTCGCTGTAGAAATAGGTTGATGATAATTTAAACTTAAAAATATTGTAATTGCGTTGGCGCAAAATATAGATGCACAGAAAATATGCAAAAATAGAGCAGGTTTAGGAAGGATGCAACACTAAATATAAATTTAAAAGAATTTTAAAAATCACGATTTTGGCACTGGGAAAAAAGATGGATGCCATATTTAATGTTGAAGTGGGTCGAGTGATCTCACCATATAATATGGATGTAACTAGTATTTTAATTTTTATTTAAAAAACTGCTGAACATATTCTGCTGAAATTTTCTTTATATATTTTGTGGGGCAATTTGAATATTTTCTAAAATTTTCGAAGCAATTTGAGAATTTTAACTTTGCTTAAAAAATGTTTGAAAAATTAGGTCCCATAGGATTCAATTTATTTCACATTTTCAATTCGGGTTCAATCCAAAACTAATTGGGTGGTATTATTCCTTTACATTCTCATATGTCCCACAGACCGTCTCAACAAGATACTAAAATTTCATTTTGATAAAGTTATTTTTACGGCAGTTATCATGTGAACGGATAAACATACAGACATACAAAGTCACAACCACTTTTTAACTATGTTGGAAAGTGTTAATAAGGGATTTAAACAGTAAAATGTTATGGGGAGAGGGGGTTATAACAACTAATTTACAGACAATTTTGAAAAACTTTTGTGTGTAAAGAATTTTATGAATTTTGTTTCCATTTCGGAAACCTAAATACAGCCAAGCTAAGTATATTAGAAGATTTGCATATGTATCTTATTGTTACGAGAATTTACGTTTTTGCTGTATATCAAATATTTTATAAATAAGTACATGGCAGAGAAATTAAGCGACGAAATTCTACTTTTTCAGCATGCAATCATTTTTGAAAACAATTCATCTGGATATGCTAAACTTGAATTTTTGAGAGATATTATAATTGCGTCATTTTATGTTTACACTATTCAAACCCAAATGTGACAGCCTCTTTTTATGTTTCTAAAATGATACTTGAATATTAGTCCCTGCTAAGGCCGATGGGACACTAAAAATCTAAGAATGTTTTCTATTTTGAATTTTAAAATCTAACCGAGTTTTAATTAAATTCAAATTAATACAAAATAGATATTTTGTAAAGTAAATATATATTAATTTAAATTATTTAATTTTGAATGACAATGTAACGTATTTTAACTTTTAATTAATATTTTTATTAAATTTAATTAACAATTTTTACCTCGATCCGAGGAAAAGTTTCACATATTTTTTTTTAGAATTCCAAATCTACACTTTAATCTCAAGCTAAAGTAACGTTATGTATACTATATATTAACGCGTACTTCATAAAAATGTATTTCAAAAATTTAGAAAACAATAAAAATGAAAATTTTTAAAGCATTTATTTTCAAATATAAACTAATATATTTGTTCAAAAGCTTTTATAAGAGTTTTTTTTTTACATTTCATTTAAAGAGCTTTATAACATAATTTTCCATACTGCTCAATCACATAATGATTATGACATAATTATGACATAATTTCTTTTAGAGTTTTTCAAGTCTATTTTTTAATGTCAATAATCTAAAGTTATTATATGTATAATATTTTTAATACGTATTTCAGAAATATATAAAGTAATCAAAGCGAAAATTTTTAAAGCAGTGGCTTTCAAATATAAACTAAAATGTTGTTCAACAGTTTTTAACAAGACTTTTTCTGCATTTCATTTAAACAGCTTATATGATAGTTTTCCATTTTTATCCACTTTTCTATTCGCTAAGATACAGCTTTCTTAGCCCCCCAACCTTTTAACAACAAATTTCCTATGCATTCTCAAGCACACAATTTGACAATTATGGACAATCCGAGAGCAGTGAGGCTTATATGGTACAAAAAGTATAGTGAGGGCTTTTGGCTTGAAATCCAGATGTTCGGATTCAAAGTTTGTATGTTCTAATTTCCTGCACAATATGCAACTAGAGTTTGAGCTAAGAAGAACCAATTTTTGAAATAAAACATTCCTATACCTTTCTAAAACCTCCTCAATGAAAGCATGCATGGAAAAATTAGGGGACTACCTTTGTTTGGAAGGCGTTTCTTATCCTATTCCCCAGGTTACAAAGAGTGTCTTCACTTAACAATCGTCAGCCAACTTCTCTTAACAAAAACTATAAGCAGCTATATGTTAGCTGTTTCTAAGAGAACGTGCTGCTTGTGACCTGAGAAAAAGGGCTAGAAACACCTTGA
The DNA here is from genome assembly GCA_951213105.1 of Amaurobius ferox. Classification (NCBI taxonomy): domain Eukaryota; kingdom Metazoa; phylum Arthropoda; class Arachnida; order Araneae; family Amaurobiidae; genus Amaurobius; species Amaurobius ferox. The sequence continues at coordinate 90,459,229 of OX578136.1, forward strand.
AAACAATTGTAGTGACCCAATTTTCCTATGCCTGCTTTCTTTAAGGAAATATTGGGAGATTATATTCTGGCAAGAAACAGTTTTATTTATTATTTATTGTAAAACATTGTTACTTGAAAATAAAAATAAAAAATACATCACCGAGAGAAACATAATAAAATCTACAAATATGAGAAACACAAAAATAAACAGCTTGAAGGTGGAGTAAAACCATTACCTTGATTTTTAAAAACAAAATTTCAGAGATTGAGCGAGCTTACTCCATGTTTTATAAAACCACTTAATATTTTAGAGACATTATCCCAAACTGCCTGCTTCAAATACATTTTAACGCCTTGAATACTGTACAGTAGTACAATATGTAGAAAGTTATACTTTGTTTTATTAAAAACATAAAGATGTTGTGAGCAAAATCCGATATCGATCTTTATCGCGAGTCTTTGTTTTGAAAAGTATTGAACGTAATTAGTTTTTAAACCAGCTTTGAAGAAACTTTTCATCCCTTTCTAAAAGCTTTTAATTATTTCTAAAGTATGTTTTTCCAAAAAAATATTTTATAAAAATATTTTAATATATTCCAGAAAACTTATTTTAAGGATATTTTTATTCAAATATAGGAGGGAAATTTTGTTAATATCACAGGAATCAAGCATTTTAATTAACAAGTAAATAGCTGGCACTAATTTAGATAATTTTATGAACTTATGACATTTAGAAGAAAATTAGACGGATAACATTGTAAAGACGGATTTTATACAAGCATGTAGAAAAAGAAAATAAGTACTTGAAGATAAATAATAATTGTCACTAATGTAAATACATTGTAATGGCATTATTAAGATAGATCTAGTAATAGTACGGGCGAAAAATAGTAATGATATTTTGTTTCTCTAAACTTTACTTAAGTTATTCTATATTAAAAATACAACTTAAAAGAAATTATAAGAAAAATTTATTTCAAAAATCTTGTTAATAATATATATAACGGGAGAAAATGAGAAAATATTAACATTCGCTGCACAAACAACATGTAGTCATATGTATTACTATTTAAAAATGAAATACCTTATATTTGTTTATTCTGGATAAGCAATCTTTTTTCCGTGGCGTTCTTAATTTTAGCCAATTGTTTGAAAGTATTTTCTGAAAAATCTTTTATTGACTGATAAAATTAACTGTGGAAATTAGCTGTATAAATTAACCGTGTAAACTGGGAAACAGTATTTGCGAAACGACAAATTCGTTTTCAAGGAGTGTCATATAAAAGAGTCCAATGTAGTTATATCTTTATAGCCTATAAAGTCATTATATTGAAAATTCAAGTTGCCATATTTCATTATTTGTGCTGTTTTTTCAGGCAACAGTCGAGAGGAGGAAATTTGGCTAGTACAGCAAGACCTTTCTTCTTCGACTTCTGGTAAGAAATAGAAAAGGGAACTATACAACATATTTCTTACGCAGTGTCAAGCACAAATGTTGTTTATTATGGGTAATCCGTAAACAATAAGGCCTAAATAGAGAAAAATGATTAATGCTGTGGAGTTGTGATGCTTTTTTAACAGCATTTTTTGAGAGTTTTTGAAAACAGGACTTTATTATTTCATATCAGGGAGTTCTTGACGACACACTACTAAAAGCCAATTAAAAGACTCAATTTATTTTGAAAGAGAACAAAAGTTTACATTTACTGTGTTTTTAGAACTCTTAACCTTTTCCTTACGGCGGTGCAACAGTTGTACCACTAAAAATCTCTTCTTCTAGAACGGCGCTGCTTCAACTGCTGTACCAGTCTTTTTCATCCCCATTTTTCTAGAAAAGGAGGCGAGCGCCTATTGTACTCAGTTGAGTGCCTTCTTCTTCGACCCAGACCGTCCGATCTACCAGAAAGGTGTAAGGTACCAGTTTGGACGGCCGGGAAGTGCCACCCAATTTAGACCGGAATCCAGTGGGGAAGGCATCCACAGGGACCTACCCTCCTTCCCGTACCACCAACCTCTCGGAAGGACATACGGATGTTTAACGTGATCGTACTCCGCGTGAACACGGCGGCAGTTTGGGCAGCGGCGGGAATCGAACCCGGGACTACCGACTGCAACCTCCGCCGCTAACCACAGGGCTACCGCACCCTCTCAGTTGAGTGCCTTGAAGAATGTAAGCAGCCCTTCCTTCAAGTTTCTCCTGACTGAAGGGGGAACACGTTACGAACAAAAGACAAGGTCATTGAAGGCGTTTATTTAGAAGGGTGAAATTTTCAGTTATATTCTGGTGATGAAAAAATGGATTCTTGGAACTGTAACGTAAAGGTTAATCACTGTTAATATCAATGCAATATTAGAATACGCTTCGTATACATACTAGTTATATTTCTTTTATTTTTTCTAAAAATACATACATGTTTAAAAATTATTGTGTACACATACATATATGTATACTTATATACATGCATATACACTCACACATACACGTGTACTTGCATGTATCACTTCAAAAACTGACAATTTATAAACTCTTACTTCCGTCGAAAACTCAATTTTGAATTTTCACCCTGCCACAATACTTTTCCTATGCATTATACTATGTATGTAACGATAGTAATATCGGCTGAATAAGGCAATAGAAACATTAACAGTAATTTCTAAAGTTGTTTAATTGTTATAGTAATGTTAGTAGTTTAAATCTGAATTATTTTCTTGTAACTTTTTTCCGAAATGACTGATTAGTTGTAATGTTCACTTTTCAGCAAATGGACTATAAAATAGGTCATATTATGCATTTAATATTAAATAATTTGATATCAAATATAATGATTGGATAATCACTATTGATGTTCTATATGCAGCAAAATGATTTCGACTTCTCTCAGATATAGGATCATATCACTACAACAGAACTCATTTCCAGTATATGATATATTAAAAAAAATATGCACATAATTCTGGAGCGCAGCAAACACTTAATAGCATTTAAAATTAAAGTGCTAATAAAAAGCTATGCAAAGTTACGTTATTGCTCACTGTCGTTGCTCATAATTCTGACAAACAAAATGCTTATTTAATGAACTTACACAGTAAGTACTATCACAGTTCGCGATTTTATGAAAAATTTGAGGTGATCTTTAAACAAGCTTTCTCATCTGAGAGTTTTGACATATTTGATTTGTACCTATGTACCTAGTTGTACTTGTACCTAGTTGTTAAAAGAAGAACATCGAAAAGAGAAATCGTCGAACCAGGGAAGGCATCACCGCTCCTTTTTCATCTTAGTATGAAGGTCTAAAAGAACATGAAACAGCAACCACCCCCTCCTTCCATAAATATTGAGAAATATTAAAAAAAAAGTAATTTCGTCTTCGAATAAAATGAATTTATTTAAAAATACATTCTGTGGCTCGTTTAGCTAAATATTCTGGGTGCGCCTTCTCCCTTACATATTTTCCTGTCGGATTTGAAGGAGCGGATCGACTGAATTCTACTTGCCACATTCAGCGGAAATTTCCCAGTAAGCACCCCTTCTCCATATTTTTCGCCATTTTCAGTCGCATATGAGGTGGTGTATCCAAGGAATTCTTTTTGTTTCATTTAGCAGGAAATTCCTTGTTGGTGCAGTGTACCTTTCGGTGTATTTATAGTAGCAGTGTACTTATAATTTCTACTTGAATGAAGAGGAGATGCAACGTAATTTCTATCAAATTTATCAGAACTACTCGAGACTCCTATAAAGTAAGGCCGGACAGCTTTTCAACACATTGAAATCTTTTAATCACGGTTCATGCCATTACATTTAAAATAAAATTCTGATGTGGACGTCACATGACTTTTCCTACAGATTCACACCCATGTTCACTTTCTTTTTAAAAATAATTTATTAAATTGGGTTTAATTTCACGAAATAACACTGTTAGTTATTTGAAATTACACTGAATTTTAAATTTTACTTTAATTTTCAGTTTCATTTGGGGACTATGCGTACTTTCAAAGGCGACGTTGCAAAAACGCTAAAAAATAAAATTGTCTCGATGACGGTTAGTCCTAGAGTTATAGGGTTGGTTTAATTTTTGTGTTGTCAAAATTTAAGCATAAAACAAGTATTGAAATGATACAGAGCATGTGCAGTCTTTTATTTTAGATTTTGAAAATTTTTCGCAAAAAAGACAGATTTTTTGTTGATTAGTACAAAATCTAATCAGCACCAGCGGTAATGCACGGATGACATATCTACCAAATTTATTAAATTCCGTTAAATAGTTTTTGAGTTAGAGCAGATTCATGCATTGCACAGACAATCATTTACACATACACAAACTTACATCACATTAAAAACAGGTGTTTCGTGTTCTTGAGTGTTTGAAAAGCGTGAATCCATCGAAAACTCGAGTTTCGATAAGATTCCAGTACTTGTCCTGTATATTACGGGGATTGCACGGAAAGTAAAAAGAAAATGCCCTCATAGCTCATGATATTTTAGTCATGATAAGAAGGGGATTTTAAAGTATTACTTTCAACACAACTCACTGAATACTGTAAGATATTTCCTTGGTGTTTTTTTGTTGATATATTATAAATAATTAAAAAAGTAAATCATTTTCGTTTAGGAAACACAATAATGTACGAACAAAGAAAACACTTTAATAAAATATTATTATAGGCGTAAGGGCAAACAGAACGCCCATTGGGGAATTTTCGTAACCTAAAAAACTCACCTATGAATAAACAGTTTATTATCTGGCTCTCAAAACGACAAGAACCGGCAATTTGCGCTGGGATGACTATTATCTGCAATGGGAGTGTGAGGCCAGCATTTCCGGACTTTTCTGTTACTGTCAGTCGAGTCACTGCAGTTACATTTTTTTTTATAATAACAGTTCTGGAATTCTGGTTTCACATTTTGAATTAATTAAAAAACCTATTACTTCCCTGTAACATCATTTTGAAAAGCGATAAGAATAAAATTAAGAAATGATTGTAATTGATGTACAGGGTGATTCAAAAGTTTCGGAGCAAAAGTAAAACGCTGTAAAAAATATCTATGGGTCGGAGAGACATGCGGTTTGCAGATTAATATTTACCGTGTTGGGGGGTTTTGTGTGGCATGAAAAAAAACTAGTTCAAACTCTCAACACTCGGGGGGCTGCTGCAGATAAAGCCATGGAGATGACTTATGCATAGAGGTGATTGCACACACGACTGGCCTGCGAGATCCCCAGATCTCACACCCTATGATTTCTCGTTGTGGGGATACCTAAAATCACAGGTCTATAGAGGAAAGCCCCAGTCCTTACTAGCACTGAAAGGCGCCTTACGGTAGGAGGTAGCAGCCATTCCCGTTATTACGCTGTTTCATGCTGTATCAGCCGTAATACTGCGACTGCACTCAGTACCGGAATGTGGTGGTGGACACATATTGAGCACTTGCAGCTGTAAATCATGCTGAAATAAAATATCAGATTTCACAATTATTACCTCGTATTGTTTTCTTCGCAGCAGTGCTCCCCTAGTGTCGTGATTTTGAACTATTTTTTGTTCTTGCCATAGAAACCCTCCCACCACGGTGAATATTAATCTGCAAACCGCACGTCTCTTTGACCCATAGATATTTTTATAGCGTTTTATATTTGCTCCGAACTTTTGAATCACCCTGTATATAGTTAGTCACCATAATAATTAAATAAGTGAGCATATATAATTAAAAAATATATAATTAATGACAAAAAATATAAAATTAATGACATAATACATATAATTAATGACTAAAAATATATATTTAATGACAAAATTAACATAATTAAAGATAAATATCTTGCTGCAGAAGAAGTTGAAGGGTTCGTAAGCGGTCATTCTAAACATCCCTTCCAAACAGGTTTTGCAATTATGAATTTTGCCTTATTATATTATCCTGGTTAAGTAAATTGTTTTCCACTGTACCGTTTCTATTACTAATATTTTCAGAAAATTGTTAACAGACGCAATAAGTTTAACGTGAATACCAATATAAAACATTAACAATTAAAGAAAGTTTTACTTACCAATTAACATTCAAGAAGTAATTACAGTTTCATCTAAATATATACATTTTTAAAGTTGGAAAGAAAATATGTTTACTAAGATTGCTTGAACGGAATTTATTCTATTAAGAACAGCGGTCTCTAATAACTGAAATATAACTTATTTTAAATTTAAAACGTTCCTCCCTATTATTTACTCTTTTTAAATCATATCTGCATCTGGGATGATTAACAAAGAGGTAAATAATTTGCACTAATGTACCGCTCAAGATAATTACTAATTAAGATGTAAAAACGTATTTTTTAAAGTTCATTTATTTAAGGTAAAACAAGGATGAGACTTGAACCATTTAAACGAGGTTAATACTTTTAAAATGCTTAAATTTATGTTGTTCAGAAAATTAAATGTTTGTGTTTCTAAATTGCAGCAATCTAATTATGAATTTTTTATTTTACCGTGAAAGTTATCAATTATTAGTTTTACTGTATAACCTAAATTATAACAATTTACAAGAAAGAGAAAAATAATTAAAATCTCAGAATTAAATCCAAACTTTTGAAAGCATCAAAAATTGTTTTATCCAGGTTACGACAGGCATATCAGCATATACAAAAGTATTTGGGCAAAGAGGACTGCTTCTAACTATGCTAGAAAATCGTGTTATTAAAACAGATGTGATTTAAATGGAAAATATCTTTCCATGTAAATTTAGTATAAATAATGTCTTTGAGTAGTTGGTTCAAAATTTTAATTTAACTTACTTATTTAGACTTATTTGACTGATTCATGATTTTCAATTATTATGTTGCGAAATTGCATTTATTTCATCTAGATTTTCGTACCAAGGAGTGATATCTAAATTAACATCAAACTTGTACATCAACAGTAAATGATTCCTGGGAGCGCACTTTTGTTGCAGACTAAAGTATCCATTTTTTTTAACAAAATCGCCAGGCACTTGACTTCCATCATTCGCCTATATATCGGCCAGAAATGTGAACCATTTAGCCGTCCTTGGACGTTGCCTCAGGCGCACCAGAAGGGGCCGGAACACACTGCGCTCAGCAACACAACATCCATGCCTTATGTGGGACTCCAACCCACAACGCGGCGTTTGAACGATCGCTTGGAAACGCTCGCTTTGACCGTTCAACCACCCCGTCGGCACAAAAGTATCCATGGACTGGACTAAAACCAGTTCACACTCCTAACACAACAGGTCCAAACACAACTGGCTGTACTTGGTTGTAAATATGTATAAAACTGATTTTAAAATGGAAAATTAATGCAGAAGTTTTGTAGTTCTTTTGAAACGCCCTTATAAAGCGTCTATGATAAAGATATTATTAATTAAAATATTAAAATAGAGTATTTATTTATTATCTTTCTATAATAAAAAAAGTAATTGGCACCTCCGTTGAACTTTCTATATGTTATTGCGTTAAAAGTAATCGATTTCGGCTGGGCCCAATTTAAGTAATTAATATATCTGAACACATATCACATCAGTGTACACTTCTTGAACTATAGATGTTTTATTTTCATATTTAGTTCTTTAAATAACTAATGGATTAAGTAACTTTTAAACAATATTATCAAAATTCATTTTTATTTTCTAGCACGTTTTATTTTCTAGCACATATTATAGTTTTATTTAAGTAACATTATAACTATGTTTCTTTTAATGATTCGAGATATCTTATTGATTTATTCACAAAATATGAATCATACTCAAGGAGAATGCACCAATTTTTAATAAAAATGCGGATGGAATTGAACAGCGAAGAAATAGCATTATACATCCACATTTTTTTAAAATTTTGTGATTGAATAAAAGTACAATAAGGGAGCTGGTAACCATTATTTTTCAATTTATTAGGCTACACATCTTATCTTAAAAAAATAAAATATATTTTATTTATTTTTATTTGAAGCACGCTTTATTCCCTTAACGCGTTTGGAAAATTAACAATTACGAGTGAGACCTAAAAATCCGGCTGTAACAAATACTAAGCATCTCTTTCCGAAATTAGAAGATTACAAAAAATATAATGACCACGTTTTTTTATAATCATGTACAATACTATAGATAAACTTCGATTGAAAATGCATAATCAAGTCTGGTGTATATATTCTTTCTTTCAAACTCATCAATTAGAGCTCTTATTAGACGCAATTAAGGAGATTAGGTGGACTAGTATGGTAATGAATAGGTAGGATAATTAGGTGAAAGTAGATTGATTTATGTTATTTGGTATTTACCGATTTGTTCTTTATGTATGAACTAAATGAAACATGTTTTTATGCATTAGACAAAATAATTTAAAATAGTGTTAGGATGTTTGTTGCTTAATAACTATTTGTTACGCACGTGTCGAAACTTTCAACAACGATTTAGATTATCAAATAATAATGAGTAACTTATTATTGCTGAAACTTACTACAAATAATAAATTACTAATTATTATTTAGTAAGTTTTAGACTATCGAGGCAGTTAATCAATCATGCTCCCAGTTCCACAACAAAAACATTGGATTGGTTTTGCTCTTATTAGACTCATCGGCACTGACCAGACTTTAACTGCACTTACTTGGTCCTCGGGTGTCCTGTGGACCTAGTAATCCAAGCGACTGCTTGGGGCTTCATTTTTGTAGAGGATCTCATATTTTTTTCATTTTTTTATTAGTTCTCACTAGAGTCTTTTTTCTCAGATCAATCAGTTCATCTTAAAAAATTCAATATTGTCAAAAACAAAATTATAATTCATGAAGTACTGTATTACTGTCAAATTGACGTGCAACTTAGCAATCTGACTGAGCACTTTCTACTAATTTTACCTGAGATTATGTTCCAAATGCTACTTTTTCATCCTTTATGTTATATTTTTCATCCTTTATGTTTTTCATCCCTTATGTTCTAGAATATTTATATATGTGGTTGATGTTATCCCCGTTTGAAATCGCCGATCACTATCCCAGCGTTCACTAAATTGGTGCTAATCGTACTAGTATCCCTTTCAGACCCCTCCCCCCAACATCATTGCACAAATCTAATGAATTGATTGTTCGAACCATTATAGAAGACCTTGGGCGAGAATGTAACGTTCCTCTACCTATGCACAATGTTTTGTTTAGGACGGCATTGTAAATAATCTTAACCCTTTAGCGACAAACGGCACGCCCACGTGCCAGTTGCGAAGTTGCATTCAAGGACGAACGGCACTCACTTGGGCCAGAGGAAATTTTACCGCAAGCGGATAGTGGAACCTATAAGTGCCACCACACGGAACGTTTTAATTTGTGCACTAGATGGCGTTACTTGTCCATGGAACTAACTTCAATGTATTTTGCAGAGGCATGACCTTGGCAGAAGAGGATCGAATGAATTATTTCTCCATTTGGAGCGGTGAAAATAATTTTGTAACATAAACAAACTGAGCAATTCTCGTAGCATCAACAAATTTATAATTGAGTTTCGGTTTTTATTTTTATTTCAGCGTTATGATTTCGTTGGTGAATCATAGGAATATAAGAGAGTATTTTTTTTTGTTTGGGTTTTAGAGGCAGTGAAATTATTCGTGTATTTCGGATAAAAGAATGGGAGCAACTAACGAGTATTTTGTATTCAGATTTGTATGAAAATTATACATCAAATAGAACATATATATTTCTTTTATTCCTGAAAAAAGTAGATTTCTGTGTTGAATAGGTGATTTTTAGTGAATTTTTTTCGAGAGTTAGGCTTAGCGCAAAAAATGCGCCGTCCTTTTCGACCAGTTCGGAAGCGAAGCGCTTCGTCTTTTGGGTCGCGACAGCTCCGGAATGCCGCCGTCCCGAAAGAGATTAATGGTCCAACCGAGACTCCGACAGAGGATATCCATACTTGTCAACCGAAGCTCTTCCAATTGAGCTACTGGGATAAACTTACGTACTTTTATCGTTGTAGTGTACTCTGCAGAGGAATATTAGAAGAACTCGCTTGAGGTCTCAAAAATCCTTGGACCCCTACTGTTACTGTTGAACTAATAAGCACCTAATAACTAATCTTCAAGCAAGTTAACTTATTTTCCAGAACAGTCTGTATACATAAGAGTACCACTGAAATTACATACATTTCGCATTTGTCACTTTCAATGTAGTGCTTAACTCCATTATTCGCCACAATAATTTGCTAAATTGCAGCACATAGTATATTTTCTTGTTTTCAGTGTAATTGTTGACTATTCAGTTCAATGAGTTCAAAGTCAGCGTCAAAAACTTTCAAACTACCATTAGAAAACATTCGTTCATTGAAATTTGTTCAAGACGCTAGCTTTCAGAACCGTTTGTTTCTTTTTTATTTTTACTTTCCCTACATGCATAGTATAATGAATAGGGAAAGTAATCTGACGGGGTCAAACATTTGAATTCAAGTTATCGACAGAAGATCACGTTTTAAGCATGCCTGAACTCTAATCGAACGTTTTTGAGGTGATGTGTGTGTGTGCGGGTGTCTGTGGCTGCGATATCACACGTACGAATGGAGTGTTTCGAACATAATTTGTTACGATTGTTACGATCCATGAATACTGTAATACTATTTACCAAATTACTGTATACCAACTTTATGAAGTAATTTTTAAAAGTATCTTAAACATATCAAGATATTCAGTAATGTTAAATAAATAATCATTCTATACGTAATGTTTAATTCTAAACCGAATAAGATAAATTTTAGAACTCTAGCGTCAACAATTTTCGAGATAGTTTATTACGTTTTTCATATAAATATATGCAAAAATTACATAAAAATAAACAGTAGTATGTATCACCAAATATATGACACTTAGCGATAAATTTAACGAGATAGGATACTCATTTGGCAAAATATCGTCAGCTTGGCGACTTTTTAATCTGAGATCAAAATTACGAAATATCGCTAAATCGATGGGTTAATAATTAACATATTTTAATGTAATGGAATATCGTGATTAACAGTAATATTTCAATTGTCAAGTTACATTTGCGAGAAATATAAATTAATTAGGTACTTCAAAATGATTTTACATGTTGTCATCCATGAAAGCGCCAAATATGTATTTTTAAACAGTAAAAACATTGTGCCGTGGTGCTTGTGCATTATTACGTATTGAAATAACTAAAGTACTTGTTTTATGCAGGAAAAGTCATGTGTTGCCCCCATCAACTAATTTATTATATACTGCATGATTCCGTAGTAGTATTTAAAACTGTCGAAGACAAGAAAACTATCACTCTTAAAAATTATGCTGCTACGTTTTATAACACTTTACAACATAGTTGAAAAGTGTTTATGACTTTGTTCATTCTGTCTGTCTGTCTGTCCGTTCGCACGATACTTTATCACGATACTGTACCAAAAGAAACTTTATCAAAAGAAATTTTAGCATGTTGTTGAGGCGGTCTTTGGGATATATGGGAATGTAAATTTATATTATCAGCCAACTAGTTTTGGATTGATCCCGGATTGAAAAAATGAAATACATTGAATCCTATTGGACCTATTTTTGAAACATTTTTTAAGCAAAGTTACAAATCACAAATTGCTTCGAAAATTTTAGAAAATGTTCAAGCTATCCCATAAAATTTATAAAAAAAATTTCAACAAAATATGTTTGGTAGAATTTTAAATACAAATTTCACCCATTTAATATGAGGAGATAGCGTGACTCACTTCAAAATAAAATATGGCATCAATCTTTTTTTACAAAGTAAAAATCACGATTTTAAACGTTCTTTTAAATTTATATTTAGTGTAGCATTCGTCCTAAAACCGCTTTATTTCTGTGCATCTATATTCTGGGTCAACTCAATTACAATATTTTAGAATTTAAATGATCATCAAAACTTGATTATTTCTACAACGAAGCCGAATTTTAATGAGTGCAGAATGTAAACAAGTGATTGTAAGATGAGTTGTAGAAGAATAGCTGGATTTTTTTCACTCAAAATTATTTAACTATGGAGTCTGAGATAAAAGTGCATGAATGAAATATTCACTGATTTCAAATAGAGAGCCAGACGATTTATATTTCTATGACGTCGTTTGAAGAAAGTTCATTTTTTTATGAAATTTTAAGTTTTCAAGTAAAATAAATTATTACTTTTCTTATATACATAATGTATAAGGAAAGTATTGTGACGGGATCGAAAATTCGAATTTGAGTTTTCCACGGGAGAGCACGTTTCAAGCATCCCTCATCACGAATCGAACATTTTTGAGGTGATGTCTGTGTATGTGAAAGTATGTGTGTGTGTGTGTGTGTGTGAAAGTATGTCTGTGTGTGTGAAAGTATGTGTGTATGTGTGTGTGTGAAAGTATGTGTGTGTGTGCGTGCGTGTGTGTGTGCGTGCGTGCGTGCGTGTGTGTGTGTGTGGTGTGTGTGTGGTGTGTGTGTGTGTGTGTGTCAGTGAGACTGTGGAGACGATATCTCACGAACGAATGAAACGATTCTAATGAAATTTGGTACAAAAGTCACAATCCGTGAATACTTGAAGCCTGTTGTTTTTAAACATAATCGAGTGTTCAGAACTCCCCTCCCCTAAATTTTCGAGTGAAATTTTGAAAAAATCATCAAAAAATCAAAACCTTTAAAAAAGTTAAGCAAATAGACAAATCTTATGTAATTTTTCCTTAGAAAACGATTGACGTAACTTTTAGAACGCTAGTATTAACCGTTCTCGAGATATCGCGCATTTTTCAAATAAATTTATCAAAAAATCCTATAAATTAAAAGAAAATATTAACTGTTGACAAAACATGTTCACTTTCCATATGTAATATCATGCGATAAATTTGGTGATATTATTCTTGTGGATCTAGCTCGTTCTATTCATGAGAATATATACTTTGAGTAATACTTTTGTATTTGAATGCCAATAATCATTTATCTGCTGTAGGAATAACTTATTTCTCCGTCCATAACGCTTGGCGACGAATTTGGCGGAATGTTGCCAACTTGGCGACTTTTTTAAATGTTGTCAAATTAACGAAAATCTTGCCAAATGGATAAAAATGACGCTAAATCAATGAAAATAACGACTTATTGAAGAAAATTCAATATCTTTGAGAGATTATAAGTGTCTACTATAGGAATAACATTTTTTTAAACTGTAAAAGTAGTAAATTCATTGCATTATATAAGGAAAGTCATGTGCTGATCACATGATTTTTTTTTGTTCTGTGATAATTAAACACATATAACCGCTGAATGTATTGTATTTTAGAGATGTTTAAATAAAATCGCATTGCAGTTGGAAAGTGTTTCATAATCAATGCTTTATGATTGCATTTTCTTGTTTTTCAATAACTTTTATTTTGTGACAACGTATGGTATTTAGTGCCGAGAATAGTTGTTTCAAGTGACAATTGGCCTATTTTGATTCTTCTCGGTAGTTCAGTTTTTACCTCTCCTGGTGGAGGACTTAAGATGGGTTCTGAGATGATTTAATCTTCCTCCCTTTTATAAACCGGGAGAAATATCGAAAATTCTGCTTTGTTAGGTTAGGTTCAGTGGTCGGTATTATGTATGTAAAGATTCAATCTTTGAAGCTACTGGAGAGATGCTTAAGCGTCTACAAAGACATTTAAAACCCACTATATTATATATTATATTATAAATATATTTAATTTTTGTATTCCCTATATTATAAAGATATTTAAAATTTCCTCCTCAGAGAGATAAAAGTTAGCCTGCCTTCGGTTCAGTCCGATGACCGATATAACTGTGTATGTAAAGATTCCATCTTTTAGGTCACCAGGGAACTTCTGCATGAACTTTTTGAGCCTTTTGAAAACCTATCATTTTTTTGCTTCCCTAGAGGTTAAATCGAAAATTTTAGCTCTATTAAGTTTTGAACTGAAGTCAAAATTACAAATTTGGAAAGATTTAGCCTTCTAGGTTATGTGGGGATGTCTGGAGGGTATGAAAAGACACAAAAAGTTAGGCACGTTGGAAAGTTATATAATAGTGATTTTAACGATAGTTTATATGATGTTGTTTTATATTTAGTTGAGTATATTGCTAGTGTAGCTTCCGAAACCAGTCGTTTTCGTATATATTTTGTATTAGGATACGTAATTTCGTTATTCATTGATAAAGTATTTTGAATCTTTCTGTTCGTACACATTCCTCCTAGGTTTCTTCTTTACATTTATACAAGTCTACATTTGCATTACAATGCCATATGCGCAATGTTCTGTGCTGCACTGCTTTTCTTGCTTTGTTTTGTGTCGATACTTTTTTTTCTGTCATTTTATGCCTATGAAGGTGGTTCTCTTCGTCTCCGAAACTAGTGTACAGGTCTTAAATGTTTATACTTATTTTAACATAATTTTCATTTTACAGCAGTTTACAAGACTTGTAAAATTTGTGTAATGCATTTCAATGAAAATCCATCATGCATGCTACGTGGCGGACGCAATATATAGGTTTTCTTTTCTCGTAATATTTTGAGCCATTTTAAAAACTCTTCTTTGGTCCTTGTTCCGCAGCTGGCCAATATAGAAAAAAATAATTCTAAATATGGCTATCCTGTTCAAATAAACAGTAAAATACCCATGTTGGTGTTATAAAAATTGCATGCCGCTCCTAAAAAGGACATGTGCAAGAAATATTAACTGGCTCAGGATCACTGTCTGATCTAAATGAAATACATTTTGACTTGAGTAAAACCAAGCTGTGGCCCAAAGCGTTATGAACATGATCTATTGTACAAGCTCCCTGGTATGAATAAAATCAAAGTAGTTAAATCTGGATTGATATATTGATCGATTTCATGGATTTAGAGTGTTTAGCCAGTTAGCATTTCCAGTAAATGAACTCGGTATAGGTTCGGTAGCAGCATGGGCACACGGTGTCAATGCAAGTCATCATTAAAATATTATATGACTAAGTGGGTGTACCATAAATTTATATTTGTAATTTAATGAAACTTATAAAAATCTGATTTATGTACAAGAGTACACATTATAATTTGTCAGCCAATAATTGACTAATATCTTGATAGATACTAATTGAAATACCTTTGTAAGCCTTTCGATATCACGATAATGACCTTGTTATATTTTGTGTAATTTATGTGTGTAATAATTCAACGTGTCTATAATAAAGAATACCATGACCTCAAAATTCATGTTATAGTAGTTGTGTAACACAGCGTGAATATTTATTTATCGAATGTATGAAATGTGTTCATGCTAAGAAGTTCAGGATATGGGGTAAATAGAATTTCTATCACAACACATTTATATTCTGCGGCATTTTTACATTATTTTATTCTCTACATATAAATAAGCCTTTTATAATTTAATGTGCTAAATATAAAAAAATAACATTCATGCATCAAAATTTATGTGATGCAGAATTTGAACAATTGGCAAAATACAATGATTACTTGTCATCGCTTAAGGTACTGTTGCAATTACCTGAAATATTTTGTAAAGAGGCTTGTTGCCCCAACGGAGAATCGAACTCTGGATTTCCTAACGGGCCAGCCGCTGCTCTGCCGTTGAGCTACTGAGACAAAATGTCAAGCTTTTATCGCCGAAGTGGACTCACTCTTCAATTTTACTCCTTGCTCTTAAAGTTTTCAGATGAAAAAACCGTTTTGCCGGTTTCAAGCCCATTATCATTTCGGTGAAACAGAAATCAATTCAGGGTTGGTCGGGTATGTTAACACATGAAAATGTAGACAACGTTAGCGTAATAATGCTACTTAGCAACTTTTAAAAAGTTCAAGAATTGAAGACGGAATAGAAATTATCTTGAGCTTTCAGAATTGTACTTCATATTTATAAACAAATACTGTCGTCATCAATAGCTCAATATACTTTTTGTACTTCACAAACCTGTGGTTTTACACTGATTTTCAATTAATGACAGTTATGACGAACTTGATGTAAACTAACTAACTTGATGTTATTAACTAACTTGTTGGCAATTTTATTTACATGAGAATTTTCAAAGAAATTCAAATGAATAACTGATGAACACTTTTCAATAGCTGAGGAAAAATAGATGTATAGTGGGGCAAAGTTTATTCTAGGTTGACAAAAATAAAACATATTTGACGATACAAATTTCAACTTAGAGTCATTTATCTTACGGCCGTAGCAGGTTACAGCGCTGATTTCTGACTTCATTTTTCAGCGGTATCAGTTGCCAACTGGGATACCTATTACCCACATGCTGTTTTCTGACGAATGCTGCTGCTTTCTGATTAGAGATTTTGTCGTTCACATATGATTTTGCTAGTTCATTTCAAACAAAGGTGTCTAAACACGAATATGAAGATTTGCTTCTATTGTAGAATTCTATAGAAGTTTGAAATATCATAACGTTGAAAAATATAGGAACAAACGTGTGAGGAAAAAAAATCGAATGTCAAAATGGGACACCATGACACACATTGTAAAGATCTTGCCTATATTAGAAACTAATGATTTCAAACTGTTTGTTATATATTCGTATGTCTGTCATATCTAAAGACAGTTGAGGAATGAAGACATGAATATCTAAAGACTGTTGAGTAATGAAGACACGGATATCTAAAGACAGTTGAGGAATGGAGAGAAGAATATCTAAAGACAGTTGAGTAATGACGCCATGGATATCTAAAGACAGTTGAGGAATGAAGACATGGATATCTAAAGACAGTTGAGGAATGAAGACATGAATATCTAAAGACAGTTAAGGAATGAAGCAAACGCAAATATCTGAAATTTGACGTCGATCTGACATCTGATAGAAGATGATTCAGGATCTATTTTAAGTGTATTAGAAAACATTTTCTTATCAGTTGACACTTGGATGAGCGCTGATAAGCCAGCTACAGAACTGTGATTCGAATCTTGACAAATGAACTGATTATTTTCAGAGTGAAAATATGAAATTATTTTTATAAATTTAAACCTATATATAATATATTAATCTGAAATTAAAATTTATGTTAAATCCACTTCTATAATTAAACGAAATTAACATTGCATTATGTGTTGATTCTATTCATTTACGCCGGACGTAATGAAAAAGTAAGTGTTAAGTAATTAATTGATATTGGTTATCAACCGTTCTACTTTATAAAAATTTTAATTCTAATGCAATCTTAAGATTCTTTGAAGCTACAGAACTTGTTTCAGGTGAAAAGATTAGTGCTGTTAAGATAATTAAGAGTCTTGAAGAAATTTCTGGAATACCATACTTAAGCGCTAAGTTTAAACACGAGTAATTGATTTTGTAGGAAAATAAATATTAAACCCCTATCAATTAGTTTAACCGTCACAAAAGGGCAGATCAATATTTTATATTCAATTATTCAACATTTTGACATACAACATATTTTATTCCCACCTTGTTTAATATGCATTCAAAATATTGTAGTTTCACCTTGATTAATATTCATTGAGTTAAATTTTGTTATATTATATTTTCCCCTTCAAAACTAACGGAAGTTCATTTTGGGTTAAATAAATTAGCCGATTACGTAATAATTTTTATTTAAAAAGAATTAAAAATATATTTCTGGTACTTGAAATGTTGAACTTTTCTGGTGTGAGTATGTGTGTATATATAGTAATTTGCGTGTATGTAAAGTAACGTAACGGAATGTATGTGTCCTATACAAATGAATTCAATTGTAATATAATTATTTCTACCACCAAATCTTATCTGGATGAAACTGGGAATCGAACTTTTAATTGCCTCTAGTAATTCTACCAGTCACACTAATCGGTACAAGTTAGGAATTACCTTGAAGTACTTTTCATTCGTCCTTTTAAAAAGATGCTGGGATAGCCATTCAGTTACCATTATACCATACTAGAAGCATACCCGTACTTCGTACGGAGTATATAATATAAAGAAACTTAAAATTCACAATCATGTGCAAATTCTTATAGTGTACTAAATGACATTTTTAATCAAAATATTATGTTAAAATATTTAATATAATGCTCCTAAAAATAAGTTAATATGAGTCTGTTTTCGCTATACAAAATTATCTTCACGGGCAGTTCTGAAGAATAAAATATCCTGGACCCCTTATGTAAGCAAATTTACAAAAACATACGGAATTGAATCAATAGATGCAAAATAAAAGCGTTACAATTGTATGGGACCCGTACTAATAATGTACGCGAATATTAGAAGGTATAACCTGTATTAGTAGATTACGTGTGTAAATTGAAAATATCAATCAACCTTTAAATCTGAAGACAGTCATTTCCAATATATATCCAAATGAAAGTGCTAAAATTACATGGTAAGATATACCCGTACTACTTATAATGTCGTAGATTAGAATATATGTCCGATTATTAGTAGAAGATTACCCGTATTATAATATGAGTCTCAAATATCTTTGCTAAAATACAACAGACGACGTAATAAATTGAAAATATCAATAATCCCCTTAATCTTCATACCAGAAGGCCGTATTTGATTCCAACATATATGCCAATATATATCAAGAGATATGCCAGTATACCTGTACTACTTTTATTCTCGTAGGTTAGAAGATATACCCGTGCATTCCTAGGAGTTTACTCGTACATCGTTCAATATGTGAGTGTCAACAATTTTTGCCGCAATAAAACAATGGCGTAATAACTTAAAATATCGATAATCTCTGAATCAATCATCCCTCAAAATATCAACAATAATAATGTTTTAACCTGAAGACCGTAATTGATATTATCCAGTCAAAAATGCAATGGCAATGAAATTTATTTTATATACATATCTTCATTATTCAAATCGGAAAAGATTTAATAAAAATCGTCTGCCGCATAAACACATTGGATTTAAATCCGTTGCTAAGCGACATGATATCATTTGCTTCAAATAAATTGGTGGAAAAAATATCGTCTAAATAATACTATCTCTATGGAACGTTCATTAATGTAGCGACATTTTAAAAAATCGTCAAATTTATCGCCAAGTGGGACTGTAAAACTGACAGTCCCACATGGCGAAAATTGACGAAATATCATCACAATACTATCCCCTAACAAAACACATTTAATATCATTTATTTAGTGCAATTTTATCGATTTCAAGATATTTTTATGGATTTGAAAACATTTTTATCAATTTGATGACATTTTAAAAATTCTCTAAATGTATTACTAAGCAGGGCGGTTAGTCTGACAGATAAATTGTAACGAAACATCATTGCAGTACTCTCTTCTAACAAAACAAAATGAATTTCATTGATTTGCGTCGTTTTTATCAATTTGACGATATTTTCGTCTTGGCAAAGTTTAAGAAAAGTTGAAAAATTAGCAATTATCCTGCCAAATTAGTAGCTCTAAATTTGCACATCTGAATGAAACAACCTGATCCCGTTCCTATATACTAAATGAAAACACCACAATTGTATTAGAAGATATACCCGTTCTACTCTTTTTCTGTTTCAACAATCGTCTAAAAGAATTTATTGGCTAAACACAATATATGAGTTTAGTAGCTAAACACAATATATGAGTTTAGTAGCTAAACATAATATATGAGTTTAGTATCTAAACACAATATATGAGTTTAGTAGCTAAACACAATATCATCTTGAAAACTCTTTGTAAAAATAAATGAAAGTGATGTACGCAGTCAGCAATGAATATAATTAAAAGAAAAATCACACCGTTCATTCATAAGATATAATTTTATATCCATTTATTTATTATTCAAATCCAAAAAATAATAATAAAAACATTAACAAACACATTTAATTTAATTGCGTTGCCTAGTAACATAATATATCCTCATAAAATGTTAAAATTAATTAAAGATTTTGATTTCTCAATACTTTTTATTGTTGCGTAAAAGCTTGTTTAAAATAAAGCTTGGAGAAAGATTTTCCATTTAAATTCATGTTTCAAACAATTCATGATTTCATATAGTGATTAATTTGCGCAAAATATCTCCACCAAACTCAGAAATAAAGTTTTATTTCACTTTGATGTTTTAAACAAGCGATTTTTATTCTTTCCGTTTGGATAAACCATAGAGTTAAAGAGTAGAACCACTAGGAAAAAGTTCCGTTTTTCATCAATATGTCGTCAACCCCTAATTTTAGAAACTCGAAACTTGGACTAAATTTATGGGGGGGGGGGGGGCTATTTCAAGGCTATCCACAAAAATTTCATTAAATTCGGTTTAGCCGGTCTCTCGTGATGATGAGATAAACGAAAATTTCGTTTTTTACTAATATCTCAAGAACCACTGGACGTAGAAACTTGAAACACTGACTAAATTTTAAGTGGAGCTATTTCCAGGCTACCCACAAAATTTCATCAAATTCGGTTCAGCCGTTCTCCCGTGATGTTGAGACAAACAAATAGACATATTTTCAATTTTATATATATAGACTAGTAGCATACCCGTTCTTCGTACTGAGTATATAATATAAAGAAACTTACAATTCGCAATCATGTGCAAATTCTGTTAAAATATTAAATTTATTGCTCCTAAAGAGAAGTTTAAGAATATATGTTCTCACTGTGCAAAATTATCTTCACGGGCAGATCTGAAGAATAAAACATCCTGGCCCTTTTTGTAAGCAAATTTACAAAAAAAAAGAAAAAATGAATTGAATCAACATATGCAACCCCGTACTACTAATAATATCGCAGATTAGAAAATATGCCAGTGTGTTAGTAGAAGATTACCCGTTTTACAATATAAGTCTCAAAAATATTTGCCAAAATGAAAGAGATGACGTAATAAATTTAAGATATCAATAATCCCCGTACTCTTTAAACCAGAAGGTCGTAATTGATTCCAATATATGCCAATATATATCAAAACATATGCCAATATACCTGTACTACTTATATTCTCGTAGATTAAAAGATATACCCGTTTATTTGTAGAAGATTACTCGTACAACGTACAATATATGAGTATAAACAATTTTGTCATAATAAAACAATTGCAGAATAACTTGAAAATATCAATAATCCCAGAATCATTAATCTTCGAAAATACCAATACTAATAATGTTTAAACCTGAAGACCGTAATTGATATTATCCAGTCAAAAATGCTATAAGAAAAATCAAATCGTTCTTTTCTAAAATATATTTATATATATATTTATTTATTTTTCAAATCGAAAAAATAATTATTAAAATAAATAGACAGATTTAATTTAATTGCATTTCTGAGTAACAGGATATAAAATAAAATCTTCCTCATAAACTGCGAAATTAAATAACCATTTTGATTTCTTTATTCTTTTCATTGTTCAGTAAAAGCTTGTTTAAAATAAACCATGGAGATATATTTCCCATTTAAATCATGTTTCAAACGATTCATGTTTTCAGAAAGTGACTAATTAGCTCAAAAAATTTCCCATCAAACACAGAGATTAAATTTTAATTCACTTTCAAAGAATTTTCAAGCTTTTCGTTTGGATAAACCACGGAGTTAGAGAGTAGAACTCCTAGGAATAAAGTTCCGTTTTTCATTAATATCTCGACAACCCCTAGTCTTAGATACTCGAAACTTGGGCAAAATTTATGGGGCCTCTTTCAAGGATATCCACAATATTTCATCAAATTCAGTTCAGCCGTTCTCCCGTGATTATGAGACAAATGAACATATCGTTTTTTACTAATATCTCGAGAACCACTAATTGTAGAAACTCCAAACATGGACTAAATCTTAAGTGGGACTATTTTCAGGCTACCCACAAAATTTAATCAAATTCGGTTCAGTCGTTCTCCCGTGACAAACAGACAGACAGACAGACAGTCAGACAGACAGACATATTTTCAATTTTATTTATATAGATTGATGCTAAGGTTAAAATTATGCAGGATGTCCCAAAAAGATTGAAACGCGCTTTACCTGTTGGAGATAAGTGGGCAACGTAAATTGCAAAAATGTTGAAAGTAAGGTAGGGATTAAGACTATGTTAATGAAATAATCCTGCGATTACTTTTCAAAAGGTTACACTTTTTAAATTTTTATACGATCCTTATAGAAAATATTTGTCAATTAGAAAAAAAAATTAATGCAACAAGATCATTAAAAAGAAAACCCGTATATCTGTATCTTTAAAATTGCGCGAGTAATATTTAATTGAAAATTGAACAATGTGAATGGGGACCATATATCAAATTATAAATGTAAATTTGTAACATATCACAAAAAAGATAAAACTGGATGATAATACACAGGAGACTTTTTTCCGCATAGGCTCACGATGCAATTATAGATTCTTAAGTACTTTTCACATAAGGACATGCCATTTTCATTTGAAACAATTAAAATAAATAAGTAAACAAATGCAGGTATGTCATTTATTTTGAAATTTAACATAATTTTTCAAAACGAAGAATAGAATTCACAGACAATATTTTTTCTCCTTTAACTCTAATCTAGCCGTTTCAAATATTTATAGTAAAATTATTAAAAAAAACCTGAAGAATGAAATGCAGACAATTTATTTTTTTATTTACGTATTTATTCCCAGTATTATTTCTATTCAATACAGCTAAACTTTTTTTAATATTATACCAAAATAAAATCTGAAATTTCACCTACATTTGTTTATCGGGTGGAGATTAAGAACTACCCATCCATTTCATCCAAGACCTGGCTCTGGAAGAAATTGTTAGTACACGGAGGACAAAGAAACTGTCATCATTGCATATTTTTCTTTAAACTCACGAACAAGCATTCGAAAAGCAAGCAAAACTTTGGGGCTACATAGGATGTCAATTTCTAGAATACTTAAAAAATACCATTGGCATCCATTTTGTATTCATGGACTTCAAAACACTTCACCCCTCCGATTTTGACCAGCATGTTACATTCTGCAACTGGTTGTTAATCCAACAAGACATCAATTCGAACTTTGTTAAGAATATTCTGTGGACTGATGAATGTTTGTTTACGGAAGATGGAGCAATTGGATGGAGATTTTATGGAGACGACAAAATTATAGTTTCTAAAAAAACATGTATTATCAACAAGATGGCGCGATTGTACACCAGGCTATAATTGTGTCAAACTGGCTCAACGAAAACTTTGATAAACAATGGATTGGTTTGAAAGAAGTCACAGAATGCCTCCCAAATCCCCTGATTTAACTCCTCTCGATTTCTGCTTATGGGGTCGTCTTCGAACACTAGCTTATAATACTCGCCCACTAAACGCAATTTACATTAAACAAAAGATAATTGATGCTTGCAGCAATATTAGTGGTGAAGAATTCCAAAATATTTACAGAAGCATTATTAGAAGAGCTCAGTTATGTATTGGAGTTGAAAGAAAACATTTTGAGAATGCTTTGTGAATTACGTTTTGTAAATTGCACTTCTAGTATTTGTAACGAAATTTGTCGCTTTATATCAGTGGTCTTCTATCAATGTATGGATATTTCATTATGTGTCCCAACCGCGTAGTGAGTACCACTTCTTTATATGATCGTTGTCTGTGCAATGCTTTATTTAGATGCATTTGTGACAAAAAGCATTGGCACATATTAACGTATTTTTGATCTAAACAATTTCCATTGTCAATTTGTTTATGATCTCTATTTGTACTGATGAAACAAACTTTCACATGGTACGGAAAAGTGGCATAAGTCAGATTTTTTTCCTTTATCATAATTCAGTTGATTTTAAAGATACAGATATGCAGTTTTTTTAATGATCTTCTTGCATTAAAAATAAAAAAATTCTGATTTACCAAATTTGTCTAAGGGTGTCGTATAAAAATTAAAAAAGTGTAGCTTTTCGAAAATTAATGTAAGGACTATTTCATTAATGTAGTCTTATTTCCTGCCTTATTTTCAACATTTTTGAAATTTTTCATTGCCCACTTATCTCCAACAAGTAAATAATTAGAGCGCGTTTCAATCTTTTTGGAACACCCTGTATAGTAATTTGTGTATATGTAAAGTTACGTAACGGGTTGTATGTGTCTTATACAATTTCAATCTTTTTGGGACGCCCTGTAGACTTATTTTTATTCCAAAACCCTCATCAAAGAGTTCTTATCAGACAGAGGAAGCTTATCTTTGTTCAGTCTCCCCCAAAACATGAACAACGTGTTCGGCTTCCTTTTGCAAATGAATGCCAGATTTGGCCATTGACAAGTTATTAACTAGTTTGTTGGTATTTTTATTTATATGAACATTTTCAAAGAAATCCAAATGGATTACTGACGAACACTTTTTAATAACAGAGAAAAGAAGGATTTCCACTGGAACAAAGATTATTCTACGTGGGCAAAAATAAAATAAACTTGACGATACAAATTTCAACTCTGAGTCATTTATCTTAAGGACGTAGAATGTTGCAGCGCTGATTTCTGTCGGCATTTTGCAGCGATGTCAGCTACCAACTGTGGTACCTATTACACACACGCAGTTTTCTGACGAATGCTGTTGCTTTCTATTTAAAGATTTTATTATTCATACATGCATTTGCTGGTTCACTTCGGATCAAGTTGGATAAATACGAAATTGAAAATATGGTTCTATTGCAAAGTTCTACCGCAGTTTGAAATCCCATTGTGTTGAGAAATACAGAAAGAAACGTATGAGGATACAAAATTTGGTGTCAAAAGGGACACCGTGACACACACTGTAACGATCTTGCCAACTAAATTAGATACTTATGATTTCAAACTGTTTGTTGAATTTTCGTATGTCTGTCCTAACGCTCTGAAACACGAACAATGAAGACTAGAATATAGAAACTCATTCCTAAGAACCTTATCGAAACAAGAACTTTGTTCACGTGAAACTGTTGAGAGAATATCCATCTACCGGTTCCTTAGTCTGGATCAGTCTCGGGCATACGCAACTCAGCATTTGGAAACTGGTAGCGTAGAAATGCGATTACACAGTTGTGAAATGATCATGCAAAAACTTCGCCAAGAAGACCTGTATAATGCAACTTTAAGATAGGATTTTCCAATGCTTCACAACCCTCAGTTTTCATTCTCCGATTTCCGCAAATAAACAGAACATAACAGTTTAAAACACGTTGTTTGTATTTACTGCATAGGATTACTTTATAACATTATAATACTAAATATTACGTATCAAAATTTAAGCTTCCTGGATAGGTTTTTAAAGTAAAAAACGCTATATTTAATACCAAATATACCTGAATATGTCACTAAGCGTGTATGTTTATGTATGTGTATGTGTGTATACGTGTATGTATGCATATGTGTGCATGTGTGTATATATTGGTTTATTCATGCGTCAGTGGAAACGTTATTTCACAAACGAATGCACGGCTTCGGAAAAAAGTATTGGCAAGCTTATTACAATCAGTGAATGCTGGAATTCTTATGACTTTAAATGCGACTGAAAGTTCAAAATAATCCACGTTTTTTAAATAAATTTTTGAAAAAACTATAAAAAAATCTGGTCTTTTTATAATGTTAAATAAATAACCATTCTATAAGCTATTTTTCATTAGAAAACGAATGCCACCAACTTCAAAACGCTAACATGAACCGTCTCGATATTGAATGTTTTTCAAATAAATTTAAACTGAAAATAGTAATAGTTAATTAATTTTTATTACAGTAATAGTTTTAACAGTAATAGTTAATTCCTTCTATGTGTAATATAATGTGACAAATGTGTTAAAATTAATCTTGTGGATCTGCTAGTTCGCACCATTTAACCGAGAGAATATTTTTTATAATAATTTTACATTTTAGAATGAAAATTCGCCTATCGTCTTTCATTTCACGGGATATTAATTAATTGGCAATATAATTTTTATGAGGATATTGCACTCGAGTATGAATACATCATTTTGTTTGGACTAATAAGTTACCAAAAATGAAAAATCCCAATTTAAGTGTAGCTAATACAATGCAATTCAGTGGTTTCATTTATTTATATTCACATTATAAGCTTTATGGGCAGCATATTTTGCATATTGGAAGATAACAATTTTTCTAATAGTCAAGATAGATTTTATTGAAATATAAATTAATTTTATATTTCAAAATATATTTACATGTTTTCACTAAGAAAAGTACCAACTGTTAATGTACAAATCAAAGTCAATGATATTCTGCCATGTATCTTGCTCAACATGATGACTCTGTGAAAGTCGTAAATTCATTACATAACGTAGCAAAAGCCATGTTCTGCCCACATTAGATTTTATTCATGTATTGTTATAGCGCAAAACCAAGCTCTGTACTTAATACTAGTGTTTATTTACATCGAACATAAATAATATTTGTTATAACTACTTCGTTAGTGTAACTTGGCTTAGTGTGGATTTTATTATGATTCAATAAATTTGTTCCAATCATGGAGTTAGAAAGAAGGGGATAAAACTCCTATGAATGAAACTTTTGAAAATGCCATAATGCTTTTAGAATTATATCTAGGTGTCGCTAGTGTTAGTAAAGTAATTGCTATTGTTAATTGATATTATAGAAAGGCGTAGTATGTATTATATGTATTTTTGATTATTTTTAAATTAAATGCTGCCTTATGAGTATAATTAACCAGTATTTTTGTATAGTTGTAGGAAAGAGTACAGAATATAGGGAGATAAAAATTAATTAAAAGGTAAAATTATTTTTAATACTTGGGAATATTCTTTACTGCTTCAGTGCTACTTTTCATTGTACTAATAATTTATTTTTACAAAATTGACAGTTTAAATAAATATTTTAGGTCTTTCGCCATAGAAATGCATACAATACAGGACTACTTACCGTATTCCAGAGCCACCTGAAATATTGTCTCAAACGATATTGGCGTTTTCTTAATATGAAGATTTAACTCCTTACTTTTACCTCCATGGTTCCAATAATTGTTTACTGCGTCATTGGTATTTATACATTTATGTTTTTCAAAGTTTCCTTCCTATTTTAGTTCTTTGAGGTTGCTGAGGTTGCCCAAGGTAATATGATTAGTGATGTTAAATCAATTACGAATCTTTAGGGAAATGAGGAATGCCATCATAATTTAGGGCTTCTCTTAAAAACTAGCAATTATTCTAAGAAAATATATAACCACCTTATATTAATTACATAAGTGTGGTATAATAAAGTATCGAACACTTTTAATTCCTGTTATTGATAAAAAGTAGTTAATCTAAAATACGCTATTTTAGTCCAAAATCATTATGTATTTTTATAATTTGATACGAAATTGTGATGCAATCAAATCTACTTAGCTTGAACACGCCTAAAACCAGTTACTTTTAAAAATATGTTTTTTCTGCGCTAACTATAGTGGCTGGTTATTTGTGGTTACTAATTTGTTGTTCTAAGTATTATTATTGTACGATTCATTTAGTCTTAACTTTGAAAATATATTTAATTTATAGTACCCAAATTTAATTCCAATAATTCGATTGTATCGTGTTTATTATTATCATAAATAACCAACCTAAATTGAATAGTTGCTAAGTTCTTCTGAAATAAAATCTGAAAAGTAAATTTTTTTTAAAGTAGATATCTGAAATAATCATGAACAAAAAGCTTAAATCCTAAAATTATTTAATTTTAATTTGCGTTTTTAGGAACTAGAATTGATAGTCAATTAATCATAAAGCATAATTTGTTACATTATTATTTCCACAAGTCTTCTTTTGGAGAATTTCTCGTACCTGTTTCTATTAATATGAAAATCGATGAACTTGGTAATTTAGATTACAATGTTATGGCATAAAATACTTTTTTAACCCTTGCGTCAAATAAAGTAAGAAATTAGAGGATATTATTATTAACATCATTTAGCATTGTTTCCTTTCTCGTAACTGTTGAACACATGTCATATTATATGTACCATATGCAAGGGCCATACAGAGGGGGATGATATAAAACTCCAGTTCCCGTGTCGCCAGTAGGGTCCGTTCCTTGATTAATGAATTAATTATCTACATACAGGTGTTTCTGCCTTCGGACCCTAACTTATTGTTTTCCCGTAGCTTAGTCCTGGTCTTGACAGACCTAATAGTAGCTTGAAATGATGTTCATTAATCTTTGTACATAGAGTTGACAGTAGCTTAGTTTAAAACATATTATTCATGCTTCACACTCTATTGCTTGTTCGATACCACCTGTCTGGTCTCATTTTCCACTAGAGGTGAGGCGGTATATCGGAAGGACGCTGACTTCTATAGCCTCAAACCCATCTCACCTAAGTGGCAAACTAATTTGTGGATTGAATCGGGTGAGTCTCGGACCTCATGAAGCATATTCTCCTAGGTGGCGGAAAAGAGCTGTGTCTTTGTGGTCTGTTTCCAGACCCGTCGGTGACTGGAGTGAGAGTCTTCGGGATAATCATTGGAACTTGTCCAGTGAATCGTTTTGTTGACCTCACTCCCACGGCCGTGGCTTCGTCTGGTCGTTGATAGCCAACAGCTGTCTTACCCCACCCTCCCCAGGATATGAGGCATAAACACATAAGTTGTGGCGAAGAAACGGCATAATTCCCTGTCCGGTATAGGCGCTATAAAACCCGCTAATAACCCGATACCTTAACTGAAAATTGGTATTTATAGCCGTCATTGATTCTTTAATAAATGGAGTATTCTATAAATGAGGCAAACAGTTCAAAATAAACAAAAACACATATTTATTATCTCAACATAATACCAATTGCATATGCATCCCAGACCAATGCATTTACTTATTCTCTCTATTAATATACTCGTTCGAATCTCAATTATACAATACTATTCTCTTAAACATAAACATAATTATTTATTCAAATTCAAATTATTTTAATTAAAAACCCGCAGTCATCTCGAAGCTGTTTATATTCAAAAGAAATCGAACGCTTACTAGAAAGAGATACATCGGAGCCAACTGACAATGCAACGCGCTTATCTTCATACTGTTCGTTCGTTTGCCGACTGTCTAGATGCTTGCTGTCTAGTGTGAAGCTCATGACTATCTCTTCCCATAATTCCAAATCAAGTTTATTCTTCTTTTTTTTAAACTGAGATCTATTTTTCGCACTAATTTTAAGTCACTTTCAGGTGAATTGATTGTTTTACTTCACTTCATGTTGTAAATCGTCTTAAATACATTTGGCAACTTTTGGCGACTTGAATACTGATGCGTTGTGCATATTTCTGCACTTTATTGTTTGGAACCTTTTTTGCTGTCAGATTTATGGC
The DNA here is from genome assembly GCA_951213105.1 of Amaurobius ferox. Classification (NCBI taxonomy): domain Eukaryota; kingdom Metazoa; phylum Arthropoda; class Arachnida; order Araneae; family Amaurobiidae; genus Amaurobius; species Amaurobius ferox. Next base: position 90,488,376 of record OX578136.1, read on the forward strand.
TTTGGAATGTTTTTATTTTCCTTTCACTGCGCTTCAAATGTTTCGAGCATATGTCTTTGAAAATGATACTGTTATTTATTGAAAATACACATTTAACTGAGCTTGAAACTACAAATCTGTTTGCATATTATGCCATTATACTCGAAAATCCCTTAAAATATTTAAAAAAGATTCATAAAATAATTTGAATAAATTAAATGATCAGATAAAATTAGTGCCATAACATACCTCCTGAGTCTATGCTGAGAGGGAGGGGAGTCTGGGTGGGTGGACACAATATTTATTCACTTACCTAGTTATAGGAGTTACATAATTTTAGATTTTATAGTAATACATTTAAATGCGTAATTCTTATACACAGTAATAATCGGAGATTTGTAATCATAAGACCATTACATTACATCCGAACTTGATAACATCTTCTGATCCTGATAGATAACAGTAATGATCTGTGTTCTTAAAGTAGTTTGAAATTTATTATTGGGATTTATTATTTTTTAATTATCAAGTATTATGAGAAATAGCTTCTAAAATTAAATTATCTTCTTATGGCTTCTAAAAATGAATATGTATAATAGATGTGAATATTTTTTCTAAGGGATTTTTATAACTTTGATAACGAAAAGAGTTTGTTACAAGATATTGGAACAGAAAATTGCACAATACTGTAGCGAATTCGTAATATGCCCTCACTGACATATTTCCTTTCTTTTTCCATCAGATCTTTGAAGGAGACGAAAGAAAGAAAAAAATACGCCATTGAGGGGATTTTACGCTTTCCCAACAGTAAAGAATGCGGTGACACGTTCTTGCACTTCTATTTCCTGGGAGAAAACGTCTCCTATTCCTTCTTCACTAGCAACGGTAGCAAGTATAAAGCTCTTCGTTGGTTGAGGATGTGAAAAATGATGCAAACTGCAATATGTTCATCAACTAAGGAGTTCCTTTGGTCTGTGTACCTATTGCCATCGTTTTGTAGAAAACTTCTCAAACATTGCCAGATCCTTGCATCGGTTAACGGAAGGAGACAAGAGATTTGAATGGACGACGGAATGTGAAGACGCCGTCAATCGACTTAAAGAAATTAGGAAATGCTGTGGTCTATGCGATCATTCTACCATATCCTCAATATTATGCGTAACAAGGAAAGAACTGTTGGCGATTTTTAAATCCGTAGATCATTTTCATCATTACCTCTGCGGAAGTAAATTCCCTTTGCGGACACGGAACAGATGCAGGTAACAGTCCGAGCATTTCTGGAATAGCTTGCATTTTGAAGTATTTAGTTTTAAATTGGAATTCTTCAATTTTACAAATATGAGCATAAGGTTTTGTAGATGTTCGTCAAGTGTCTGTCCAATAATGATTATGTCGTCTAAATAGACGAGGCAGGATTCACAAGACATTCCATTCAGCCCGGTTTCTATCAGACATTCGAAAGTTGCAGATTAGAGAAAACGCCAGTGAAAGATTATTACGCGTTCGCAACGCTTGGTTCGTAGTTAGAACTTCACTGATAGTTGTCGACTCTCGTTCAGAGATTACGTAAGCTACTAATCACTAACACATGAGCAGTCTATGTGTGAAACCAGAAATAGATCTCACACTTTGGTGAGACAGTTTTATGTACAATATTTATTGATCTGAAACTTCGGACAATACTTCCAGTCTGAATGACGCCAGGTTTTACAACATGTGAACCCAAAGGTCAGATAAAACCATAAATTTAGGGGTGTCAAGACAGAAGATGGGTCGAACCCTTAAGAAAATGTGAAGTAACACGACAATGGACGGAAAGGCAAGCTAATGGAGAAAGTGCTTGTTGCGTCACCCTGAATACTGCAAATCAGAGAAAAGGGGGAGTGACACCCCCGAAGAAAAGAGAACCACAACCTGTGACTTAAGAACGGCACTTGTTCTCATAGATATACGGGTGCGACATTATGATAGAACGACAATACTAGAGATGCAGAGTATTCCGTAGATGTTCCAAAATAATGACTAGATCTACTGATGTGTGCAGTGCAAATCAGACGTACGACACGCAGCCAAACACCCTGAGTTATGGCCGGTACAAGTTACTGATGCAAGCATTATGGTCTATGTTCAAAACAGACTTGAAGATATGTGCCCATTGGAAAATGATATCTGGTCCTATCCACATTTTAGGCATTTTCGTACTGGTCTCACATGTTCCCGTCGCCGAAATAATATAATTAATTGTGTAATGAATTTAATAAGTATTTTATATTGTTAATAAATGTTTTATTGTTAAAGTTAAAGTGGTGTAATCCATTTAGTACTATATTAATTAATAATTCTTTTACAGAGCTCGCGTGAAAGTTAAATAATTGGAGGGTTAATAGCGGCACAACAAAGCAATGTACAATAATAATAAGCACCACTATACGATCAATTTACGACCATGTCAATTTAGCAGTAATATATAAAATAAATATTTATTTTATTTGGTTTCCCCCACTATGATTTGAGCAGTCCATGATATGAGTATAACGTGAACGTAGTTTTGAAAGAAGTGGGAGTGCGCTTTCACAACACATGGTTCCGAGTAAGAACTTGCAGACTCTTGGTCAGGGATTGCGTAAGCTCCTGGCCACTATAACGTGAGCACTCCATGACGTGAACAGAGTTTTGAAAAAAATACTTCTGTGAGGGAATATTACGAGTTCGCAATAATACATATGTAATAAACGGACATATGAACATATCAAGTTAAATCATTTAGCTAATTGTAAATTCCATAGAGATATATTTAAATTCAGAATTTTTCAATATGTGTATACTTAACGAGTTATGGGATTTGCATAATTGCTGATTTTAAAGAAATGCATTTAAATGCGGACATTTTATTCACAACAGTAACCTGAGCTTTTTAATCCTGTACTTACGTAAGAATATTTGAACAAATTAAATGATTTGATAAAATTAAGACCATTAAATATTTTCTAGACTTATAAATTAGCCTCATAAAATATTCTGAAACTGTTAAAATAATAAACTGTGTGATTATAATAGTTTCAAGTTACCTATTTAAATTCGCATTTATTTAATTATCAAATAATACGAAAAATTCCCGATTTCAAAAAAATAACACAAGTAAATGAATATCATATGTCAACATTTCATCTCTGAGGTATTTCCATTACTTTGGTAATGAACGCAATTTGTGAGGATTCTATGATTTGTCATTAGTGTTATGCTAATTTTTCCTATTCTGAATTTAATATATGCCCTGGACTTCTGAACTTTATTTTCAAGAATCATATCTCAATGTCGAATAAACTTATTTATTACGTTAATTTTTAAAAATGTGGGACTGCCATATTGTTACCCGCAGGTGCGTGCTTAGATTTTGGAAGTGTTTTGATAGACTAAGAAGTTCGAGAGAAAAATTACTGCAATGGCTTTTTAAGTTATTCAGTATTTAGTTTTTTTAAGTTATTCAGTAAGATTTAATAAAGGGTTTTAAATTAAGACTGTTGTGATGCTTTTGCAAGCTTATAAGTTATGTGAAAGCACATTTAACTTTTAGCCGAGCTTCGTTTCAGAATAAAATCATGTGGGTTTTCAGACAGTTTATAATGAAATCCGGAAGGTTAACACTTTGCAACATTTTTGATGAAAATTGTAGTAGAGGACGCAAAAATATAGCCAGATATAAGATTTAAGCAATTATTGATTTATATCAATGTGTTCTAATGGATTATGTTTATATATACCAATAATCAGAGCTCTGCAATCGTATGTTATCATAAGAATATTTGAACAGATTAAATGATTAGATAGATTTATGACTATTACATATCTTCAGCACCTGATTAAATAAAAATTAATATATCTACGTCGTTAAAGCAGCTCCAAGTTTCTTAATGATAATAAAGTTTCTTAGTTATTAAATACTTTGAGAAATTTTGATTTCAAAACGTAACACGAATAAATAGATATCAAATGATAGTATTTATTTGTATGTAAAGTTCACTACTTTGGTAATGAAAGTAGTTAAAAAATGATTTGTAAGTAAAAAATGCACTTGAAAATACAGCCACAGTAATTAACCTATTATAGGAACTAGAGTACTCATAAGTCTTTGGAATATATAAGTACTTAAATCACCACCGATTTCAATAACAGCTAAAGTTAAATATGATTTTTCACTTCGGATTTTATTGACAATGGAAGTTTTATGTTATTGCCCGACGTAGGGTACAAGGTTTCGCTTTGATCCCGTATAACTCAATCCTTCCATATATCAACCCAGTGGTCTGCTGATCAAGTTTTAACAATTGATACGATACGAAAATTTAACAATCGATATGTTTCTAGAAACATAGCACATGATGCAATTCCATTTCACGTATTGTAGTCACTATGTAATAGGAGAGTTTGTAGTTTTATTTATAGTGATTTTGAGTTTCCTTGGATTTTCAGTTAATTCTTCACATTTTATATTTTTTAAAGTCTTACATAATTGATTTTAAATGTATCTTCCCAAATTAGCAACAATACGTAGATCAATATTTTTGAAACTATAGGTACGTAGTAAGTTTCAGAGAACAAACCTGCTGTGGCTTATACCTCTGCATCCATCCTTTAATGGAATCAGACGTCTGTATGGTCAGTCCACTTGTGGTATTATGAGTTACTTCAGCGTATTATTTTATGTTGTGAGATAAAATATAAATGAATTATATTATTTTCTTAATAACTGTCCTGTTCTAGTTTAAAACGAGCAACACTTCACTACAAATAAACGAAATTAGTAAGCTAATCAAACCACACTTTTAGAGACACAGAGTAAATCAGTTAAAACGATAAACTTGATAAGATATTAATGCAATTATTGGCTGGATAGTAACGATATTTGCCTCAAAAGATGTTTCGCCTTTAGTGGTATGGAATTAATCGAAATCCGATATTCCAATTTATAACTTCCACACAAAACTTATATATTATGTTCTGTATAACAATGAAATAAAAAGAAAATACCACAATCTAATACACAATTGCTAATTTTCACCTTTAGTTTTATTTCTATTTACATCTTAAAAATAAACTTCACTCTAATGAGACCACAAAATCTTTTGAGTTAGCTGTGCCTGTGCAAGGTATTGTGATTTTTTTATGTTAAATTAATTATGCTAGTCTTTAAGACAATGGGAAAATATCTTAATCTGTCGGTTTCCAAAAGCTGAGTAATTAGTGCTCCAGAATAAAATATTATACCCAATAATTACATAAAAAATCTAATAGGATATAAGGACTTTATCTCTCGTTTAATTGTGTTGTTTAAGGTAAAGAATGTACTCCTTATAAGAAATAATTGATATATATTCCTTTATAATAAACAAAATTCAACTTACAATGTTAATGTTTTTTACTAAATAACATTAAATGTTGTTGCTGTTGTTACTTATTTCCCCGTGGTGAAGGAGCGCCTATGCACCACGTCCACTAGACCCCTGGTCCCATGGCGAAGGGGAGGAATTTGCAGCTTCATCTTTTTATTGAGGTTCCACAAGGGCGAAAATCTGATCCTGTCTCGACAACACAACATTCATTCCCTCTGGCGGGATTCGAACCCACAACCCGGCAATCCAGCTATGAGACGGAAACGCGTGCCACTGACCGCTCGACCACCGGATCGGCATAATATTAAATATATTACTTTAATGCTTTAGAAGCGTTTTTAAAATGCAGCTAGAGTAATTAAACAATTTCAGCCTTTTAAAACATTACGATTACATGTGTCTACTATCATACATCAAGCTCTCGTCCAAACAACTCTTCCTAGTTATTCACTTTTCTACTATTATCCATTTTAAGCGTGAGCGTTCGCTTGTAATTATGACGGAAAACATGATAAACGCTTATACTATTAAACCTGTCTTTACTGAATAATTAGTTCAAAGGTAGTGAGAGGATGGAACATATTGGAAGTCTAAACATGTCAAAATACAGTCTAATTTCGTTCCTCATGGCATTACGCTAACGATGCATTATGTTTTTATAAAAGAAGTAAAATCCTATTGAATCCTATTGAATTAATCCTATTGAATTAATTATTAATCTTTTAAAAATGGGACGATTATCGTAATATACCACTTTCCATAAAGATGAGTAATTGATATTTCGAAAGGAACCACTATCACTATAAACTTGATCATTGTTTATTGTCCTTACTGTGAGGTTATTGTGAGTCAGCCAGACAACGCGATTAATCCCATTGAATTAATTATTAAACCTTTAAAGATGGGATGAATATCGTAATTTTCCGCTTTCCATAAAGATGAGTAATTAATATTCCGAAAAGAAACACGATCGCTATCAACTTGATTAAAAAGATGGATTAAACGTCTGAAAAGGACTTCAGAGCTCTTTTGAATCTGTTGGGCATGTTGGGATTTATTCACCTTAAAAATGAAATTGCAACACCAAGATAGAGAACTTGAATTGAGATTCACTTGAAACGTATGAATGGTTAGTTAACAAATAAGAAATGATTACAAAAGGAACTTCAGGGCTCTTTTGAATCTGTTGGATATATTAGGATTTATTCACCTTAAAAATGAAATTGCAACACCAAGATAGAGAACTTGAATTGAGATTCACTTGAAACGTATGATGGTTAGTTAACAAATAAGAAAGGAAACACAGATTCCGCAAAAGAAAACATTCATTCTGCAAAAAAAGGCTCACAGGGACAATTATATACTAAATAAAGAAATAAATTGGAAGAGATATCTTACGTATTCAGTTCAAAAATCGTTAGAAGGAACGTTCTTTTATTCAGATGATGTGAAGTTGGAAGCTCTGTAATAATATTTCGATCTACAAGGTACCAATTTGTGTGGAATTCGCTCAAATTTGTACTTCAGCGTAAAATATCTAAAAAAATAATTAAAGAAGAAAGATCAATCATACCTAAAGTATTGATTATAAGAAAATTTCCAACTGCAATGCAATTTTATTTAAACATATATAAAATGCGATACATTCAACGGTGCTATTGTTTTAATTATCGCAGAACTACATCAATTTATTTTACTAAAACTTTATGATATACTTTACTTTTCTCAAAACTATGGAGGTAAAAGAATTTTCTAACTCCATGCTTAAAACTTCATCGAAAAAGGCAAGGCAATGCTATAAAATCGCCTGCTTCTCTATATAAAATCAACGAAAATTTTATTAATATCACCTATATTCCAGACTCCAAAGCTAAATGATTTATAAAAAATTCTTATACAACTCATCTTGCAGCTTGGCTTGTTTACATTCTACATATGTTAAAATTAGGCTTCGTTGTAAAAACAATCAAATTTGCTGATCATTTAACCTAAGAGACATTGTAGTTACGTTGGCGCAGAATATAGATGCAGAGAAAACATGCAAAAATAAAGCAGTTTTAGAACGTATGCAACATTAACTATAAATTTAAAAGAACTTTAAAAATCGTGATTCTGACACTGGGAAAAAGGATGGATGCCATATTTTATTTTGAAGTATGCCACGTGATCTCTACATATAAAATGGGTAGAAAACCCAGGCCGTCCGACTCATCCAGAGGACTTGAGCAACTATTTGGACGACCGGGAAGGACATATAATATGGGTGTAATTATTATTTTAATTTTTATTTAAAAACTACCAAACATATTTTGCTCACATTTTTTTTATATATTTTATAACATAATTTGAATATTTTCGAAAATTTTCAAAGCAATCTGGAAATTTGAACTTATCTTAAACAGTGTTTGAAAACTTAGATCCCATATTGTTCAATGTATTTCATTTTTTGAATTCAACTTTGGATTGAACTAACTCTTTGGGTTCACTCCAAAACTATTTGTTGATAATATTCATTTACATTCCCAAATGTCCCACAGACCGTCATAATAACATACTAAAATTTCATTTTGAAAAAGTCATTTTTACGGCAGTTATCGTTCGAACGGGCAGACAGACAAACAGACAGAATAAACAAAATCATAAACACGTTTCAACTATGTTATAAAACGTTAAAAAAAGAGAAGAACAGAAAAATCTTAACTAGGCTTTTTGTACCGGGAGCTCAGCTAACCGAGTACCAAATTTTGTGGCTATCCAAATCTTGTATTTTCAGCTACGGAGGATGCATACACACACATACATATTTTATTATGTAAGATATAAATATTCCATAATACATCAAAAAGCCTTTAAATCAATTTCTTATATTATTTATTTATTTATATAATGCTTATTTATTTATATAATGACCTATTGCTTTTTAAACCATTCGCATTTAAATACTTATATATATTTAAAGCTTCAATCATTTTAGCAATCGCCTATTACTTTGCAGAAAAATGAATGGCTGATATTTTGGTTGGCAATGGGTATCAATTTGTGTAATGGGTGAATTATAACGATGATTTCATGAAATCTTTTTCATGTTGAAAGAATTACATTTTTAATAAAGTTACCTTAAGTATACTAAAATTCAAATTTTTTATTTCTTAGGTTGGTCCTAATTTTCCGTTCACTCACAATGAATCACTAATGAATTTCTACAGCATATGTTGAAGTAACCTGCTTCTGGTATTGCATGTTGTAAAGCTGTGAAATCCAAGTCAATTGCAATATTTTTATCTATGATAAGCAATTAATTGTCTGTGTTCTCTAATTTAATTGTTTTTTAAATTATATTATATCGATATTGCTTGATTTGTCTTTGATAGAAATCCGGACTTGGCATCTTCTTGTTGTATTTGATACTTTATCTACACCTCTGTCGGGTCAGAGAAAAATTGTTTCCACCAGGTTTTTCAAAAACATTTGGCTGTCTTGAATATCCGTCCGTGGTCATTTCTGATAAGCTCTTTGTTATAGACATGACATTTTCTAAAAAATTTGACAACAATAAATCTAACAAACCTATTCAAGATACATAATGTTTAACGATTAATCTAATTATTATATGTATGTATTTTTTTTTTATGTGTTGTATATTACGGATGGAGTGATATGTAACATACTAACACTGCTTTAAGGTTATTGCGAATTTTTCTACTAAAATGTAGGAGTTCGTAATGAATCAACATATAATTGCTTTTCATGTACTTTGCATGTACTGTTGACAAAAACTGATTGCAACTTTGGTTATGGGATTTTATAAGAAACATTCTGAAGTTTTTATATTATTTTTAACCAGCAAAAATGTGAAAAATTTGCATATAGTATCTTATGATTATATTGAATGAAATGTGCTAATATTTCAATTGAATATTTTGAGTAAAATACCAGATACATCAATATTTTATATTTTTTGTAAGTTACTTTTTAAGATTTTACATTTTAAGTAAGTTACTGTTATTTTATTTTGGAAGCATTATTATTCAGCAAATATTTATACATGCAAGAAATTACAACTTTTATGTATAAAAGAACACGAAGACGCTTTTTAATGGAATGCATTTCATAGTATATCACATTTTATGAAATTCTAATGTATATCATTAATATAAATTGTGAAAGCAATTCAGATACTTCAAATATAAAGTTTGGAGAATTTAATTGATTTTTTAACATTTTTATCAGCATAAGCAGTTTTTACTTAAAAAATCAATTTAGCATTTAATTTACAATCTTTGAAAAGCGAAGTAAAAGCATAACTCCTATAAATAAAACCACCATTAAATAACATTTTAAATGATAGAAAAAGCCTCTTAGCATCTTAACCTTAAGATAATAAATGCTTTTAAACATTTAATTGCTTTTAAGTACTACAAATAACTGATTTTTTCTAGAATATATTTACAATCTCTAATTAACTCAGAATGAGGAATGTGTGACAAAAACATAAACAAGTAGATGAATTACATTTCCAAATTACTTGTATTTTCTTAATTAGTGAGTTAATTAGCTGTACTTTTCAAAAAATTATATGTTTTCTTAGCTAATGCAAAATAAGAATATTATGTTTCTTCTTCTTGATTTATTTACCGACAATCATAATTTTTTACAAGTTGTACGTAGATGGGAAATTTAACTAAAGTATAATTTAAAAAATAAGAGAGCATAGTTCAATATTTTTCTCGTTGTTTCAACAAAAAATTTAATATCTAAATTGATTTTAAAGAATTCTGTTATCTGTTTTTTGCGCATATGAAACACAGAATATAACAAAAAAGGAAAAATTTGATGTTAGAGATCTATAGCAATAACAGAAGATAATATTTGTATGTATGCATGTATGTATGTATGTATGTATGCGTGTATATTTATGTAGCGTGTAGTGGAAAGTCTGAGTAACCCAAAGCTACAGAACTCGGTACAGGGGAAACTTCATATCACATGTTGATGTGTATCTGAGAGATTGTTTTTCGAATTTAAATTGATTTGTGTGCATGGTAGTTATTTCGTGTTGAAACGCCCTTTTTGGCGATTGTCATAAATTCTAAAGCGATAACCCTATAATTTGAAAGTCAAGATCTATGGCGTCGGTTACCAATGTTTATATAAAAACATGTTCACGATGTATAAAATTGCACATATAAAGACCGAAATATCTAACATTTTTTCAATTAATTTAGTCATTTATCCTTATATTATTTTATTAATATTCATGAATTTGATATATATTGTTATATACGCGCATGCTATCGATTCTAAAAAATTTTGGTTGATTTATCTTACTTGGATTTTATCCCTGCTCGACTGGATGTTCTCGTATATAGTTTAATTTACTTTGTCTCTTATTTTTAATTGTTGTTTCTGCTTTACCATTGTTGTGGTGATTATGTTAACACTATTTGTATTTGAAGATATATTCGTCAACTGTTACTGTGAGACCAGCAATAGATCTCACAGTAAGTGCTGTGTTTGTGGTGAGACACGTTTATGTACAAATTTATGGTGTCTGAAACGGCAATAATACGTCCAGTCAAAAAGACGCCCGGGTTTACAGCATGTGAACCCAAAGGTCAACTGAAACCATAAATTAGGGGACTCAAGCCAGAAGGGGTCGAACGAACTCTTAAAATAATGTAAAGAACGGCATTGGATGGAATGCTAGCCAATTCAGATGAAGCTTGTTACGTCACATTCAATGCTTCGAATGAAAGCAAAGGGGGATTGACACAAACAGCTACCATAAGCCTTCGGGTTGGTCGTGTGGTCTGGGCTTTCTTCCCCCGACAAATGGCGAGAAACACACCCTGTGACCGAGGAAGGGCACTGAAAAACGACAAGAGCAGTGATGGCTTAATAACGTCAACAACGATGACTTGTTCTGATACTTCCCCGACATTATGACATAACGACGACTAGAAATGTAGAGTGCTCCGTAGATATTAAAAAATAATGGATAGACATTGATTTGTGCAGAGTTACAGCAGTACAATATGTTCAAAGAATTTACGAATCGGAGCATTACACCAAGAGTTAATGTCGGTAAATGGACGACATATAAATACGGACGCTGACCAAGTGCAAGACAAGTTTGATGGTATGTGCCCATTGGAAATGATATCTGGTCATAACCACTATTTTGGATTTTCCATACTGGTCACATATGTCCCCTCCGCTGAAATAATATAATTAAATATTGTAATTGAATTTAATAAGTATTTATGTTTTTTAATAAATGTTTTTGTTAAAGTTAAAATGGTGTGATCCACTAAGCATTGTATTAATTAATATTCTTTCACAGGACTCACACAAAGTAAATAATTGGAGGGTTATTGCAAAACACAACGCACAATCTTAATGAATTTAATATTAAAAGTATAACTTAAAATCACTTTCTCACAGTTACATTTTAAAGACGAATATAAGCTTTTGGACTTCAATGTGTCCAATTTGAATCCCCGGTGCGGCCTCGGCCGTTAAGGAATGTAGTTCACACAAAAAATATTTTAATAGATTTTAAAAGTGATTTTCGCTCAAAATCCGATTTTTTGGATAATGTAGAAAACTGTTTATTTTAATGACAATATTTATATTATGTGAAATTAATATATACAATTTCAATTAAGTCATTATTTAAATAGTTGATCTACTTTATTTAGTGCAACAATGGAATTTACACTTTCAGTTGATGAAAATGTAGATATCCTTATATTGTGTGGCAACCTAATGTAAAAAGATTTAAGTTTAACTTATAAATTAAATTCATTAAGGAATTATTATTTATTTATTAATAAATTCATAAATTTGACATGGCCGTTATTCTCATATAGTGGAATTATATTTAATGTACATTGCTATGTTGTCCTGCTATAAACCCTCCAATTATTTTACTTTTCGTGTGAGTCCTGTAAAGGAATATTATTAAATTATTACAAAGATTAGACCAATTTAAACTTAACAATAACATTTATTAAAGATACAAAATACCTATTCAATTCCAATACATTAACTATTCTTCCTATTAATTATTTATTGAGATAGAATGTGAGAGGAGAGCATGCGAGACCCTGAACCATATACCTAACGTATTTATTAACCTGTGGATGATTGATGAACACATACCTTCAATCTGGGCCTTGTTAGCAGCACTTGGTCAATCTCGTCTGTAGTTACACGCATCAACTCGAAGTGTAATGCCCACTCGTAACTTCATTGAATACTGCTAACTCAAACACTCCACTTATTTCATGCTATTAGGCGGTTCTATCCACAAGTCATCATAACATATCTGCACCAGTCAACTCTGAACAACTGTTCACCAGCATCTTTCTTAAGTCATTTTAGTATATCTCATTTTTAAGTCAAAAATCATGATTGTCTTATTTCTGGTCTGCTCTTGTCTCAAAATTCCATCTGTTCTCTCCAATGTCTGATCTCGTTCTCTGGTCACAGGCTGTGTTTCCCTCGGTGAGGGGGGAGGGGAGTAACTCCGCATTTACTTCCTTTTGGCGCTTACTGGCTACTCCTTACCCAATGGCATCAATGCACATTTAGTACGGCCCAGCTCAGCCCCTCTGGTATGGCACCCCTAAATTTATATTCTTCTGACCTTTAGGTTCAAGTCCTAATAAACCTTGGTGCCAGCCAGACTACACGCTTTGTTCGCCGTTTTGGCCACAATAAATACTCACATAAAAGTGTCTCATCACATGTGAGAACAATTTCTGGTCTCACATATTGTATTTAGTAAGATTCCACCGTTTATATTTGACATGATTGAGAAAGACAAAAAAATGTTTCGAAACGATTATTAAAGTATAACGATCGTCTGATTACTTTAATACGTTATTCAAATATTTAAGTCAGCTGTGCATCTTGAAATAATAATATCAAGTCATTTTTACTACTTCAAGAAATGGTGTATCTTAACCCCTAAAAGAAGATTTGTACAGTTTGTAGAAATACATTATAATGGTTTTAAGAAATTTAAAGATTCACATTTTAAATTTTTAGAGGCACGAAAATGTATTATACATATTTATCACTTGTAGTGAAAAATTGAAGCAACGAATGGTATATCTGTATCTAATGAATAAATAAATATCTGCTTAGCATTATTCTTTTTATCTAGACTGACATACAGTAAAAATGTTTCGAAACGATTGTTAAGGGATAACGATCGTCTGATCACTTTAATACTTCATTCAAATATTTAAGTCAGCTGTGCATCTTGAAATAATAATATCAGGACATTTTTACTACTTCATGAAATGGTGTATCTTAACCCGTAAATGAGGATTTGTACAGTTTGTAGAAATACATTATAATGGTTTTAAGAAATTCAAAGATTCACATTTAAAATTTTCAGAGGCACGAATATGTATAATACATATTTCCCACTTGTAGTGAAAAATTGAAGCAACGAATGGTGTATTTGTATCTAATGAATAAATAAATATCTGCTTAGCATTATTTTTTTTATCTAGACTGACATGTAGTATTACTTGTGAGTTTACGCAAATTTGGTTGTTAAAATGAAGCGAAAAAGATATAATATGAAATGCCTAGCTTGCTGAAGGACTTAATATACTATACATAATAAACTTAATATTATTCAATTATATAATATTAATTGATCATTCACTTAGTATCTAATTCCAGTCTCAGTAATAAAAAAAAGATTTGATTTGTGTTTTCCCTTAATGCATCTTGTGTTTTTCCCTTGTATTCCTATTATGTACCCGTGTCCTCTTATATTTCCCTTTGCACATGTTTTTTCCCTTTATGGGAATCATGCGAGAAAAGGATCTATATAGTACCCAAATTTAACCTCAAGCGATAGATATTCATGCCTCGATCGAGGTTTGGTCCTTAAAGATGTTAACAGGCCGCATGTGCATGTACATATACAATGTTTCATGGTTATGAAAGGATTATACAAAATTTTAGTAAGATATCCAGTAGGAAATTGCCGGCATAAGACATCGTTCACTTCAGTGCAGTGCATTGGCTTGTAAAATGTCTCCCTCCTGCAATTTTTATTTTCTCATACTATGTAATAATTATAGTATGGAAAAGTATTATTTTCTCGAAAATGTTCGAATTCGAGATTTTGATGCCAATATATGTTTTAAGACCTTTTGAACACACTTTGACTATATTTGGAGTGATGTCCGTTTATCTGTCTTTCAGAATGTCTGTAAGTCTATACGCCTGTGGTTAATTTCTTGCGTGCACGATAGCTACCACAAACATTAATGTCTTTTCACAAAACTTTATATCTGCTTTATTATTAAAAAATCTATAACTAGATAGGATTTTCTTAAATTTGAGCTAAAAATTTGAAATTTATTCGAGATTTTATATTTTTTTTATTTATGTTAATAAATTATAATTTTTCAGAGCAAAATAAGTTTTATAAAATACAACATATTAATACAAAAAACAAATGTCATTGGAATATTTCCTACCTGGGGCAATAATTAAGAATTAAGTGAGATAAATAATTTATGTTAGCATTTGTATTTTCAGAACAAATCATACAGGTTACATTTGTTTCATAAATCAAATTGTCGCATTGTAATTTTCGCCCTGGACCAAAGTAATTTAAGAAATGTCTCACATGTTAAGACAAACAGAAAGGATTTTGCGATTGCTTCTTCCATCAAGAGGATAATTAAAGCAAACGAAAGAAGAGATAATTACAAGTCACTTTGATGTGTATTTTCTACCTTACCTCTCTCACCGTACCAAACTAATTGATTACAAAATTAAACATAGGAGGTACATTTTTATTCGAGTTTCATTTATTTCAGTTTTTCGCTTCACCTGGAATGGATGTGTAATGTTTGGTGAAAAATGACAAATACTTTTAAATTCGAATCTAACAAGGAATACATTAGGATTAAGATCCCGCTGCAGATAATACCTTACTGACTAGATATGTTATTTGTGGTCGGTGCATAATCTTAACTTATATGCGGATTCTATTACGTTTTGAGTAATAAATAAAGAGTTTAATACTTTAAAGGATAATATTTTATAGAGAGTAAGGAATTTTTAGATAATACATAAGGATTACATTTCCACCGCTGATATCAGAATACCAGACATATTATCTGCGGTGTGAGCATATTTTAACTTTAAGTACGCTCCATACAAGCGGATTGGTTGACATTTTGAGGTAGGTATGGGTAGTTCAAAAGGTAATATTTTATAGTATTTGGGATCCAATATAAGTAATAGCTGTAGTCCCTGCAGGTAGTGGTCACTAAATATAGCAGCCAGTTATTTTTATAGCAATCACATTTTTAGCAAGTTATTTTCGCTGCGAGGGCGCATGAATCGAAAAACAACATAAGTGGATCTAATTACAATATCAGCAGGTCAAGTGGTTCCATTACAGAGTGGAAAATACGAAAACTGCATCAAAATTGAAGCAAGTGCAAATGTCATAAGAAACTAAAATGCTTGGAGTTTTCTTCTTGTAAGTGTGAAAACCTTGAAAAGAACTTATCAATGAAGCCATTATTCCTGAAAGATAAAATAACTCAAGGAATAACGTTTATGGGTACAACTGATATAATATGCAATATCTAAGGAAACAAGTTTTAAAGACAACCAAAAAATTTAGGAAACTACCTAAATAGAGGGCATACATAAGTTGAGAAAGTGACGAGACCACAGACATGTTATAGAAACTTATTTCAGAGAGTTAAATTCCGTTGAATTGTCAGATGAGCAAATATGAGCTGCACCTTCAGCAGCAAAAACTGTTACGTCACCTATTTCGTAAATCAGAATAAACGCACCTTCGTTGGATTTAGTTTGTTATAGCACTAATGTATCTGAGGGGTCAGTAGCAGCGATGTGAGATATTTGTGTAATTACAGTTAATTATTGCAGCAAAAAATTGATATAATGACGGCAAGAAGACCAAGAATAAATAACTAAATTTTAGAAACGAAGGTGAAATTGATGTGCAGATAAGAATATAGTTCTATATTTCGATGGTCAAAATTTTTGCAAAAATACAGTACTATAATCCTCCGAAGTGTGCTGCAATTCTTTGTTGCAATTGGTGCAAAATGATTTTGCAGTAATTTTTGAAGTAGATAATAAGAGCGTGCATCCTACGTTCTTATTATCGCGCTCTTACGCTCTTATTAAGTATGATGCCCAACTAATCAGAAATCAGTTAACCAAAGTTACATGTGCCCTGGCTACATAATTTTAGTAGTATTTGATAATGGTTGCGTCGCATTGAATTTTCGTAGATTCCCATCCTATTACTTTTACCAATTTTTCTTTTGTGAAACATCTATTTCTGAAGATCTTTTACAGATAGAGGTCAAATGATGATTAATATGAATTCAGTAACAAATTTAGTAGGAGGTTGGGGATTCGTTAAGGATTTCCCGCTCCCGGTGCTCTTTCCATTTTGGGTTCGAAGATTTTCATTATGACTGAAACCTCTATATCTCATGATTCGTGATAGATAGAGCTTAGATGATAACTGGTGATGATTTGGAATTTAATTATAGATGGGGTTGGATGGTTTGCTAACTATGTTCACTTACAGTATAATTAACAAAATCGTAAGAGTTAAAACGTTTTCCCTGAAACATGTATTTCCCAGGATTGGTTATAGATAGAGATTAGATAATGACTAATATGGATTCAGTATTAAATTTTAAAGGAGATTAGGTGAACATTTTCCACTTCATGTAAGTATCGCTTTCGATTAAAAAAAATACCTTTTTTTGAAACATCTATTTTATAGGTTCAGCTATAATATATAGTTTATAGGTTTTATAGGTTTAGCTTAGATGATGACTGATATGAATTCAGTATCATATTCTGGAGTTGGTAAGGGGGTTTACAAAGAATTTTGAAATACATAAATTTCCTCTTAACGCTAAGCAATTTAACTTTATTTTTCTATGCATTGATAGTTTTACTGGAACGCAAAAGCTTTGAGAGAAGAAAATAAAATAAAAATGAAATACAGAAAATTACTTTACAACTTTTGTGAAAATTATAGTTGGTGAAAAAAACTCTGTTTACAACAACGGTAAAAAATATAGCACTGTTGATAAGAAATTTAAACCAAATCGGTTTAGAGATACAGTAAAAATGATGAGATATTAATGCAAAATTATTTTATAACTTCTTTAGAAACACAGCACATTTGATAAATTCAAGCGCAAATACTTTAAAACAACTGTAAAAATACAACACTTAATGATAATGTTATTTTTACCGTCACCACATGTATTTCTATTAAATTAATCAAAACTAAAGTATTGATTTCAAATAGCCAGACACCGAAATAGAAAATCTGGATCTTAATTTTTAAGATTTTTCTGATAAAGACAACGAAATTACCAACGATGTGTGAGAGGTCTTGAATTATCATGTTTTTAATGACATAGTTTTCATCCAGCAATCAATAATAAAGCTTAATCGCTTCTTGAATGGATCATAAACAGACCGATTGAGTGGTGGTTAAGTTGCGAATAATGAAACAGGAAAAATTATAGAAATATGCTGTTTTCTAAAAAATTATCTGGAGTGTACATTAACTTGACTTTCCAATACCAGAATCCATTTTAATAGTATTTTTGGTTTTCAAATTTTATAAGAAACATGCTAAAAAATCGGTATTATGGGTCCAAATGATTACAAATATATCGTGTTACCTGTGGCAATCAAATAAAAAAAAGAAACTTAAATTTTAACTTTAATATTAACATTAATTTAAGGATTTATTATTTTAATTCTTCAATTCTTTAAGTTGACATGGCCGTTATTTCTCATATAGTGGAATTAGTATTAAATTGTACATTGCTTTGTTGTGCCGCTATAAACCCTCCAATTATTTTACCTTTCATGCGAGCCCTGTAAAGGAAAAATTAATTAAATAAAATGCTAAATTGATCACACCATTTAAACTTAAACAATGAAACATTTATTAACAACATTTAGTTTCATTACTTATTGCAGCGGAGGGGACATATGCGACCAGAATTATTAAAATTACTATCGTGTCTAGGACCTGTGATAATCGTTGAGCACATATCTTCCAATTAGTCTTGGGCTTTATCATATCTCAAAGGCTTGCATCAGTCTTAGTACTGCCATAACTCTTTGGTGTGTGGCTCCTCCTCATACTCTGAATGCACTCACACATTGATCTATCTCCATTAATTTGGAACCTCTACGGGACACTCTACAAATCTGTTGGGTTTTTCATTCTTCTCTAGTCGTGCTCTTAAGTCAAAATCGTGATTATTCCTGCTGGCATGCTTCTAAGTCAAAATTCCATGGTTGTCTCTTGGTATGCTCTTAAGTCGACATCTTTATCTTTTCTTTTCTCGTTCTTGGGTCACAGGCTGTGTTTCCCTCGGTGGTGTGTGTGTGTGTGTGTGGGGGGGGGGGGTAACTCCGCCTTTACTTCTTTTTGGCGCTTATTGGTTACTCCTTTACCAATTGCACCATTGCACATTTAGTACGGCCCAGCTCAGCCCCTCTGGTATGGCACCCCTACATTTATAGTCTTATGACCTTTAGGTTCACGCCGTAATAAACTTTGGTGCCAGCCAGACTACAAGATTTGTCTGCCGTTCTGGCCACCATAAATTTTTGAATCAAATGTGAGAACTATTTCTGGTCTCACATTACCCATCACAAAGAGCCTGGAAAAATATTTCGATTTATACTATAGTTGACAATGTACCCTACGGGGGAGGGTAACTTCCCATAGGGGGGGGGGGGGCTAATGACGTCAAGAAAAAAATAATTGTATCGTGTCTGCTTTTCACAACAATGATTGATACTATTAAGTCTCTTTATCATTGAGCTATTAATAAAGCATTTTATGCATGGTTATGCCAAATATTGTCCTATGCTGTCATGTTAAAAATAATGAATATATAAAATTTTGAATATATAAAATTTAAAGTTTCGTTCAGATCTAGAGGAAATTCTGTCTAATTCTATATTTATTTTAAATAAAAGGGGGGATGTAAGGTTTCGTGAAAATCCATTATTATATGTGGCCTCTCCGTGCACATAAGAAATCAGACAGACAGATATACATACATACATACAGACAGACGGCCATTACTTCAAAAATAGTCAACATATGTTCAGGCGGTTTCAAAACATATATTGGCATCAAAATATCATTCGAGAATTTTCGTGAAAACAATTCTTTCACTATACTATATTACGTAGTATGAGTAATTAAAAATTGCGTAGACCTACAGATGAGATTCATGATTATCAAGGAGCACCCAAACATTTTTATCTACACTAGGTAGGACATGATTAGTAAAATATTTCAAAGCAAAATGCATTCTGATTGCATCCATTTGGTACTAGTTTCATCCGCTACACAGTATGATGTTCCATTACGCATTAAATAATTCACATAATTATCCCTATGAAATATAAACGTATGAGAAAGATCATTTTCACAATCATTGTCATCCAAGCACATACTTACAACTCTTTCAGAGTCAACTTCAATGATAAGAGCTTGCAATTTTATCCAAGTAGCTCAACGGTAGAGCGTCGGCTGACAAGTAGAGATCCAGGGTTCGATTCCCGGTTGGGGCAGCAAGGCTCTTTACAATGGAGCGAGAACAAATCAACCCTGTAGGTTAGTGCAAAGATGTCAGAGGTCTGAAAGTGATCCTGGTATGACTAGTACGAATTCGATGTACTCTGGACGATTGAGCAACGATTTCAAATTGAGATAATAAGGACCACGAGAGAACTTACCTGGGTAAAAATAGCAGTAGTAGGAAGCTTATCTGGGGTAAAAATAGCGGAATGTGGTGAGTTAGATTTTAAGTTGCCCGTCAATCTGACATTACAGGGTTGCGAATGCAAAGTTAACTTCAATGATAAGAGCTTGCAATTTTGTCCCAGTAGCTCAACGGTAGAGCGTTGGCTGGCCAGTTCGGAGATCTAAGGTTCGATTCCCGGTTGGTGTAGCAAGGCCCTTTACTGGTTCCCTCGCTCCAGTAAAATTCTAGGTCCTAGTTTTTTTATTTCTAGATATTGGTCTTGATATTCTGGAATCATAATTGCGAATGTATTAGTTTCTTTTTACAGAAATGTACTATGTAGTATGAATAAAGTAAAATAATTTTTCAGACACTACTATAACAGATTGTCTCGGTGCATTGTATTACTTTCATCCTGGTTGCAAGCTTGGAAATTAAGAACATATTTAGAGAATATTTTTGTGTATTGAACAAATATCATAGTAAATAAATAAGAGAGAAATTAAGGTAGATTACAAATACATACAATAAGTGTCGACAAAAGGGGTTATATACAGGGTGATTATAATTAAAGTTCCAGGTTTGAAAATGGTCTAAAATAAAAAACACTGGTCAGAATGATTTGAAATTTTTTCGTGAATACTTGTGGAGGAAAGAAATTTTGTTTGGTGAAGAAAAAAATAGTAGTTCAAAAAGTCGCCGCTAGGAGAATAATTGGCTCTTTACTACACTAGAATGCAATACAAAAGTAATAAACGTTGACTTACTTATTGGCTAATGACGTAATAAATGTTCCATATGCTGTCCTTTGCATTCTGAAACAAGCTGAAAGCGCAAAATAGTGTGTTCAACAGCAGAGTTGAGTGTTTCTGTAGAGATGTTGTGGATGTGATGCGTGATGCTAGCTTTAAGTTCCGCTAAATTGGTAATGGGTACATTAAACACCATATACTTCAGATGCCCCCAAAGCCAAAAATCACATGAATTGAGGTCAGGGGAACGCGCTGGCCATCTTACAGGAAAATGGCGACTGATGATTCTGTCATCTCCAAAATAACTGCCAAGTAGCCGCTTCACTGGTTTTGCGATATGTGGTGGAGCCCCATCCTGTATGAAATAGTGTTATCGATACACTGACGCTCTTGCAGTGTGGATATAATGTGACTTTTCAAAAGACGTTCATATCGATGGCCATTGACAGAACAGGTGACGGGGCCATGAGGACCACTTCCTTAAAAAAGAAAAGCCCGATAATAAACGCTGCTGTAAATCCGCACCACACAGTGACTTTGGGGGAATGAAGAGGCACCTGGCGTAGTTCCTGTGGATTTTGGGTTGTCCAGATTCTGCAATTTTGCGTATTAACAATTCCGTGGAGATGGAAGTGTGCTTCGTCAGTCCACAAAACGGTCCAGGGCCATTCATCGTCCACTTGTATCCGAGGCAGGAATTGAAACATTTCACGTGCAATATTGTCCGCAGTTTGCAACTGTTGAACATGGGTCAGTTTGTAAGGATAACATTTCAAAATGTGTTTCAAAATTTTTTGCACCGTACTGGAGGGTATGTCTAATAATCGGGCAATTCCACGTGTACTCGTAGATGCATTAGCGTTACGCTGCTCTTCTAACGCTGTAGCTACGTCTTCCACTATCTCTCCATCGACTGTTTTTCGTCCCCTGCCAGGTTTGATGTCCAAAGAGCCAGTCTCTTCAAGTTTTAAAATCATCTTTTGCCACACAGAGGACCAGATTTTAACTTTTTCAACGTTCTGAACTTTCTAAGATCTACTAAACAAGAGATGTTATTCTCATAAAGCAATTTGACAAGAAGAGCATGATCTTTTAATGATAGAGTCATTGAGACAGAACAATAGAGATTTTTCATTAAGTTATGAGAAACAAGTTCCTCTCTTCTTTTTTTATAGCAAGCGTTTATTGCAACGTCAGTGTCTTATGCAAATTAGCAGCAGCATTTGAAGAGCAATTATGCAAAACTAGTTAAATCCACTTTTTGTGAAAAAGACACGGCTTACGTTTGCTTAGAATTTAACATTGTTGCAATGAGTGAAAGATTTGTTTCATTACTTACATTCATATGATGATGAAAGATCGACTTTTAATTCAGTATTTGAAGGACAGCATATTGAACATTTATTACATCATTAGTCAATGAGTAAGTCAGCGTTTATTACTTTTGTATTGCATTCCAATGTAGTAAAGTGGCAATTATTCTCCTAGAGGCGACTTTTTGAACTACTGTTTTTTTCATCAGCAAACAAAATTCCATTGCTGCACGAGTGTTCACGCAAAATTTCAAATCATTCTGACTAGTGTTTTTTATTTGAGACCATTTTCAAACCGGAAACTTTAATTATAATCACCCTGTATATAAAGAAAAAACAGTGAGAAAATTTGCAAACCTGAATAAAATCATCGACAGTGGTTTCAGTCCAATTGAGCCGAAATAGTATTACGTGAATTGTATCACGAAATTGTACATGAATTGTACGTGAATAATATTGCGAATATTCTTACGAAATAGTATTACGGACATTCTTTAGAATTTTCAAACTATTTAATTATCAAATTTAGAATTAACGTTTCAAACTAGTTCAAATGTTCAAAATTTCCAAATTATACCTACAGTATTTCAAAAACTGAGAACCTATCCAGTTATCTATCATTGTAGGGCTTTCAAAGTCTACAGATTACTCGTAGACTGTTTATAGCTGGTACTTCTATTTTTATTACAATTCTTCCGGATATTCCGACCGTAAACTTCACGTCAAAATATTAGTTATTTTACTAACTTGCTTGGCGACATATAAACTAAACTTAGACAATATCTCTGACGAGATTTATGATTTAGGTGAATCAATAAACATGTCTGCGGAACCATAAATACGTACATAAATTTCACACTTCCATTTCTTCTCTTCAAGCCTCATTAATCAATAAACATATTTAGAATCCCCAATGTTACTTTATTTCCTAATTTCTTAAAACAAAGTTTAATGTATCAGACTTGAGCGCAGACATTTCAACAAGTTTGAAACATACTGAGTTGTACACATCATATTTTAAATGTTACAGTAATTGGGAAACTTTAACATGTAAAAATATTAAAATATATAAATTATAATAACTGTAGTTCAAACACATGATCCAAAATCAAATTATATGTTCTTATATGATTTTCAAAAGTATCAAATTATTTCTTATAGTATAGGCTACGAGATATAACATTACCATCTTAAAAAGCGGTAAATGTTCAACCTTCTTAAATCTTCTTCAATGTAACAAAATGATTCCTTGAAAACTATGAGAGAATACATTTAAATAGAAAATGAAATTTATACTGATCATTTTTATTTTCTGTATAAAATATTGTATATAGAAACAAACATTTATATAGATATAAAAACAGTATGAACACATTGTCAGTTATTGTTTTTATCTATTTTTTATAGTTTAAAAGATATTTTGAGTGAAAAGTAAAAACATGTGGTGCAAAGTGGAACAGAAATTCGCCCAAATAAAACTTTTTGTTTCGGGAAAAGAAAATAAAAATATTAAAATAAGAAAATTATTTTATATATTAATAAACAGTACCATATTTCCTTTAAATCAAGTAAAAATTGCTTACATTTTTATATATTAGGTTTGGAGAGATAAACGTGCAAATGTGTTCACATTTTTTGTAACGCTCTGATTTCAGTCAGACCCAAACCATACATGTTATTCACATCCAAATACATTTTCACTATAGAAGCCGAAAAGGCCACAAATAGAAGCCGAACCAATCAATATTTTCTCTTATACGCTTTATGTATGAGCAAGAGTTCATCATATCTGTTGGTATTTTTAGTTCGCCAGTGTCCATAAAGAAAATTGCTCCAATTGCCCTAACCATAAGTTACATTTGCTTCTAGTCTCCCCTAATCCGTGAATCTTCTGTGATGCAAAGTGAAATCCCTTAACTTTTTTTCCATCTACCTCAGCAAATCCTATAAACAGATATTTTTTGGTATTTAGATGGTATAACTGCTTTGTTACGTAGGAAAACTTAATTTTTTCGAGCTCGTCAAAACATTTTAAGGACGTACTTATGCACTTAATGTTCTGAGTAAAACAAAACACCGCAGTGTTCTGAAATAAAAAAGCGTCAGAGTATTATGAAACTATTTGTTTGCTTTTGAAATGTTATTTTATTCAGCGAGCTCGAAAAAATTATGTTTTCCCACATAACAAAGCAGTTACACCATCCAAATGGCCAAAAATGTCTGTATAGACGGTTTGTTGGTGTAGCTGAATAACAAATGAGGGAACTTAACACTGAATCACAGAAAACAACCTGTCAGAGCTTCCCAATAAATGGTAAACTGTGGAGAACCGAACATAAGCCCCCAAACACCCTTCTACAGGGATGGGAGCAGCCACTTACGTCAGTAAGGCAAAATTAAGGATAAAGCATACGACATCGACTAGTATGGACTAGCCCACTTTTGTGACCGAGAAAGTGTACTTGAACTTGGAAGGGAAAGTGATTTTGCCTTCTCTTATGAGCGGGAATAATTTCACCTTCTCTTATGAGCGGGGATCCCACGAGGGGGGATACTACTCACTGTAAACAAACTGTGGAAACAAAGGTAAAGAATAAACAAAAGAAAGGTAAAAAATAGAGAAAATACCTTGACGTTTTGACCAATATAAACGAATTGAAAATTATTATATTTTTGAATATAAATTTTCTATTTCAAATCAGCAAGATAAGCAAATGCCAGAATTATGTGATTCTTAACGGAATGAATAAATATATTGGAATCAGATAACATCTTCTTCCAGCATGTTTTCTACTTCTCCTACTTCTTTTAAACCTTATGTGACTGTAACGAATATCCCAGAAAGAATCTGCTCCGTGGTAATGAAGATTAACTAACGTGGTAAATCCTATCCAAAGGATAAACAGAAGCCAGAATAGACTGTGTAAAAGTAAAGACATGCGATTAATTATTTTAGTATAATTTACGTGATCCTTTTAAATGAATCATTTTAAAATAAATTTTCAAATTAAACCTCTAATTAAGAAGGATAAATGAAGCTAGAGAAATTAAAATATGTTAATAATTTATCTATTTTGGAATGAAAGTATAATGTATTAGTAAATATGTGTATAAATAAAATGATTAAAGACAGGGATTTAATTCTTCTTCCTTTAGAATAGAAACTTTGCAAATTTTTAGTAATATTATTTAAGTTATTTTGTTAAATAAAGAACAATTATTTTTAAGAAATTGTTAAAACAACGTCTTATTCAGAAAAATCAATTTCAACTTTATATACCACCTATATTAATATAATGTTAATTATCTATAGTGTGGCTCTCAACTCGAATTTCTCATACCATAATTAATTTTTTTTTTAATTTTACAAGAAATTTTTTTAAAAATCGGTATCGTGTTTCCAAAAGATTACAGATATATCGTGTTACTATGTGCATGACTATGTGCTTTAAAATAATGTTCATTTGACAAGCTCGAAATAACTATGTTTTCCCACATAACAAAGCAGTTACACTATCCAACTGACCAAAAATGTCTGTTTAGACGGTTTGTGTTGGTGTAGCTGAATTATAAGTGAGGGGTCTTAACGTTGAATCATGGGAAACAACCTATCAGAGCTTCCCACTAATTGGTAAACTGTGGAGCACCGAACAGGAGCGTCCAAAGATCGTCTTATAGGGGGGAAAGGGGCCACTTACTTCATTAAGGCAAAATTAAGGATAAAACATACGATATCGACTAGCCCAATTTTGTGACCATGAACGTAGAAGGGAAAGTGATATTGCCCTCTCTTATGAACGCTCATGCTGTGGAAACACAGGTAAATAATAAACAAGAAAGATCAATCATGCATAAAGTATTGATTATAAAACACTTTCCAACTTCAATGCAATTTTATATAAAAATCTCTAAATGCGATACATTCCTCGATAATATTTTTTTAAATTATCACAATACTACATTGATTTATTATATTTGAAAACTTCATCGAAGAAAATGAACTTCTTTCAAATGACGGCATTGAAATATAAACTGTTTGGTTTAAACATTTCTAAAATGCTATACATTCCTCGGCATTATTTTTAAACTTATTATAATACTACAATAATTCATTATATTTGAAAATTTCATCGAAAACAAATTAACTTTATTCAAGTGACGTCATCGAAATATAAATCGCCTCTATCTAAAAGCAGCATTTCATTTATAAACATATTTCCAATCGTTTCATTCATCACAATACTATAATAATTTATTTTATTTAAAATTTGAAAAATTGTTATCTACCATATTTATTTTAAAATCTGAAACTTCTCTTATATAAAAAATAGTTAAACTCTTGGAAATATATTTATTATATAATAATTCTCTTATTTCTTTCTGGGGGATATAGCAAGAGTCAGAATTTAATAGAATTTGTTTTTCTCACTATATTAAATAATTTTTATTTAAAAAACTACCTAACATATTTTACTGAAATTCTTTATATATTTTATGGGATAATTTGAATATTTCCTAAAATTTTCGAAGTAGTTTGTGAATTTTAAATTTGCTTAAAAAATGTTTGAAAAATTAGACCCCCATAGGGTACAATGTATTTCATTTGTTCAACCCGGGTTCAATCCAAAACTAATTGGGTGACATTATTCATTTATATTCCCATAGGTCCCACAGACCGTCTGAACAACATACTAAAATTTCATTTCGATTAAGTCATTTTTACGACAGTTATTGTGCTAACGGACAGACAAACAGACAGAATAAACAAAGTCATAAACACTTTCCAACCGTGTTGTAAAGTGTTAACAAAGTCATAAACACTTTTTAACTATGTTGTAAAGTGTTAACAAAGTCATACACACTTTTCCACTATGGTGTAAAGTGTTAACAAAAGAAAGGCAAAAGAGAAGCGAAGAAAGGTAAAAAAATAAGCAAAATACTTTGACGTTCTGACCGTTATAAACGAATTGCAAACTGTTTATATTTTTGAATATATACGTATTTTCTTTTTCAAATCAGCAAGATAATCAAATGCCAGAATTATGTGATTCTTCACCGAATGAATAAATATATTGGAATCTGTTACCATATTCTTCCAGCATGTTTCCTACTTCTTTTAAACCTTATGTTACTATAATGAATATCCCAGAAAGAATCTGCTCTGTGGTAATGAAGATTAACAAACGCGGTAAATCCTATCAAAAGGATAAATAGTAGCCAGATCGTGTAAAAGTAAAGACATGCGATTAATTATTTTAGTATAATTTACGTTATCATTTTAAATGAATCTTTTTAAAAGAAATTAAAAAAAATTCTTATTAAACCTGTAATTAAGATGTTTAATTGAAGCTAGAGAAAGTTAAATGTGTTAATAATCAATTTGAAACGAAAGTAGATATAATGCATTAGTAAATGCGCGTATAAATAAGATAATTAAAGACAATGATTTAATTATTCTTCCTAAAGAATAGAAATCTACTTTTGAATATTTTTAGTAATATTATTTAAATTCTTTTGTAACATTAGGAAAAATTATGTTAAAAAATTTGTTAAAGCAACTTATTCAATAAAGTCAATTTAAACTCCATATCTACGAGCTATATTAATAGAAATTTAATTAACTGGAATTTGGCTCAAGTCGACATTCTCATTCAATAGTTTTTATTTTCCTAATTTTACAAGAAAATTTTTGAAAATTCGGTATCGTGTGTCCAAATGATTTCAAATATATCGTGTTACGCATCACAAAGGGCATGTAAAAATATTTCGAATAATAACATACATGACAATGTACTCCAAAAAATATTGTATCGCGGATATTTTTTACAATAATGCTTGAAACAATTAAGTCTCGTGATCAACCTTTTCATATATGATAAATAAACCCTTTCATACATGATAAATCATAGTTTGTCCTGTGCCGCCATGTTCTTACAAAGTATAAAATTTAGAACAAAATTCAAAGTTTTTGTTCGAATCCAAAACATTTCTGTCTAGTTGTAGATTTTTTAATAACAAAGTCGGATATAAAATTTCGTGAAAATTCATTAATATTAGTGGCTGATTTTTTGTACACAAGAAATTGACGCAGACATCAAGACGAGAGTTAAGCAGACGGACATCACTCCGAAATTAGTCAAAACGTGTTCAGAAGGTCCAAAAACATATCTTGGCATCAAAATCTCGAAATCGAAAATTTTAGGGAAAACAATACTTATGAGAAAGTGAAAATTACATTGTATCTAATTTTCTATTAAAAAAAATGAATTATCTCTGATAAAAGGCAATATTTTTTATTTTAAAACAACTCTTTCTAAAGCATGTGTTACAAACTGTGTATTTTAATTCCGAACAATAATAATTTAATTCGTAACACTCATGCAATAATTTTTTAATATCCTGTAGTATTAAATAAGTACACCTAAATACTTTTATTTTGGAATTTAATATTATTTGGTTTTATTTTATATAAAATGTAAATTTGGTGCATTTATGAGTTTTAATTTTTATATATGTTATTATTTTAAAATTATTGACAGCAGATGAAGCCAATATAATTAACTGTTGAAATGTAAAAACATTTTGAGTGACATTTTAAGATTATGTGATACTACATTTATGTTATATTTTACATTATGCCAGACTTATTTTAAGAGTAACTGCAAGTTATTAACATTGGCAATCTCAAATTATCAGAGGCATCCTTATAATCTAGAGAAAAGTCATCTTAAAGGTCTTTGGATCTTCCAAACTAATGTTTCTACTCATTTTTAAAGAAACAACTGGAGAGGTATATGGATGTAGACGTTAAAAAGATTTGCAACATTTGCTGGGCCTTGGAATGCCTCTTACACGCGGTCATTTTTACTTCCTCATACGCAGAACGGAAGCATTGTTTTAACGAAATTTTCTATTTTGAGATTTTGATATCAATATCTGTTTTAAGACCTCCAGAATACGTTTTGACTACTTTTGGAGTGATGTCATCTGTCTCTCTGCCTGATGACTGTGGTCGAATTCTTGCGTACAGGATAGCAGCCACAAATATTAATTGATTTTCACGAAACTTTATATCCGACTTTGTTATAAAAAATCTAGAACTAGATAGACTTTTTCTTTAAAATTCGAGCGAAAATTTTGAAATTTTATATTTTTTTAACATGACAGCATAGGACAAAATTTGTCACAATCACACATCAAAGGGTTTATTTACTTCTTAATAACCACGAGACTTAATAACCACGAGATAGTTTTAATCATTGTTGTGAAAAAAAACGCTATACAATTTTT